>CAUYUJ010003362.1:0-60000 GCA_963575745.1 Prorocentrum cordatum
GGAGGAGGAGGAGGAGGAGGAGACAGGTTTTTTTTTAAAAAAAAAAAAAATACTACTTGAGAATTATGTTGTTCACTTGAATAGCGTCGCTTGCAGCGCACCGCCGGCAAAGAAACATCACGGTGCTGGCCGCAGCGGAGGGGTTCTCCTCGGAGCGCTGGCCCGGACGCACCCGAGGAGAGGTCCAGCGGCCGACTTCGTGGAGGCCCGCGAGCCACGCCACCTTCTCCTCCTCCTCCTTCTCCTCCTCCTCCTCCTCCCCTCCTCCTCCCCTCCCCTCCTCCCCCTCCTCCTCCTCCTCCTCCTCCTGGCCCGGACGCACCCGAAGAGAGGTCCAGCGGCCGGCTTCGTTGAGGCCCGCGAGCCACGCCACCGACGCCGTGGCAGTGGCCCGAAGCCGACGCGGGTTGTGTGTGCTCACCGCGAGGGGCCCGTTTCGGGCCCTGAGACCAACATCAAAACATAGATGGGATGAGAAGCTGGAAATGCCTCCCAGATGCTTCCAAACTGCTTCGTTCTGAACAGAAGTGCTGCAAACCAAAAAGTGTGTGTCCATGAGTCCACAGCTTCAGTCATGTCTTGGGAATCCCGCAAGGGCGCCCCCATAAAAAAAATGCCTCCCGGATGCCTCCACGAGCGCGATGGCAGATACGCGCGGCAGCGCCACTGGATAGAAGGGGGGAAAGACTGGTCCCAGAAAAGGGATCGAGAGCTGCGGGAACCTCGCAGTGAAACAGCACGACGACGGAGGCCTGCGTCCCGAGAGGAAGACCGAGGTGTCGCAGATGCCCGCCAAGCCCGTCTTTCCCGAAGCCTCTCTCTGGAAGCCTCCAGGAATTCCAGGCGGACTGGCTCAGCAAGCAAGAAGACAATCGATCCTCCATCGCCGACTCCTCTGAGATCATGGCTCCGAATGCCCAACCGTCGCTACCAGAGGCCTGTCGACAGTCTGTTGGCGACGAGTCGTCGATCCCAGGCCGAAGATCCCCCCCCTGGGCAGTCGAAGCCAATCTGGCGCCAATCTGGCAGGCCCAATCTGGCAAACGGGGGCAATCTGGCGAGGGAGCCAACGCGAATCAAGTCTGGCGAATAACCCAAATCATCCAGTTTGGCCAGGCCAGATTGGCCCTTGGGGCCCAATCCAATCTGACAGTCTGGCCTTCGACTACCCAGCCCCCTGAACCAGTCACACCTGCTTCGGCTCCCCTCGAGGGAGGCGGCGATGACGGCGGCGGCGGCGATGACGACGGCTCGGCGGCGACGACTGGGGCGCGGGCGCAGGCTCGGTTAGGGTACAGGAAAACCTTTGTTTGACAGAAGAAACCAGCAATCCTGCTCCTCCTCCTCCTCCTCCTCCTCCTCCTCCTCCCACTATGCGTCTGCAGGCGAAGTGCTACGCACGCGCGCACGAGGGTCCGCCGGCGCGAAGTGACCAGCCAGGCGGATCGCGCAGCAGGACGTGCACGTGTCTTTGTCCAGCGGGCGCTGGCTTAGAGGTGCGTTTGATTTGGCAGGTGGGCCAACAAATGCAAGCGGGCCATTACATGTCATGGACTGTCTAGACTTAAGCCGGGCGTGTCCCCCTACAGGGGGATTTTCGACGAAAAATAAAAGTACTCCAACATTTCCCCGAAATGGTCAAACCTCTTTTTCTTGTTTAGGTCTCGGTGGCGCGGCGCGTGAACAAAGTTCGCGATACCGTCGACCTCGTGCCACGCGGGCCTAATCTAACGAGGGACAGCGGCACGTGCTCCATGTGACCTCGGCGACTAAAGAAACTTTCTTGTTGTGCAACTTTGATCGTTGCTACTCCCTCCCACCCTGTGACCCCCCCCCATCCATCCCAGACGACGAGTCCTAGGGCCTACGAGGTCGCTTACAGGGCGAGTTTCTGGTGAGGAAGGGGGAGGTCGATAGAGGGGGGAGCGGAAATAGCTGAGGCGCAATTAAATGCCCGACAAGCGTCGGAGGTGGTGCCCTGCAGGGCGCGGGTCGAGGCGAAAGAGCGAGCAAGAGGGCATGAGAGGTAGAGGCTATTGCAGCCTAAGGTATTGTGCTTGCTACCGGTACCCCTCGTGGTGGCAAACGGGCGGAAGTGAAACATCTGCATATACGAAAGAAGAGTATACAACCGTAAGTTCTGACGGCAGGCATTCAAAAGCGCAACACATGATATATAGACCATACCTAACGCGAGGCTCCAGCACGCGTTCATGGCAATAGCTGGTCCGAAGATGGAGTAGAAGGAGCAACAAGGCGGAGTGGGCAGGAGAAGTGGGACGCATGCGACCATGATGCGCACTGATTCACATCAGACTCCCTGGCAAGCATGAGCCTGAGATTATACAGCGTTCCGGATGCAGCCTACCGTGTCGGGATGCAGTGTGGTGTTCAAGCAGTCCCAAGGAATCGGCGCGCAACTGCTGAACAAATTGTAACCTTCACCTGGGCAAGCCGTGAGCGACATGTACAGCTTGAGGACGGCGTATGCGAAAAGCGCGTAACCAATGACTGCCCAAATTATCACATACATCATGAGCAAATTAATCGTCTTCTTGTCGTTCTTACATTCAGGGCCTATCGACTCAAGCGTCGTACCACCAGAAACCGTGCTGCGGATGGTCCGCATCACTTGACAATACATTTGTAAAGCTTGTCTCAACTGGAGCATCAAATCGAACACTACTACAGATCCAACCGTGAACAAGATTGAGTAAAGCGTCGGGTGGTCCATATAAATAGTGTTCATGGTGTGCAACATGACTGCCCTGTGGAGATAGAACTGCGTCACCTGCAGATTGAGGATGACGCCGCCTCTCATAACGGTGTGGCCGTACGTCTGCCGGAGTGCCGCCTCGAGGACGAGGATCAAGCGCCGCTGCATCTGTATGAACGTCCTTTTGGTCTGCTCATCGTCTATGTTGACCGAAACTACTTCTCGTCTGAATTTCTCTAGTCCAGTACTCATTTTCCATGTCGTACACTGCCCTGACAGCCATGTCGACTGGTGGCGTTGGCGTCCAGGCGTCCCTACAAACCCGAAGCATCTAAATGAAACAACATGTGGTTCCCCTCTCCATGGTCGACCGGTCTCGCCTGTTGCCTTCCCTGTCGTACACTATCTCGTCGGCTCGCAAAGGTGCCTAGATGGAATAAAGCAGCGCCCTCGGGAAAGATATGAACAGAAGAACCACACATGCAAAATAGCAGTGCGTAAGGTTGCCCACTTTGTCCCAGAAGTAAAGTGACATGAACGAAAACCATGATTGCAACATCGTCGCATCCCACGCGAAATGCCAGAGGGTCGTGCCGCGACAGAGCTGATCCCCTGCTGACTGCACCATGTTGAGGCCAAAGACATACAAGCCGGAGAACACGTTCACGAATGTCGAGAACAACCTAAACAGACTCTACTTCGTATCGCTGACTTTGAAAATACCGAGTATGCCGAGTCGGGCCTCTGTCAAGCCAGCATCACTCCGTAACTCTTTGAACGGCCGCATGCAATACATCAGGGCCTTCGCTTCCGCGAGTACGACCACAGATGACAACACGGGCATGATGGCCATGACCCACATGGGGTACTTTGCGGCACGAGCGTCGAGCGTCTCGAGGTCGCATGTCAACTGGGTGTACGCAATAAGCATGAGGAGCATCCACATGATAAGTGTGAAGACCGTCGCTGCTCTGACCCACCGGAGCCCTGGGCCCATGGTGAAATTCAATCCCAAAGGCGTCGGTCTGAAGCGATGGGATTCGGGCGGGATCGCTCCTGGTGGGACCTGCCCACCTTCATCGTAGATCCTGTCGACCTCCGGTGCCCACCTCAGGAGCGGGTCGCTCATGGCTTGCGCCGCGGAGGCCCGCTACCAGGACTGCAGGGTGCCGACCTGCCAACGGCTTGAGCCAAAATGGCTACGGACCCAAAATGGTCCAACATCTTCATTTTTGACTATTTCCCCATATCCTAAGATGAAGATCTTGTACTTGTACGCCTCCAACTCCTTCTTCCTCTTCCGCTTCTTCTTCTTCTCTCTCCTCCCCATACCCAGACTTACTCATACACAGACTGACTCACACTCAGACGTACTCATACCCAGACTTACTCACACACAAAATTACTCATACTCAGACCTACTCATACTCAGACCTACTCATACTCAGACTTACTCAGACTTACACTCAAGCCTTCTCATTGTCTGACATATTCTACACACAGCAAATTGTGAGGACGTCTCAGGCTGGGCGCTGGTTTCAGCACCCCTAAGGGGAGCCGCCGAGGGGTATGACACGGTCCCGTTCGCTGCCGTTTTGTGAAGATGTCTCAAGCGGTTTGCCTGTTTTCTGTCCCAACATCCTTCGCTTTCGGAGCAGCTTTGGAGGATGTCTCGAGCGAGGCGCTCATCTTCACGCCCCTAAAAGGAGCCGCCGAGGGGGATGACACGGTCCCGTTCGCGGCCGTTTTGTGTGGATGTCTCAAGCGGTTTGCCTGTTCTGTCCCAACATCCTTCGCTTTCGGAGCAGATTTGGAGGATGTCTCGAGCGAGGCGCTCATTGTCACGCCTTAACGGGAGCCTCCGAGGGGTATGACACGGTCCCGTTCGCGGCCGTGGTGTGGGGATGGCTCAAGCGGTTTGCTTGTTTTCTGTCCCAACATCCTTCGCTTCCAGAGCAGATTTGGAGGATGTCTCGAGCGAGGCGCTCATTTTCACGCCCCTCAGGGGGGCCGCCGAGGGGTATGACACGGTCCCGTTCGCGGCCGTTTTGTGGGGATGGCTCAAGCAGTTTGCCTGTGTTCTGTCCCAACATCCTTCGCTGTCGGAGCAGATTTGGAGGTTGTCTCGTTCGGCTTGCCTGTTTTGGTGGCCAGACTCGTGGGCACAGGTTCTCCTCAGGACGCCACAAGATGCTCCAACAAGCTCCAGGAGGCCCCTGGGAACCACATGAGGTCCCAGGAGGCATCAGAAGGCCACAGAAAGACTCAAGAGGCCACAAGATGTCCCAAGAGGCTCCAGGAGGCCCCAGGAAGCTCCAGGAGGCCTCAGGAAGACACAGGAGGCCCCAGGAGGCCACGGGAAGCGCCAGGAGACTTCGGAAGGCAACAGGAGGCCCCGAGAGGCCCCAGGAGCAGGAGGCCTCAGAAGGCAACAGGAGTGGCTCCAATCCCATGTGTTTTACGTATGCTCCTATAGATTGGGCCTCACCTGGAGCACGAATCCTTGACGTTATACGTATGTTTCTCACTATTGTCCTTCTCCTGTGAACACAATCCTACATGTTTTACTGATGTTCCTATATGTTGGGCCTCTCCTGGGGCACGAGTCCTTGGTGCTTTACGTATGTTCCTATAGATTGCCCTTCTCCTGCGGCTCCAATCCGCAATGTTTCATGTACGTCGGTTGCTATAGAATGGGCCTCTCCTGCGGCACGAAGCCTCCCTGGGAGGTCCCAGGAGGCCCCAGGAGGCCCCAAGAGGCTCCTGGAGGCCCCAGGAAGCCCCAGTAGGTTTCAGGGGTCCCCAGGAGGCCCCAGGCTCATGCGCAGAGACGCGCTCGTACTGCTGAGGCTCATTCACACTCCAAGTCATTCGCAGTTAGATTCATGACCAGACCGCCACAACTGAAGCCGGTTTATATTCGAAAGCTCTTGCGCCTAGACATTCACGGCGGACAGGTACATGCGAATAGATGCACATATGGGGAGCTCACGCAGGCCCGATTTAAGGCTAGACGAGCAAAAACCGTGGCCTCCTCCTGACCTCGCGCGTCGCGCTGCACGAAGCTGTGCTGCCTTCCGCGCCCTCGCGCCGTCCCTCTCCGGAGAGAGAAAACGAGACGAGACACCGCGCGAAGCGCGATTTACCTTCGCGACCGTCACAGATCGGGCTGGATGCGCGATCGGTGCGTATACAGTCAACCCGCAGAAGGAGGATGCGCGAGAAGGATGCAAGGGCCTCGGAAGCTTCCCGAGCGGGGCGCGGCCCACGAAAGCGTCCAAGGACAGACCCAGGAAGCAAGGATGCAAGGGTACCCTTGGGAGGGATGCCTATCCTTACTCTGCGGGTCGACTGTATGCGTCTGCGTAAACTTGATCGCTGTGATACGCCACCCTGCCTACTGGCACGTCGAGGCGTGGAAACATGCCATGGTCTGCCTGGTAGAATATCTTCAAGTCTGCTGATGGGCCGCCCCTCCATCTACCAACAGACTCTTGCCTACACCGCACCTCCTTTCCGAGGCAACTTCCCTCGTGCCCGCGCACTTCAAGCATGGAAACCAATCCCTAATCCCCCATTGCATGGGTATCCGCTCGAGGATCGTGCATCTCCCCCATGGCAACTAATGCCTGGACCCTCATTCCATGCGCGCCCGCTCGAGGATGGTGCAATTCACTCATGGCGATTAATTCCTGACCCCATCTCATGCGCGCCCGCTCGAGGATTGTGCACTTCCTGCATGGCGGCTAACTCCTAGACCTCGCATCCCACGCGAACCCCCTCGATGCTCGTGCACCTCCCGCACTCCCAGGCGCTGCTCCCAAGCGCTCCCGGGCCTCCCAATCCACCCCTCTTGAAAAGCGATGGATAAAACGGCCCGTGCAGGCAACCAAGGACGCCAAGATGGCCCAAGCTGCCTCGACGACGGCCCACAACGGCCCCAGGCGGCCGAATCTTAATTCAAGACGGCCCAGGGTGCCTCCAGGAGGGCCCACAATTGCCACAAGAGGACATCCAACGGGGTCAGACGACGCCAGATCTCTTGATGCCCACCCAGTTGCTGACTCTGTTTCGCACTGCCGCCTCTTCGGGCTGCCGCCAGCTCAAGACTGCCCGAGAGGACCCCACGATGGCCAAAGAGGCATCCAGGACGGCCCGAAGACGGCCCAGGAGGGCCTCCGAGGGGCCTCCGCGGAGCACTCGCCGGCCCCAAGACAGCCCAAGACGGCCCATCCCGTGGGATCCAAGACGGCCTCGGAGGGCCGTCCGGCGGCCCAGGCCGGCGCCGAGGCGGCCCCCGCTGCGGCCCCCGTGACACGCACCACGCGGCCAAGAGGCCCCCGAGGCGGCCCGAGGGAGCCACAAGCCGGTGTGCGAGGGCCCCAAGAACGCCCCAGCGGGCCACAGGGAACCACCAATACTGCCCCATGGGAGCCCAGGACAGCCCCCAGACGGACCAGACGAGTGTCATGAGTATGACCATCACCCTCATCATCATCATCATCATCATCATCATCATCATCATCATCATCATCATCATCATCATCATCATCATCATCATCATCATCAGCATCAGCATCAGCATCAGCATCAGCATCAGCATCAGCATCATCATCATCATCATCATCATCATCATCATCATCATCATCATCATCATTATCAGCATCAGCATCATCATCCTCGTCCTCATCTTCATCAGCATCAGCATCAGCATCATCATCATCAACATCAGCATCAGCATCATCATCAGCATCAGCATCATCATCATCATCACCATCACCATCGGCATCATCATCATCAGCAACAGCAGCAGCATCATCAGCAACAGCAGCAACATCATCGTCATCATCATCATCAACCGCGTCATCCTCGTCATCATCAGCACCAACATCATCACCAAAGTCAACGGCATCAGCATCAGCATCAGCATCATCATCGCCGTCGTCTGATTCATAATCATCATCATCAGCAGCAGCATCATGGGCAGCATCATCATCACCAGTAGCATCATCAGCATCCTCATCCTCCTCCTCGTCACCATCACCATCACCATCATCAGCAGTAGCATGATTGTTTACTGTCATGATCAGCTTCATCATCCACGTCACCATCATCACCACCATCCTCATAGCCACCGCCACCACCATTTCATCATCATCAGCTTAAGCATCAGTATCATCACAATCATCATCACCATCATCTGCCCCATCAACATCGTCTCCGTCATCATCAGCATCAGCATCGTCACCGTCGTCGTCGTCGTCGGCATCATCAGCAGCATCATCATGATGATGATCACCATCGTCGTCTTCAGCACCATCAACCTCGTAATCCTCATCATGCTCATCTCGGCTCGCCCAAGCCTTGAGACACGAGGGGTCACACGTGACGGCCTCCCACACTCCCTCGAACAGTCGCCACGCACAATGCTGGGCTGGCACGGTGGCGGGACTTGCCGCCGGCAGCTGGATAGTTCAGCCGGGGGAGCGCCCGAGCCCCACCTCGAGTCTGCACACCGTCACTTGAGAGGGCTGTTCTGGCGAGATGCAGCGTCAAAAAGCCGCCACGACAGCAGTAAGATCTCCCGTCGCCCGGTCTGTCTCCGTGCGCTCCTCGGGCCGGACGATCAGGGGTGACAGCAAGGGGCGCCGCAGGCGCCCATGCCTCGAGGCTAGCGCCCGGCCGCGGGACCGAGATCGGCTACAGGCAGCAAATGCCGCCCCCCGCCCCCTCTCCCCATCCGCCCCCCCTCTTGCCCGATCCAGGCTAAGGAGGAGGAGGAGGAGGAGGAGGAGGGGGAGGAGGAGAGGGAGGATGATGATGAGGAGGGATGAGTAGATGAGGGGCATGAGTAGGAGGAGGAGGGGGAGGAGGAGGGATGAAGGAGGAGGGGAAGAGAGGATGGAGGATGAGGAGGGGACCCTCTCTCGGCCACGCAGTGGGGCCTGGCCGGGCCCTGCCCCCCCCCCCCGCCGCCGGGCGACCTGGCCCTGCGCCTCCCCCTGGCTCGCATCCTGAGTCAGTCCTTCGCGCCGGCGTCCTCGCTGCCGCTGCCACCCCCCCCCTCCTCCTCCTCCTCTCCTCCCCTCCCTCATCCTCCTCCTCTCCTCCCTCTCCTCGCCTCCACCTCCTCCTCCTCCTCCTCCTCCTCCTGCCTCCTCCTCCTCCTCTCCTCCTCCTCCTCCTCCTCCTCCTCCATCCTCCTCCCCTCCTCCTCCTCTCCTCCTCCTCCTCTCCTCCTCCTCTCTCCTCCTCCTCCTCCTCCTCCTCCTCCTCCTCCTCTCCTCCTCCTCCTCCCCTCCTCCTCATCCTCCTCCTCCTCCTCCTTCCTCCTCCTCCTCCTCCTCCTCCTCCTCCTGCCCCCCCCCCGCGACTGACTTCGCCCGCGGGCGCAGCGGGTGAGTCCGCATCCAAGAGTGGGGTGCCGCCGCCTCCTGGCCCCCCCTGTTCCCTCCTCCTCTTGCCTCCCTCCTCCGACTCCTCCTCCCCCCCCCGACTCCTCCTCCTCTCCTCCTCGTTCTCCCCCTCCTTCCCCCCCTCCATTCCCCTCCTCCTCCTCCTCCTCCTCCTCCTCCTCCTCCTCCTCCTCCGCCTCCTCCTCCTCCTCCTCCTCCTCCTCCCTCCTCCTCCTCCTCCTCCTCCTCCTCCTCCTCCTCCTCCTCCTCCTCCTCCTCCTCCTCCCCTGCCTCTTCCTACTCCTCCCCTTCACTCTGACCTCCGCTGCCTTCCGCCCGCTCGCGCCAGCGGGCCCGCCGCCTTTCTTGCTTATGCCGCCCACCGATGGCCTTTTCCGCCAGCCTCCGCCAGAGGCGGCAGCAGCTGCAGGCGGAGCCTTTTCTGGAGCGCCCCATGTCTGGAGGCCTCCAACATTAGGTCGGAGTAGAAGGGGTCGGAGGACCACGCCGCATCGCCGATGCATCGCCGAAGCACTGGGGATGCATCGTCGACGTCAGCGATGCATCGGCGATGCCTGCGCGGAGTAAGATCGGGCTCTACACCGAGCCGCGTCGGCGATGCATCGGCGATGTGGCGCGATCCTCCAACCCCATCTGGGGAAACCAAAGGCACCGATACCGCTACTCCCCGGACCTCTCCTGGGGTGCGTTCGGACCAGGATTTCGAGGCGAATCCAGCGTTGGCGACGAGGTCCTCCCAGGAGGCCCAAAAAGGGGAAACTGGGGGAAGGGTAGCGGTATGGGGTACCATTTCCTCCTCTGAACATCTACCCTGGCCCCATCTGGGAGGCCTATAGCAGGGGATATGTCGACCCCTATCTCTGGCTTCGCGGGGTTTGCAAATGGTTCAGCAATGTGGGACCCAACCCTGGGATATCCGATGGGAGGCGTCCACCCCAGATATGGGTGCGTCCGAATAGCCCCTTGGGGTGTATCCCAGGGTTCCCCTCCTTGTCTGAGCGCCGCATGTTTCGTAGAACAATCAAAGATGGGAGAAAACAAACCACCTGCGAGCCTAGAACCTTGATGCGTTTCCGAAAGGAGCGTTAGCGAAAGGGACTTCTGAGACCGCAGCGTTGCATTTGAGATTTCGACGTGCGAGGGAAAGCGTCATGCGACGACCTTGCGGGCGAAGCCGAGCGGACTTGAGACATCGTCCGTCTTAAAAATCCCTTTCACTGGGGTCCCCTTAAGGAGCCCCTAGAGAGCCGCAAGAAGAGTTCCGAAGGGAACCCGAGCGCACATTTCGAGCCCCCGGCTCCCAAAGGCCCCCAAGAAGCCTCCACGGAGGCCCAAGCAGACTCGAAGATGGCCCCAAGACGGCCTAAGAAGCACTCAGAAGGCCTCCATGACGGCCCAAGCGGGCCCTAAGACGGCCCAACTCAAGAGGACCCCAAGAAAGCCCTAAGACGGCCGCGAGAGGCCCCCAGACCGGCCTCCGAATGGGCCACACGCCGCAAGAGCGCCCCAAGACGGCCCAAGACGCCCCCCAGAGGCCCCAAGAGGCCCCGAAGAAGCCCAGCGCAGAGGAGGCCCCAAGAAGCCCCCAAGACACCTCGAAGAGGCCGCAAAAAAGCTCCCAAGAGGCCCCGCAACGACTGGACTGCACGTGCTGCGGACGTGCACCCCGCGAAGCGAGCGGAACCCCTCAGCGACGATCCAAAACGGGACTTGCCTTGCGCGAGGAGGAGGAGGAGGAGGAGGAGGAGGAGGAGGAGGAGGAGGAGGAGGAGGGAGGAGGAGGGGGAGGGGGAGGAGGAGGAGGAGAGGAGGAGGAGGAGGAGGAGGAGGAGAAGGAGGAGGAGGAAGGAGAAGGAGAGAGGAGGAGGAGGAGGAGGAGGAGAGGCGGGAGGGAGGAGGAGGAGGGAGGAGGGAGGAGGAGGAGGAGAGTGAGGGGGAGGAGGAGGAGGGAGGAGGAGGAGGAGGAGGAGGAGGAGGAGGAGGAGGAGGCGGAGGAGGAGGAGAAAAGGAGATGACGCCGCGGGCCGCCGGCGCGGGGCACGCCACCTCGGAGACGCGGGCGCCTACTACGTGCGCGCGAGCCCTCGCGGGCCGCGTCCGCGCGCTCGTGTCCCGGCGCGCAAGCGACCCCGCCTGCTTCTGCGCCGCCCGCGTGACGCGTGACCGTCGAGAGCGCCGCCGAGGGCCGCCGAGGGCCCCCGAGGCGGCCCGCCGAGGGCCCCGCGGCGGGAGCGGCGGGAGCACGCCCCCCGGGGGGCGGCGCGGAGCGGCAGCGGCAGCAGCAAGAGCAGCAGCAGCAGCAGCAGCAGCTTACCAGCCTCGAACGTAGCCCTATCCCCAAGATTGACACGCCAAAGGGCGATGACAAACTTCGGGACTCGCCCTCAAAAACTGGGGGACCCCCTAAGACTGGCATCGTGATGAGGAGGTGCCCAGCATAGGGACAGGGATATGTTCCAGGCTGGTTAGCAGCAGCAGCAGCAGCAGCAGCAGCAGCAGCGCAGCGGCAGCAGCGCAGCTGCGTCCCCAACGGGCCGGGCCGGGCCGGGCCGGGCCGGGAGGGCGCGAGCCACAGGCCGTGTCGTCGGCGGCGAGGCAGAGGCAGCCCGCTCCAGGCAACCTCAAGGGCTATGTTTGGCAGCCTGGAGGGCTCAGTGGCCGGCGTGCAAGCGGGGGGAAGGGAACACGCGCGAGCCACACTCCGGAAGCAGCTTCGCAGGAGCACGTAACGGGGGGTACTTGCGTGGCTCGGCCCCTACCCCAGACTCCGCGGGGTCTTCGAGTGGGCCGACAGTGTGGGGCCCCACCCTGGGAGATCCGTCCGGGGGGGCGCCCATCCTCGAAAGGGGTGCGTCCGAGCAGTCCCAGTTGGGGGTGTGTCCCAGGGTTGCTTCCTTGCCTGGGCGGCTTCGTCTTTCGTCCAAAAGCTGGGGGCTGGGGGAGAAAAATCGCCTGAGAACAGGGAAGAGCGGCGAAACCACCACCAGAGGGCACCAGCGAGAGGAGCCAGGGGGGGTCCCTCTGGTGGTGTGGCCCCCCCCTCTCGCTCGAGGCATCCCCTGTCCCCAGCTCGGGGAGGCCTCCAGCGAGGAGGTGCCCCCCCTGGTGGTGCCCCTTCTCCTTCCCCCGACTCCTGGGAGATCTTCGCAAGAACGACCAAGGGCGATTCAACCCGATGAACGTAGGGGGCCACGTGCGAACCCTAACCCTACCCCCCACGATTTCTGAGGGGGAGGGTGGGGTTCACTTCGCTCGGGAGTTCCCGAACGAAGTGGGGTAGGGGGGTAGGGGTACGGGTAGGGGTAGGGTTCGCATGTGGCCCCCTAGAAGGGCCGTTCAGCGGGATCAGCCCGGATTGAGCCGCCAGGCATTGAGGCATATAGCACAAGATTCAACGCGGAATGAAGCCAGACGATGCCGGATCGGGCGCGCTCTCGACCGCAGATCTGCCGGCGCCAACGCTGAAGTGAACATCCCAGGAGTTGCATCCTAAATGCACTGACAGCGGTTCGCCTCCGAGAGTCAAAAACTCCTGGATTCAGGCCAACGAGTGGCGGGGGCGACTCGAGCGAAGCGCCTGGCCCGCCCCGCCGGCTCGCCGGGAGGAGCCATCGACGGAGTCAGAGGGCATGGAGGATTCGAGTGCGCAGCGCCGAGAGAGCAGGCCCGGCTGCCAGCTGGGAAGCAAGGATCGGGTCGGGCGAAAGGGGGGGATAGCAAAGGGGGGGTTTGAGAATCAGCTCGCGTAGCTGATTTTCCCGGCGCCTCCCGGCGCCGGAGGCGGCTATGTATCGAGGAATGGGCCCCTCGGTGAGGCCGAAACCAGCTGCATGCAGCAAATTTCGTAACCCCCCCTTTCCCAATCCCCCCCTTTCGCCCGACCCGAGAGAGAGCCGGCCCGGCTGCCAGCTGGGAAGCAAGGATCGACCAAATCGACCCTCGAGCTGGGAGCGCCGGCTCCGAAAGTCGTTCGCAGTCTTCAGTCGGGCCCGTCCCCCTACAGGGGGATGCTCGACGAAAAATAAAAAATACCCCACCAATACTCCAGAAGGGTAAAACAGTACTGAAAAAATTGTCCTCAGACTATTTCTGGACTATGTTTTGACTAGTTTGAGGGTATCTTTCATTGTTCGTCGAAATCCCCCTGTAAGGGGGCAGGCCCGACTTACTGCAGGTCCGTGCCGTGTCGACCCTGGCGTTGGTTCCTGACACCGCGCTGGATCGTGCAACCTTGAACGATCGGCCGTCTCCGCAGCGTCCGATCGTTCAACATCGACCGATTCTGGGCCGCCGTCGGCGTTCAACGTTGAACGTCGGCGGCGGGGTCGCCGCTGGTCGACACGACGCGAACCTACCGTAATCGCAGCCTCTCCTTCGCCCCCGTGCTCTCGCCGCCCTGCCCGACTCCCCCCTGCCCGGGAGGCTCTGCGCGGTCCCCCCGGGGCCGCGGCCGTGCGCGGGCGGGAGGCGGCGAGGGGCCGCCGCCGCGAGGAAGGCGAGGGGGGCATCGGAGTTTACCGCGAGGCCGGCAGAGCCATCCTCCTCCTCCTCCTCCTCCTCCTCCTCCTACTCCTCCTCCTCCTCCTCCTCCTCCTCCTCCTCCTCCTCCTCCTCCTCCTCCTCCTCCTCCTCCTCCTCCTCCTCCTCCCATGCCTGAGAGGCCGTGCGCGGCGAGCCGGAGCGCGGCGCGCACGGACGCGCACGCGAGCGGGCGGGGAAGGGAGGGCAGGGGGAGAGGGACGGGCCGGGAGCAGGAGCAGCAGGCGCAACGGGCGGAGGAGGGAGGATTTGGGCGCCCGGCATGGGCACGGAACGAAAAGGGATATAATGCCCAACAGCAGTTCCTGTTCATATTTCGCACAGGACTCGCTGTCCGCGCCGCCGCGGCCTGTGCCCAGTTGAGACAGGAGGGCCGCCTGCCCCACAGCGGCCGCTGTTGGGTTGGCACCAGTTCCTGTTCATCTTGCACAGGACTCGCTGTCCGCGCCGCCGCGGCCTGTGCCCATTTGAGACAGGAGGGCCGCCTGCCCCACAGCGGCCGCTGTTGGGTTGGGGCAGCATTTGCTGCTGGGCATTGTGCCCATTCTTTCCGTGCCCATTTCGGCTGTGGACAAACCTCCCTTTAGCAAACCTCCCCCTAGTGAAAACGGCCTGGGACCGAAACCGACGGACCCGGACACGCAAAAATGGCGGCCGCGACGCCCTCCCGCGAACCGAAAACGGCTTATTCCTTAATCAGCGTGTCGAGGTAGGAGGTCTGTCCACCCCGGGGCGCCGAGGGGGCGCCGAGGGGGGGCCGTCACCGCGCAGGGCCCGCGACGGGAGGAGGGGGGGGAAGGAGGAGGAGGAGGAGAAGGAGGAGGAGGAGCAGGAGGAGGAGGAGGAGGAGGAGGAGGAGGGAGGAGGAGGAGGAGGGAGGAGAAGGAGGAGGAGGAGGAGGAGGAGGAGGAGAAGGGGAGGAGGAGGAGGAGGAGGGGAGGAGGAGGAGGAGAGGAGGAGGAGGAGGACGAGGAGGCAGCCAAAAGGCGCGCTCTCGGCGGGCGACCCGCGACCGGCGGCGGCTCTCCGCGAGGGCGGTGCCCGTGCGGCCCCGCACGCGCCTGCCACGCGTGCGGGCCGCGCGCGGCCCCCACGGTGGCGCCGCCACGCCCGTGGGGCGCAGCACCGTGCGGGCACGGCCCGAGCCCTGATGGTCCGCTACCGAAAATTTCCGGTAGCGCTCCGCAGAGATCGGTCGCTACCGAAATACCGAAATGCAGCGCCCAATACCGGTATCAGAACGTTCCGAAATCCGCTATTTCAACGCCCTCAAAACGAAGATCCGGTCGCTACCGAAATTCGGGGTGCGTCGAAATCGCTACCGAAAATCTCCGGTACCAGACCATCTGGGAGGCAGAAAAGGGGGGAGGGCAGCACGAGAGCCTCTGAAGGGGCCCCCTCGCCATCGCTCGGGCGTCAATTGTTTGTGCTTTGTTTTGGTTTTTTTCGTGCGTGGTTTTTTGTCGCCGAATGGTCAAGGAGGCTCCTCGATGGCCCTCGCCGAAGGAAAAATGCACACGTCCGAGCGATGCCAGGCCCCAGGTCACACTAACAAATGCACACAAATAACCAGACCCCCCATATGTTCCCATATCTTCGGGGTGTCTGTCTTCCCGCCCACTTCCCATATTTCCCCATCTTTTCTAGGGAATCGACGATGGATTGCGTCTGTGTGTTTTTGTTCCCTCCTGATGTACATAGGGGAACGAACAATGACATAAACATAAAAAATCTCGGAGATCCGCGCGGACTTCTCGGATCGGCGCTGGGGCCCCCCGGCGGCGCCTCCGGCGCCGCCCCCGGCGCGCTCCGCGCGCCAGGGAGGGGGGTCCGGCGCCGAGCCGAGAAGTCCGCGCGGACCTCCGGGTCGTTATGTTTATGTCACTGTTCGTTCCCCTAATGCGGGATGACGATTAATAAAAAAATTGGGAGAACGATTAAAAAATAGTTTCCTGCTATTTCTGCACCATTTTCTGACTGGAGGAGAACGATTAAAGAAATAGTTTTCCAGCCCGCGGCCGGATTTTTCTAATCGTCATCCCGGGCGCCGCCGCGTGAACACGACCCCCGGTCATTTATTAATCGTCATCCTCCATTATGTACTGGCCTCCTACTGCAGGACGGCGGGAAGGCTCTCGTACTGCACGCCGCGGAAGGACGGCGGGCAGTACGAGAGCCTGCCCGCCGTCTTCCCCCGCCCCCGCGCGCGGGGGTCCTCGGTCCACTCCTCGGCGTCCACGCCGTCGCAGTCCCAGTCGTCGCCCTCCTCCCCCTCGGGCCTTGGCGGAGAGGGGGGCGGAGGGGGGAGGAGAGGGAGGAGGGCGAGGAGGATCGGGTCTCAACGCGGCAAGGCCTCGGCGACGATACCGCGAAGCGGACACTGACTCTTGGACGCGGAGCGGCGCCCAAGTCAATGACGACCTTCGAGAGAGAGCAAACCTGCAAGATTGATCGCAGCGACTCCCCCCGAGAACCAGTGCCTGCGTTGCTGGCAAGAGAATGTTGTGGGGAGAAGTGGTTGTTGAAAATGAAACACTGATTTCTCTGCCGGTGGAGTCCCGCCCCAACACCGAGCAAGCACACCAACAAAGGAACTCGAGGAGAAGAAGGAGGACGACGACGAGAAACAGGAGGGACGGTCAGATCTGCCATCCAAAACACGGGCAAACGAATGCAAATGCGAAGAAGGGCGAAGACTACAAAAATGCATGGACGGGCGAACGGAGGAGAAGCAGGAGGGAAGCAGTAGGGAAGGAGGCGGTGGAGGAGGAGGAGGAGGAGGAGGAGGACGAGGGGGAGACGAATGGACGTCCTGGCACCCATCCCGCGCACAGGACACAGGCCGCGAGAGGAGTGGAAAGGCAGCAGGGCTGCCAAAGCTGCTCTGCATGCCAACTGCCAGGAGGACAGCGACCGCGCTCCAGCTCCGACCCCGATCCCAGGAGCGGTGCACACTCCCTGCTTTGGAAGGATGACGCTGCATCCAGATCTGTATATAGATAAATGGATGGACGGATGGATGGACGGACGGACGGATGGATGGGTACAGTCGGGGCGTTGACCTAAGGAACCCTAAATAAGGAACGAGGCCCCTATTTTCCATAAGTTCAACTTCGATTTCGTATCGAAATCCTAAGGAAAACCTGAGGCAAGCTGTGAAACACTTAAGGAACGCGGAGCCCCTCCCCAACCAAAAGGGTTCCTTCTTCAGGGCCCCGACTGTAGATGGATGGATGGATGGATGGACGGATGGATGGATGGGTATTTAGATAGATATATAGATCCTTACAGTTATAGGTGTAGGTATTCGCCGCCGTGCCCCCAGCACGAAGTGTAGTGCCCCAGGGCCCCAAGGCTCATGCAACACTTAGAGGTAGACGCTGTGCTGCTGCTGGTGCTTCTGCTGCTGCAGCGAGAGCTGTAAGCCGAGCTGGGACCAATTCTTTCCCAAGCCTTTTCCCGTTTTCCGGGCTGGATCCCGTCAGTTCTAATGTGTTTCCTGCGCCTCCTGTGGACGCTGTGCCCTCCCAAAGCGACCTCACGAACCTCCCATGAGTCCCAGAGGGCCCCGAGTCGCCGGACGAGCGCTCCAACACGCCCAAGATGGTTCAAGACGGCCCAAAAGGTCTCCAAGAGGCCTCCAAGAAGCCTCCCCAGAGGGCCCCAAGAGGCACAAATCTGTGGTTTTCCTACGCTTTTTCGCCTTTCCGGCTTTCCGACGCTCCAAGACGGCCCTAGAGGTCCCCAAGACCACCCCAAGACGGCCGAAGAGGCCTGCATGAGGACCCCAAGACGGCCTAAGAGCGCCCCAAGGCGGCCAAAGAGGCGCTCAAGACGGCCCAGACGGGCCCCAAGACAGCCCCAAAAGAGGCTCAAGAGAGGGAACACGAACCGACAATCCCGAGCCTTCTGCCCCAAGAGGCCCCTGGGAGGCCCCTAGAGGCAGGAGAGCCCAGAATTGAATCGACAAGTCGGATCGGCGGTCGAAATAAATCGGATCGGCGGAAATCGGCAACCGAGTCGGGAGAAGTCGAATCGGCGGAAATCGACAGGCTGGTATGCCTCCAGCAAGGAATCTGAGTTCAAATCGGAATCCGAAGCCGAATCGAATTGGAATCGGAAGCGATCGAAATCGAATCGAATCGAATCGGAGGAATCGAAACGAGCCCTGTAGAGGCGCCCGAGAGGCCCCAAAAGGCCCCAAAAGGCCCGAACAGGCTCCCAAGAGGCCCAGAAGAGGCCCCAAAGAGGCCCCGAGACGGCCCCCAAATAGGCCTCCAAACTTCCTCCAAGGGGTCCACGAGAGGCCCCCCCGCGAACCCCCGACGAGCATCCAATATGCTGTATACCCACAACATAAGCACTGTGGCGGGGTGGACCGAAGGCCAATGTGTATATATGTATATATATATATATATATATATGAATGCATGCATGCATGCATGCATGTATGAGTGTATGTATGTATAGGTATAAATATGTATGCATGTACATGTGTATACTGGCAAGTGTGTGTATGTATGTATGTATGTATGCATGCATGCGTGCATGTATGTATGTATGGTTGCATGTGCTCATACATGTATGTAAATATGTTTGTAGGTAGGTAGGTATGCACTTGTGTATGTGTGTATGTGTGAATGTATGCACGTACGTGTATAGGGTGGATGAGGGTGTGTGTGTGATTGCATGTGTGCATGCGTGCGTGTATGCATGTTTGTGTCTGTGTATGTGTATGTGTATGTATGTATGTAGGAATGGGTGCGTGGATGGAGGGGTGCATGTATATATGTTTGTCTGTATGTATGTGTATGGATGTACGTATGTGTGTATGCACGCATGCATGCAGGTGTGTCTGTGTGTAGGAATGAGTGTGTGCAAGCATGTAAATAAGTTGCACGTATGTGCATACATGTATGTGCATACATGTATGCAGGCATGCATGCATGATTGCATACATGTGAGGACTTGTGTATGTGTATATGCATGTGTGTATGCATGTATGCATGACTGCATGCCTGAATGCGTATGTCGTTGTATGGATGTAGGTATGTGTGCAGGCATGTATGTGTGTATGTATGTATGGATTCATGTATGTGTGTATGTGCGTATGCATGCGTGTGTGTAAATGTGGATGTATGTGTGTATGTGTGTACGTATGTATGTCTGTATGTATGTGTGCACATATGGATCTATAGATGCATGTATTCACGTATGCATTGTTGCATGGATGCATTCATGTCTGTACGTATGTTCTTGTTTCACCCATAGGGATCTCTAGAGGGCCCGCTGATTTCCCAAGGCCACGGTCGCCGACAGAGCCACCATTCCTGCGGCTCCTTGGTACAAACCAAGAAGGCTGTGCGACGGGACACGCAGAACGGCTGGGACAGCCACGATCTAGAAAGACAGTGCGAGGCCATGCGGCCTAAACAAGGAGAAGGAGGAGGAGGAGAAAGAGGAGGAGGAAGAGAGAGGGGATAGATGTATTGAAGCGTTGTGAGCGCATGCCCCCATGATCCGGACGATAAGTTGTAGAAACTGGCACTCGGCAACACCAAACTGGCACAGTTTCGGAACATACCCCAGATTCCTGACAAGCCGCAGCGAAAACAAGAGAAGGAAGGGAGGAAGGCAACAGCAACGAAACAAGAGAAGGAAGGAAGGAAGGGACATGATGGGTGCACGCACTCACCAACTATACATACTGGACTCGGGAGCGAGCGCAGAAGCGCCTGGCAAGCGCGTAAATGCACTGCAGCGGCTGGAAAGAACGAGCCTGGATGGCTAAAGCGACCCAGGGTCGGCCGACAACGGCTGCAAGCACATCGGCGCATTGCCCGTGCAGCCGACTGCATCGAAGCTACAAATTCGGGGTAGGATGGAGAATGAGGAGGGGGAGGAATGCACACGCCGAGGGTCGAGGCTGAGCTGTGCGGCCCCCCAGCAGCCAGGACAAGTTGACCGAAAACCTCGACCTGTCGCCGCACTCAGTGCCGACTACCAGCCTTCTGCGGACTCGATCTGGGACTCCGAATGGCCGAATTCGGGGGGGAGCGAGGACGAGACAGGCAGAGAAGGCAGAAAGCAAACCGACCCTTCTAACCAAGAAGGGTTAGCCAGCGTTCCACTTCCGGGAGGCAACGGCGGGAGGAAAGGGACGAGAGAGGGGAGGATGGCGGTTCGAATTCGACAGAATCGTCGAACTGTCGTCATATATGTATGTATGAATGTACGCAAGCATGCATGTATGTATGTATGGATGGATGGATGTATGTGTATGTATGTATGTGCGTGTGTATGTGTGTATGCATGTATGTATGCATGTATGTGTGCATGTATGCATGCATGCATTCGTGCATGTATGTATGTATGTATGTATGTATGTATGTATGTATGTATGTATGTACGTATGTACGTATGTACGTATGTACGTATGTACGTATGTACGTATGTACGTATGTACGTATGTACGTATGTACGTATGTACGTATGTACGTATGTACGTAGTACGTATGTATGTATGTATGTATGTATGTATGTATGTATGTATGTATGTATGTACGTATGTACGTATGTACGTATGTACGTATGTTCGTATGTACGTATGTGTGTATGTGTGTATGTGTGCATGCATGTGTGCATGCATGCATGCATGCATGTATGTGTGTATGTATGTATGGATGGATGGATGGATGGATGGATGGATGGATGGATGGATGGATGGAAGTATGTATGTATGTATGTATGTATGTATGTATGTATGAATGTATGTATGTATGGATGGATGGATGGATGGCTGTATGTGTGTGTATGAATTCATGTATATATGTATGTATGTATGCATGCATGCATGCATGTAAATTTGTATGCATGTATGTATGTATTTATGTAGGTAGACATACATGTGCGTATGCATGTATGCATGTATGCATGCATGCATGCATGTATGTATGTTTGTGTGCATGTATGTATGTATGTAGACATGCATGTGCGTATGTATGGTTGCTTGCTTGTTTGTTTGCACGTATGCATGCATGTGTTCATACGGGTGGATGCATATTACACAGTGCTTTCTCGAGTTTCATTCTAAGGACCCCCGCGTACGACCACCCCCGTTACATAACTTCTGCCCTGCGCGCTTCCACCGGGACGAAATTCAAATGTTCGTTTGCGGGAGCCCCCCCAGGCCATCCAAAGACGCCAAAGCAAGCCCAAGATCGCTTCTCGGACGGTCCCGCGGAGCACCGGAACGACCCAAGGCCGCTCCAGAACGCCCAAGCTGGTCTCAGGACGGCCCAAAGGCCCGCAAGACGCCCCACGAGAGCCCGAAGATGGCCTCGAAGAGGACCTCAGACGCCAAAACGCATTGATGTTCTTCAGGTGTTCGATCGATTAGAACGCTCTCGCTTGTTCTAGCTTCCGACCGCGCAAGACGACCCAAAGGGCCCCCAAGATCGCCTCAATACGGCCCAAGTGGCTCTCAAGAGGGCCCCAAGACGGCCCAAAAGGTAACACAAACTACCCAAAATGGCCCCAAGACAACCCACGAAGCCCCGCAATGCGGCCCCAGAGGACCCCAAGAAGGACAGCCCGAACTGAGATTTCGAGCGTTGCTCCCCAACATGGCCCCAGAGACAGCGGAGGGGCCTCCAAGACGCCCCTAGAGGGGCCGAAAAGGCCAAAGACGTGTCTTCGAAAGACCCCCCCCGGGAACGCCCAAGAAATGCTTTAATGATCTGATCTCGGAGGGCCCCAAGCGACCCCAAGAAGTGTCCCATACAGGCCTCTGCAAGTCTCTCACGATCCACGGGTCTCAAAGGTCTCGCAGGTATCAGAGGCCCACAGGCCCCGCACGTTCCACAGGTCCAACAGGTCCCACAGGTCTCGCAAGTCCCACAAGTCCAGCAGGTCCCAGGGTCCCACATGTCCCACATGTCCCAAAGGTCCCGCAGGTCCAGCAGGTCCTACAGAGGTCGAAGGTCCCGCAGGTCCCATAGGTCCTACAAGTACCACAGGTCCAACAGGTCCCACAGGTCCCACGGGTCTCACAGGTCGCGCAGATCTCGCAGGTCCAACAGGTCCCAAAGGCCCCACGGGTCCAACAGGCTTGCAGGTCTCGCATGTCCCACCCACAGGTCCCACAAGTGTCGCACGTCTCGCGGGCTCCACAGGCACAACAAGTCCCACGGGTCCCACAGGCCCCGCACGTTCCACAGGTCCCAAGGGTATCGCAAGTATCGCAAGTACCACACGTATTACAAACTCCACAAATCCCACAAACAAACCCTACTATAGATATCGAAGGCCCCGCAATATCAAACCAGGTGTCGCAAGTCCCATGGCCCCCACAAGTCCCACAGGTGCCTCAGGTCAGGTAGACCCACAACTCCCACGAATACACCAGGTCCAATGGGTCACCGTTGCTGCTATTGCAAACTTTGCTGGAATAATCGTGCTTTCCGTGTTGTCAGAACTCCTCGCCCAAGATGGAATTGCTGTGCCCCGATCCAACCGTCCACCGCTCCGTGCTCTCAGGAGGAGGAGGAGGAGGAGGAGGAGGAGGAGGAGGAGGAGGAGGAGGGGGAGGAGGAGGAGGAGGAGGAGGGGGGGAGGTGGAGGAGGAAGAGGGGGAGGAGGGGAGGAGGAGGAGGAGGAGGAGGAGGAGGAGGAGGAGGAGGAGGAGGAAGAGGAGGAGCAGGAGGAGAATAATGAGGACGGGGCGGTGTAGCAACTCTTGCAGGAGCTCCGCAGTTCCAGCTCCAGATCCAGCTCCAGCTCAGCTCCAGTTCAGGCCCCAGGTTGAGCTCGAGCCCAGCTCCAGCCCCAGCCCCATGAAACAGAAACCCCGGGGGGCTCTTCGTTCCTGTTGAAACCGACCATGCCCGTATGCCGTTAAAACTCTGTGAGACATGTGCCCATGTGACCCTCATGAACAATTAGGGGGCCACACGCGAACCCTACCCCTGCCCCCCACGAGTTCTGAGAGGGAGGATGGGGTTCACTTCGCTCGGGAGCTCCCAGACGAATGTGACCCCCCACCCTCCCCCTCAGAAATCGTGGGGGGTAGGGGTAGGGCTCGCGCGTGGCCCCCTAACAATACAAACCTCGTGCGCCCTGGAGCCTTCGGGGGACCTTCCAGGATCCGTGGCGCCCGCCGCCTCTAAAAAAGCTCTGGGGCCGCGCCGCCCCTGTGCCCCCGTCCCCGCTTGACGGGAATGGCGGTCGCGGCGCACCTTGCGGGCGCCATGCGACCAAGACTGCAACGGGAAGCGTAGCGAGCCGGTAACGTCTTGGGTCTGTGTGTAGCTGTGTGCACAGATACGTACACATACATCTAGATGGTGCGGGAGAAGGAGAGAGCGGGAACAAGAGAGAGTAAGGGAGAGAGAGAGAGAGAGAGATGGAGAGAGAGCAGAGCAACGCACAGGGACAATTGAGAGACGGAGGGGGACGTCCAGAGACAGCGGTCATCGATCCACGACCCTCGACGCACGTCGATCGGAAGCAGTGGGTACACATATATATATATATATATATATATATATATATATACGATGGGAGGGTGTTGAACACGAGTCAGATGGCGGCCAACCCCCCGAGCCGGCAGAGAAAAGGGAGGCCTCCCTCATCCTCATCCTCCTCCTCATCCTCATCCTGGTCCTTCTTCTCCTCCTCCTCCTCCCTCCTCCTCCTCCTCTCCTCCTCCTCCCCTCCTCCTCCTCCTCCTCCTCCTCCTCCTCCTCCCCTCCTCCCCCTCCCCCCCCTCCCCCCCTCCTCCCCCTCCCCCTCCCCCTCCCTCTACAAGGCCGCCGAAAGCCCCACACGCGTGGCCGGAATTTTGCACGCGGAGCACCCTCCGGAGGCCGCGCGCCAGCTGCACGCGCGGAGGCCGCCGGTGTGTGCCCCGCTGCAGGGTGGCCGAGCGCCGGAGAGGCCTCTGGCCACACGTGTACAGTGGGGGCGTTGACCGACACCATGCGAAGTGCTTAAGAAATCATGGGTTAAGAAATTCATAGTCTCAGAATTTGAGTAAAGACCCAGGATTTCGATTGAAATCTTAGGATTTACATTGAAACATTAAGAATAATCGAGACTCTGGCCGAACATTTAAGTTTTCTTAAGCATCGCCTAGGGTGTAAGGAACCCTGAATAAGGAACGAGGCCCCTTTTTCCCATCAGTGAAAGTTCGATTCCCCATCGAAAACCTGGGGAGAACCTCAGGCGAACTGTGGAGCAGTCAAGGAACACGGAGCCCCTCCCCAACGAAGAGGGTTCCTTCTTCGGGGTCCCGGCTGTGTCTAGCCTTAGGTCGGGCTTGTCCCCCTGTAGGGGGAATGTTCAAAGATAGTCAAAAAATAGTCTGCAGACGATGGTTTGACGATTTTTGAATATTTTGGGGGGATTTTGGGGGGTATCTTTTACTCGTCGTCCAAATCCTCCTGTAGAGGGACATGCCCGACCTAAATCTAGCTCTCCCCAAGGCTGGCCGCGTCATGTGTCTCCAGCTTCCAGGCAGAGAGGCACTTAAGGTAGATCGGGCCCTGGGAAGATCGAAGCACGTGCGCCGACGACGAGGAAGGAGACGGGGGGCGAGGTGGAAGGGGACAACGACGACGACGATGGCAAGGCGGAGCAAGAGAACGACGAGGAGAACGAGTGAGAAGAGGAGGACGAGCGAGAAGAGCAGGAGAGGCGAGAGGAGGAGGAGCGAGAAGAGGAAGACGGGCCAGAGGAGGAGGAGGAGGAGGGGGAGGAGGGGGAGGAGGAGAGCAGGAGGAGGAGGAGGAGGAGGAGGAGGAGCAGGAGGAGGAGCAGGAGAGGAGGAGGAGGAGGAGGAGGAGGAGGAGGAGGAGGAGGAGGAGGAGGAGGAGGAGGAGAGGAAGCAGGAGGAGGAGGAGAGGAGGAGGAGGAGGAGGAGGGGGAGGAGGAGGGAGGAGGAGGAGGAGGAGGAGGAGGAGGAGGAGGAGGAGGAGGAGGAGCAGGAGGAGGAGGAGGGGGAGGAGGGGGAGGAGGAGAGGAGGAGGAGGAGGAGGAGAGGAGGAGGAGGAGGAGGAGGAGGAGGAGGAGGAGGAGGAGGAGGAGCAGGAGGAGGAGGAGGGAGGCGCGAGAACGTCCGGCGAAGGAAACCGGTGCCGGCGCCGCGGGGGCCGTCTGGGCGGCGCGCGGCGGCGTGCCCGGGGCAAGGTCGGCCTCACTCAGGCCCAGGCGCTGCAGGAGGTCTTCGGAGAGGGCGCCCTCGCCGCGCGCAGGCGCTCGGGGAGGCAGGGGGGCGGGAGGGCGCCGACGGTGAGAGGGGGGGGGCAGGAGGTGGCAAGAGCGAGGCACCAGCTCTTCCCTTGGTCTTCCGCCTCCTCCTCCTCCTCCTCCTCCTCCTCCTCCTCCGCTCCTCCTCCTCCCTCTTCCTCCTCCTCCTCCTCCTCCTCCTCCTCCTCCTCCGCCCATTCCTCCTCCTCCTCCAGACGTGTTCGGCCCCCTTTGGACCTCTGGTGGGCTCCGCAGGCCTTGCAGGGACCTCTAGCCCATGGCGTCCTCTGGAGTCCTCCCGGCCGGGGGGAGAGGGAAGGGAGGGAGGGAGGCAAGGAAGGGAGGTAAGCCGATCATACAAAGAGGTGAACGCGAAAAATGTCTCTCCTTGTCCTGCTCCCTCCCTCCCTCGCTGCTTCTCTCCCATCCTCATCGTCCTCCATCTCCCTCCTCCCCCTCCCTCTATTCCCCAATCAGAGCTTGCCTCTGTAGGGGTCCAAGCGGATTCATATGTGTTGGACGCCCGAAATGGGCACGGAAAGAATGGGCACAATGACCAACAACAAATGTTGTCCCAAACCAACAGCGGCCGCTGTTGGGCAGGCGGCCCTCTGTCTCGAATGGGCACAGGCCGTGGCGACGCCGACAGCGAGTCCTGTTCAAAACGAACAGGCACTGCTGTTGGGCACTGTGCCCATTCTCGCCGTACCCGTTTCGTTCGTGCCGAATATTGTTAGGTTAACTGCGCCGCCGACTTTAGCGGCCCTTCCGGGTGCCCGGTTGCCCGGGAACTGCGTCGCCGGGGTCGGCGGCCCGCCCGGGTGCCTAGGTGCCCGGGTGCCCCATAGCCCCATAGCCCTATAGCCCCACAGCCCTATAGCCCTGTAACCCTATAACCCTATGGCCCTATAGCCCGATAGCCCAATAACCCTTCAGCCCTGTAGCCCTACAGCCTCATAGCCCTATAGCCATATAGCCCAATAGCCATCTAGCCCTCTAGCCCTCTATCACTCTAGCCCTCTAGCCCTCTAGCCCTCTAGCTCTCTAGCCCTATAGCCCTACAGCCCTCTAGCCCTTTAGCCCTATAGCCCTGTAGCCTGATAGCCGAATAACTCTCTAGCCGTATAGCCCCATAGCCCTAGCCCTATAGCCCAACAGCCCAATTGCCCTATAGCCCTCTAGCCCCCTAGCCCTCTAGCCCCATAGCCCCATAGCCCGAAAGCCCTATAGCCCCATAGCCCCCCAAAACATGATGCTGGGACTTCTCTCCGGTATCATTTCATTCCGATCATGTTCTGCGCTTTGTCTGAAAAACTCGGTCGGGACCCTATCCAGGGCCAGATGTCCCTCACCCTTGGTTTCACAAACCGCCAGTCACTGTTTGCACGAGATCCTGTCTTGGAACGTGCACCTCTTTGGTTCTAGGGCCTTGGAATAAACGCATCCGTGTGGCGAAGAACGCTCCCACCGTCGCGAGGGGGGCGAATGATCCCCCTGCTCCTCCTTCTCCTCCGCCTCCCTTTCTCCTCCTCTCCTCCTCCTCCTCCTCCTCCTCCTCCTCCTCCTCCTCCTCCTCCTCCTCCTCCTCTTTGTTATCTTTCCTACGCCCTTCCTCCTTAACGTTCATGCCCCTCGTCCGTCCACTTCCCTCCTCCTCATCCTCCTCCTCAACAACATCAACATCAGCATCAGCATCCGCATCATCCTTGTCATCCTCATCATCATCAACAACGTCATCAGCATCATCAGCATAATCATAATCAAAAAAATCATGATCGCCACAATCATCATCAGCAGCAGCATCACCACCATCATCCATATCATAATCGCCATCAACATCATCAACATCATCAGCATCATCATCAGCAGCACCATTATCAGCATATTCAGCATCATCATCGTCATCGTCATCATCTTCATCAGCAACAGCAGCAGCTACATCACCATCATCATCATCATCATCATCATCACCATCATCGCCATGAGCATCTGCATCACCATCAGCACCATTCATCACTAACAGTATCATCATCGCCATTGTCATTATACTCGTCATCCCCATCCTCATGCCCAGTAGCTTAAACAGCATCATATGCCTCCTCATCATCAGCAGCGTCACGACCAAGGAAACATCATCATCAGCAGCAGCATCATCATCATAATCATCATCCGCAATATCATCATCACCATCATAATCACCATCATGATCATCCTCGTCCGCATCCTCATCCTCAACAGCATCATCATCCTCATCCTCATCCTCAACATCATCGTCATCGTCATCGTCATCATCATCATCATCATCATCATCATCATCATCATCATCATCATCATCATCATCATCATCATCATCATCATCATCATCATCCTCATCCTCATCCTCGTCCTCATCATCATCACCGTCATCCCCCGCCCCCCAACCTCCTCCTCCTCCTCCTCCTCCTCCTCCTCCTCCTCCTCCTCCTCCTCCTCCTCCCTCCCTGCCCCCTCCCCCATCTGCTCCGCCACCCCGACCCGCGAGCGGGGGCGCCTCCCCCCCTTTGAGGGCCCACGCGCCGCGCGCCGCGCGCGCCGCCTTGAGGAAGGGGTTGCCGTACCCGTCGGAGCCGCTGGCCCAGGGCTGCGCCAAGCTCAGCCCCTGGAACTCCTTCGGGCGCAGAAAAGGCGGGGGGGCGGGGGGACATGTGATCAACAGAGCGCCAGTTCAAGACATCCAGGCCAGTTTCTAGGAAGTGCCAACCTAGGCCGACGTCTGTCGCTCGTGGGCGCTGGAAGGGGCGAGTGTGCTCAAGAAATTGGGCCAGCTTCCCAGCTTGGTTAGGGAAGGCTGGCCCAGCTACTCGGAAGGAGGTGTCTTGCTCGGACGCTCGACCGTAGCAGACGGTTGGGCAGAGAGCAGCACCCCACGCAGCTGGTTTTCCCAGCGCCTCCTGGAGGCGGGAGGCGCCCACGCATCGAGGAATGGCCCCGGCGGCTGGGCCGGAACCGGCTGCACGCAGCAGAGGTCGTCAACACAGCATCACTCGAGCTCCAATTGGCTACGGAGGAGGAGGAGGAGGAGCGGGAGGGGGAGGAGGAGGGAGAATACGAGGATAATGGTATGGAGGAGGAGGAGGAGGAGGAGGAGGAGGAGGAGGAGCAGGAGGGGGAGGAGGAGGGGGAATACGAGGATAATGGTATGGAGGAGGAGGAGGAGGAGGAGGAGGAGGAGGAGGAGGAGCCTCCCTTTCCCCCTCCCCGCCCCTCGTGCGGCCCGGGGAGGGACCTGCTCGCAGGCTGGCGGGCCCCTCGGGAGGCACGCGCCCGAGAACCGAGCAGGCCCTCACACGCCCCGCAGGCCTCTGGCCATCGCTCGGGCGTCCACTCCCTGTGTTATTTTGTCGGTTTCGTGCGTGGTTTTTTTTCCGCCAAAGGATCCAGGATGCTCCTCGGTGGTCCTCGCCGAGAGAAAAAGGCACGCGCCCGAGCGATGCCAAGACACACAAACATCGCCACCCAGGCGGTGTGGCCAGAACGCGCCCGCCGACGAGCAGAGCTGCTGCCAGCTCACGGGTTCCCGCGCGTCGCCCCGGGGCGCCGACGACGTGGCAGGAGCGCGGGAGTGTGTCTGGGCGGTGCCGCCTCCTGGCCCCGGGGGGGGGAGGAGCCTTTTTGGACCCCCCCCCTTCACCGTACTCGATAGTCAATACACTCCAGAGGACCCCTGGCCATACTAACACCCACCAGGCCGCAGTAACAACCAACGGGCCGCAGTAACACCTTATCTCCCCGTGGGGGCGGGGCGGGCCTGGGCCGAGGCGACCTGCGAGATCGGATCGGGTGGAGAAGTCCATCGGGTCGGCAACGGATCGTCCCGGGCCGGGTCGAGGCAAGGTCGCCGCGCCCTGCTCCGGTGGCCCTGGCCGATGCCGCGTGAATCGGACCGAACCGAAGTCGTCGTCGTCGTCTTCCGTCGTCGTCGTCGTCGTCTTCCATCGTCTTCCATCGTCTTCCATCGTCGTCGTCGTCGTCATCGTCTTCCGTCGTCGTCGTCGCCATCGTTGTCGCGGTCGTCGTCGTCGTCGTCGTCGTCGTCGTCGTCGTCGTCGTCGTCGTCGTCGTCTTCCATCGTCTTCCATCGTCGTCGTCGTCGTCGTCGTCTTCCGTCGTCGTCGTGGCCGTCGATGTCGCGTCCGTCGTCGTCGTCGTCGTCGTCGTCGTCGTCGTCGTGGTCGCCTCGGAATCGCGGCCCCTGCCGATTTTGGAAGAGAAACAAAAAACAGCCCTCCCCTCCCCCCAAAAAATGCACAAAAAGAATCGAAAACGGTGGCTACGTTTGACTGTGCCTGAACGCTCCTGCGTCTGACGGTTGCTTGAACGATCGCCTCTTTTTCAACAGATCGCCCCAGACCGTGCTTGGCTGCTGGTGCATAGTCCTCCTTCGGGCGCTGGCAGAACTGGGTTTGGTGGGACCCGGCTCAATGATGTGCACTGGGGGGCGCCACCCCGCCCCGTTCCACTAACCGGAACTGCCGTCACCCGAAAAACACAAGCTACGGCAGACCTGGTGTGGTGATGCTGGCCAATCTGGGGGCTCTGGGGCCCTACCACTAATCGGGTCCCCCGACCTGGGGTCCTGGCTGTCCCTGGGGCCCTGGCTGAGTCCCCTTACCCGGGGTCCTGGCGCGGAGGCCGAACTTTCTAATCCACGGGAAAGCTGCGGGGATCGAAGCTGCTATCATCTCATGTTGATAAGCAGCAGCATCAAAAACGCTGAGCACGGCCATGGTTACTCCTCCTGCAGACGGGGACGTGCCCGACTCTTGACCTCCCACGGGGGGCTGCCGCGGAGGAGGAGGAGGAGGAGGAGGAAGTGGAGGAGGAGGAGGAGGAGGAGGAGGAGGAGGAGGAGGAGGAGGAGCATGGAGGGAGGAGGAGGAGGAGGGAGGAGGAGGGAGGAGGAGGAGGGAGGAGGGAGGAGGAGGAGGGAGGAGGAGGAGGAGGAGGAGGAGGAGGGAGGGGGAGGAGAGGAGGAGGAGGAGGGAGGAGGGAGGGAGGGAGGGAGGAGGAGAGCGGGCGGCGCGAGGGGGGCGGCCTCCTCTCCGAGGGGGCGGGGGGGGGGGCGGGGGGGGCCTCTCCGGGCGGGCGGCGGAGGGGGCCTCCGCGGCCGGGCCTTTGGGGGGGCCTTCGGAGGAGCCTGCCCCGTGAGGGGCCCGTGATGGGCACGTTTTCCACCACCGCCACCACCGCAGGTCGGAGGGGGGAGGGGGATCCTTCCTCCTCCTCCTCCTCCTCCTCCTCCTCCTCCTCCTCTCTCCTCCTCCTCCTCCCGTCCTCCTCCTCCTCCTCCTCCTCCTCCTCCCTCCTCCTCCTCCGCCTCCTTCCCCCCTCCAGCTGGCGGTGGTGGTGGTGGGAAACAGGCCCGTCCGCCCAGGGCCCAGGGCGGAGGAGCCCTCTCGGGCGGGAGCCTCCTCGGGAGCCGGGGGCAGAACATCCACCGCCATGAGAGTCACCCCGGCGCGCGAAGCCGCTTCACAGACGCGCCCAAGAAGGGAAATCGAGCAGGGCAAGGCTGGTCAGAGAACGCCCAGAGCCGCTTGGCAAACGCCGACTGTCCAGTCCGGGTGGTCCTTCCGCCCTTGAAGGAAGGGGGCCCAGGAGCACACACACAAACACAAATGCACAGACACAGATCCCAGGATCCCCATACATGTTCTGGAGTCTCGTCGTCCCCTCCGCCTCCCACCGTTTCCTACACTTTCTTGGGAGTCGGCGCTTGTGTGTGTGTGTCTGTGTGATTTGCCCCTCCTGATCCTGGAGGGCTTCTGAGAAGCCTTCCTGGAAGCCAGGAGGAATTCTAAGGATCCCCTTGTCTTCTAATCATGTGAGTCCTTCCAGGCTTTGAGGGCCGCCCCCGCGCGCCACCCCCTGCGCGCGCTGCCGACAGGGAGGTGCCTGGGACGCCGTCGGCCCTCCGTGAACAGAAAAGGCCTCGGGAGGGAAACCTGGCCCTGGGGAGAGGGCAGGACTCCCGGAGACCCCGTGTTCAAAAAAGGCGATACATCGGATCGTGGGCACCTCTTCCTCCTCCCCCTCCTCCTCTCCTCCTCCTCCTCCTCCTCCTCCTCCTCTTCCTCCTCCTCCTCCTCCTCCTCACCCATCGGTCGGAAGCAGCAGGCGGAAACATGCAGCGGGAGGGCGCTGGAAACGGATAGGGTCTCCGCCCGCCCCCCGAGGAGGACGGAGAATGTCAGGCCACTCGATCCTTGAAGTGGGGAGGCGCTCAAAGCAGACTGGCATCTGGGAGCCCAAACACAACAACTTTCGACGATCGATGGGCACACCACCACCACCCATCATGCCTGGCCAGGGCCACCCTTTGAGCAGGGACCGACCGTCCCGGCAATCCTATACGCCTACCACGACATGTTCTTAGAACCCAAAAACGGTCTAAAGCAAAAACATCGTTCTTAGCACATAAACCCGATGTGTTAAAACAAGACAGTCCCGGCCAGAAATGTTCTAGGATCATGTCGTGGAAACCACAACCTGTTCTTATAGAGCATTGTGCGGTAGGCCTATAGGAACGCCAGGACGCTTCGCCACTGCTTGAACCCTGGGCCATGGCATGGCGTGCACGCACTCCCGGCTGGGGCCGGGAGGGCCTGTCCACCTTCTGCTGGGGCCCGGCCTGGCCCTGGCCAGGCACGGCCGCGGTGCATCCGGATGCCGCCTGCGGGGAACTGCAGGAGGGCCAGGCGCATGGTTTGGCTGATGCGTGATGGCTGATGGTTTGTCTGGATCCCTGCGTGACTGGTTGATGGAAATCGGCTATCCGTGGATGCGATGACAAGGCTCATCGAGCAGTGGTATTGACGTGCCTTTGCAATCTTGACTTGCGTCACCGAGGACGTGCTCCAGGTGAGTTACCCCAGCTGTTGTTGTTGTTGTTGTAGACACCAGGTGGCGTGAGAAATGAAGCGTCCACCTCGTCCCAGGCCTGGAGCCGCGGAAGCCCGCTTCAGGGCCCCGAAGGCCACCATCGAAATACGGCCCGCGACGGAAAACTAACATATATATTTGTATGTATACATATCTATATGTATACAGATATATACATACATGGACACAAACGTTATATCTACACACATATATACACCAATAGATACATATACATATAGACATGCACATATCATGTTTATAAACATTACAAACATACATACATATACATGTATGTATATCCATCGGAAATAAACATATATATATATATATACCTATATATTTATATACAGATTATTCGCAATAGCGCCCGTGACCGATCGCGTCACGATTCGCGCCGGAAGCCGTCTGGGAACGAGCCAGCCCGATGCATTCCCAAACGGACGGCCCCGGTGCGAGCCACGACGTGACTGGCCCGCTCCACCCCTCCCACCCGGCCCCCCTGGCACGCTGGCTGATCGCCAGGGAGTGAAAACAACGCTCGCAGGACTGGTCTCGCAGATGACGTCGAGAGCCCAGGCGACCCACGTCGCGAACCCACACACACAGAGACACACACACACACTTTTCCTCGTCGGCGGCGAGGCAGAATTGCTGCACCAGCGACAGAGCTAAACGGGGGCACCGAGAAGCGAAATGCCCAGCATGCAGGAAAGGGGACTGAGCTGGACAGGCGGCCGCCGAGGAGGAACACACACACACACGATGTCAGAAGGACTCCTGGAGCAGCAGGATCGGCGGCCTTCTCGGAAGGCGGCTGCGCTTCCGTGAAGCCCGCCGGCCCTCCGGGAGGCCGTAATTCTCTGTCTTCGAGGAAGGCCCGAAGAAGCTCTCGGCAGGCCCCGGACCGCCGGCCCTCTATGAGAAGCCGCCTCTGTCTTCGGGGAAGGCCCGAGGAACTTCTTGGCAGGCCACAGGCCGCCGGCCATCTCTGAGAGGCCGTCTCTGTCTTCGGGGAAGGCCCGAAGAAGGTCTCGGAGGGCCCACAGGCCGCTGGCCATCTGAGAGGCCGTCTCTGACTTTGGGTAAGGCCCGAAGAAGTTCTCGGAAGGTCCCAGGCCTCGCGAGCATGCTGAGAAGGCCCGCCCCCTCTGCAAGCCCCTACCCCGGGCTCGCCGCCGACAGGAGGATCAGGCGAGGGCGAGACACGATCAGAGCGGGCACGAGCAACTCAGGAACCTCTGGAGAGCCAGCGAGCCAATAGGACGCACTGCGTCTGCGGGCGCCGAAGGGCACCGGTGCCGCTGCTCCCCGGACCTCCCCCTGAAAATTGGCAACAAGTTCACGGATGGAGGGCGGATGGTCTTCAAAATGTTGTTCTCGCCTCAGCGCCGCGCACATTCGTCTAAAAATACAACAGCTTCACGGATTGAGGGCGGGTCGGTTTTTCTGAATATTGTTCTCGCCTGAGCGCCGCGCACATTCGTTTCGAACATTTGAAACAGCTTCACGGATTGAAGGCGGGTGGTTTTCAGAATGTGGCTCTCGCTTTAGCGCCGCGCACATTGCTTTCAAACAAGTCCAAGAGTTTCACATATTGAGGGCGGGCCGTTTTCAACATGTGACTCTCGCCTGAGCGCCGTGTACGTTCGTTTAAATATGCAAGAGCTTCACGGATTGAGGTTGGTTCCTTTTCAAAATGTGGCTCTCGCCTTAGCGCCGCGCACATTGAGTTTTAACATTTGCAAGAGTTCTACGGGCTCCCATGATCATCGTACCAGAAATGGTGGTTTGGAAGGGATCAAGGATATAAGGGTGTAACAGTTACGTTGGTTCGCGGTGTTGAGGTCCAAGGGATGGCGTTCTGGCACGATTCAGGATCGTCAAGACGCAACAGTCAGGTTGATCCGTGGCGTTGGAATCCCGAGAACAATGTTTTGGCATGCATCAGGGTCTTCAAGCGGTTGTCTCCAACGAGGCAATTCCATCAATGGAAATGAGCTGCTCCAGGGGCCTATGAAGAGGGAGCTTAGAAGCAGGGTGTGTTCCAACATGGTTGATGTCTCGTGGCTTTACACTGGTCCCCCTCTTCCTCTTCCTCCTCATCCTCCTCACCCCCGTCCTCATCCTTCTCCTCCTCCTCTTCCCCCTCCCTCCCTCCCTCCCTCCCTCCCTCCCGTGCCCGAACAGTAAGTGTACACACCCATGGCGGTAGGGCGACGCAGCACGACAGCAACACCACAACTGCGAGAAGCCCTTGCTTCACACCCTTCCCCCCAGAACCCAAAGTTGAAGTGTACGCATGGTGTCCCTGGCCTTAGACTTCCGCCCAAACCCGTAAATTCGAAATTGGAGGGAGGGAGTATACATGTTGGTCCGACGTGCGTTGACAAATCAAGGTCTCGGCGAGACACGCGTGGACACTTTTAGTCCACCCACCGTACCCCCTACCACTAAACCTGGAGGGGAGGGGTCGCGGGTAGCCAGAGCGTCCAAGATGGCCTCGGCGAGGAACCCAAGATCAATGATCTTCCCAGGGTATTGGCTACAGATTGGCCACCAGGGGGAGAAGCTACTTTAGTACGGCCCCTTCTTTGATCGATCTCCTCCAAGAAGGGCCCAAGATCCAAGATGAACCCCGAAGCTCCGAAGGGTGCCCCGAGACAGACCAAAGAGGTGCCCAGGAGGCCCCAAGAGGGCCCCCCAGGGGCACCCAAGACGCCAAGAGGCCTCGGCGAGACGGTTGAAAGTATTGCTTCTGCTGAGGTTGTGGTCGCGCGTTGGCCTCCTACGGGGGGGAAGCTAATTCAAGAGCCCCCCTCCTTTGATCGATCTCCTCCAAGATGGCCCCGAGATGGCCCCCGAGGCTCCCAAGGGTGCAGAGGCCCCCCACGGGCCCCCAAGAGGCCCCAAGAGGCGTCGGCGAGAAGGCCAGCATCATTGATGTGACTGAGGTCTTGGCCACGTGCCGGCCTCCTGGGGGGGGGTCATTTACTACGGCCCCTCGTTGGATCGATTTCCTCCAAGATGGCTCCAACATGGACCCCGAGGCTCCCAAGAGGCCCTGAGAGGGCTCCAAAAGGCGCCCAGGAGGCCGAAAGAGACCCCCATGATGCCTCCAAAAGTCCTCTAGAGACCCCCAAGAAACCCCCCAAGAGGCCCGAAGAGGCTTCCTCGGGGCACCCAAGACGCTTCAAGAGGCCCCCATGGACCGCCACGAGGATCCCAAGAGGCCCTAAGACGCCTACAAGAAGCTCTGGAGAGACATCCGAAGAAGCTCCGAGGGGCATCCAAGGGGCCTCTGGCCTTACTGCTCGCTATCCTCCTCCTCGCCCTCGCCCTCGCCCTCCTCCTCCTCCTCCTTCCCGAATCCGCCTTATCCTTCTCCCCCATCCCCCCTCCTCCCTCCTCCCTCCTCCCCCCCGTGCTCCCCCTCCTCCTCTGGTTCCTCCTCCATCCTCCCCCTCTTTTGGGGTATGACGGCTTCCCCAGGGCTATCGTTTCTGGATAGGCTGGTGGGGCTACGCGACGCGTCTAGAATCGGACCCCCAACCTAGATCTACGGGACCGGCCCGAAAACCAGAGCCCCTCCCGACCCCGAAGTGGCCCTTTTCCGAATTGTTATGATTGCAATGCTCGTACTACTTCAAGCATGTGAGGAGGAAGAGTTCGGTGGCAACTCATGGGAGCCTCCCATACCACCAAGTCGGCTCCTGCGAATCGACGCTAACCAACGCTAGTAGGCGCGAATCAACGCTAAACCGACGCTAATCGACGCTGACCGACGCTAAATCGGCGCTGTCTCATCGACCCCCAGACGCTCATCGACGCGAATCGACGCTGAAGACGGAATTCAAAGGGTACGCCAGGCTCCCATGATCTCCTACCGAAAGTGGCCCTTGTGTTATCATTGTTCTGACTGCCATGCTCGTACTTCCAGCATGGGAGGAGGAACAAGAAGGGCCGCAACTTCTGACGGCGATGGTGCCGCGCCAACTGGCTGCGCGGTATCTAGAGGCCTCCTAGATGGGGTCCGAGTCGATGGGGTCGGAGGATCGCCCCGCATCGCCGACGCATCGCCGATGCGTCACGATGTGGTTACTGATGTGCTTCAATTCGACGACGCCGATGTATCGCCGACGTCGCCAATGCATCGCCGATGCGGCGCGATCCTCCGACCCCATCCACTCGGACCCCTTCTGGGGGGCCTAGAGCGTGAGGAGGAAGAGGAGGGGCCGCCATTTCTGACGGCGATGGTGCCGAGCGCACCTGCTGCGCGGTATCTGCCTCGAGGAAGCGCAGGAAGAGCATGGAACGCACAAAGACATACTAATACTATGTCCTCCTGGGAGACGCGCGTCCGACCCGAACATGTAGTATACCCGCCTTGTAGTAGATCGTTTCCCGAGCGGTGTGGCCAGAAAGCGCCTGCCACGACGCATATACTATGAGATTTCTCGGTGCGCGCGTCGCCCCTGGGGGGGGGGGGGGGGGGCGACGCACACACAGCATTAGTATGTTGGGGTGGCGCCGAGAGCATGGCGCGGGTCGGGCGAAAGGGGGGGATAGCAAAGGCGGGGGTTGCGAATCAGCTCACGTAGCTGCTTTTCCCGGCGCCTCCCGGCACTGGAGGCGGCTGTGCATGGAGGAATGGGCCCCTCGGTGGGGCCGAAACCAGCTGCGTGCAGCAAATTTTTCGCCCCCCCCCTTTCCCTCGGGGGTCTTCTGACCCAGGTCAATCCAGACCCGGGTCAGCCAGGCCTTGCAGAATCCTGCGAGATCCTGCACCCAAACCCGGTCAGCGCGAGGGATCCTGCAGGATCCTGCAGGATCCTGCACCCACACCCGGGTCCATGCGACCCTGGCCCTGCAGGATCCTGCAAGATCCGGCGCTCTGGCTGACCCCCGCTTGCACTGACCCCCGTCCCCAGACCCCCGACGTCATGAATTTTTCATGACGTCGACCCCCAGCGGTCCGGACCCATTCCCCGGGACCGGTTTTTCGTCCTGAGTCGTTTTTTGACGCTCCCGAGGCCCGGTGAGGGCCCCCGGAGGCCGAAAATTTGGAAAAACATCCCGTCATGATTTTTTCATTACTCGAGGGGGTCTGGGACTGACCCCCGTCTCGAGGCTCCCGATTCCCAATCCCCCCCCCCCGTTCTCCTCCGGGCCGAGCGGCACGGCCCGCGAGGCCCGGCACGCCGCGCCGAGGCCCGCCGGAGAGAAGGCCCTCGAGGAGCGCAGGCAGGCCGCCGCGGGGAGGCGAGCTCAGTGCCGCACGGACGACAGCCGCGTGGGCGCCACGCGGTGCGCCTTGGCCGCCGACTCCGTCGCCGCGGCGTCCTGCCTCGCCTTCGCCATGTACGCCCTCACCTGAACGAAGGATTGCAAAAAAAAGGATTGCAAACAAAAAAACAAAAGGATTGCAAAAAAAAAAAAAAAACTTTGCAACAAAAAACAAAACGCCCTCACCTTGTCGACCTCCTCGTGGTAGGTGTAGCCCGCGTCCCAGTCCCAGCGGGGGTCCCACTGCCCCCCGCCGCCGCCTCCGTACCACTCCCCGTGCCCGTAGGGGGTGCCCGGGAGCCCATACTTGAACGGGATGACCCCGGCCTTTGGGGAGCGGCCAAGAGGGGGGTGTCCAAGGGGGGGGGGGGTGCAAATCATGACCGGCGGCATGTGCGCGTCCCAGCGGGGGGGCCAGGGACGTAATGAAATAAGAAGAGGCGCCATGAAATCTGGGGAACTATCATGGCCCCCGCCATGATATCCCCCCCCCCCTAGTCATCACCCCCCTCTTTGCCGCCCCCGAGCCTTCAGGCTGGTGGCATGTCCATACACGTGCGGCCCAGGGCTAGAGCCAGAGCCCTCCCACTTCTCCAGCTGGTCCAGCCCGGGGACATTCAGGTGGCCCTGGCGGGGGTACTCCAGCTTGGGCGGGGGCGCCGACTTGCACCACGTGGGCACCGGAAGGCCACGCCGCTCGAAGTACGCAGGGTTCACCCACACGTGGTCCATGTAGTGAAAGCGCGGCTCGACGTAGTTGATCCAGTACGCGTCCAGGCCACCGATGTAATTGAAGGACGCGTTGTGCATGATCTCAAAGATGAGCTCTTCGGTGGCGTCTTTGGACCTGTGCTGAGCGAAGAACTGATAGCCACGACCGGTGCGACGGCCATCGAAGCGGACCAAGACGACCCCGAACTCGATATTCTTCCCCGAGTAGAAGAAGGTCTCATTCAGGACCTCTGCTTCATAGTGGCCATTGTGTACGGCCCAGAAGTCGATGGTCTTACGGCCGCCCAGCTCCTCCATGAAGGTAGGAATGTTGTAGGCGTGGATGAAATGACCGCTCTCCATGTCGATTACGCCCTCGGTGTCGAAGCCGATCTTTGTGGCGTTCCCGGTCGGAGACAAACACCCGAGGAATATCCACGCTTTCCGGAGTTTGCCCCACAACGTTGCGAATTCGTAGATTTGGGGCTCGAGTATGAGGCCGCGCCAGCCAGTGAGCTCGAGCAGAAGCGTGTAGCTGTTCGTCTCGCCATCCCCGCCGTGGGTGTCCAGGTAGAAGCCGTTGGTGACGTTCTCGAGCACCTGAGTGATGAGCTTCACGTCCTGCCACGCGCTGCTGAAGGTCTGGATGTTATCCCCAGTCTCCAGGCTGTACTCGACCCAGTGGGGGACGTCGAGCATGTGCATGGCCGAGTACCTGGAGGTCTCTGAGGGCCTCTGGAAGTCCCTGGAGGTGTCCCGGCGTCCGCAGCCGCTTCCTGAGGCCCTCGGAGGCCTCCCGAGGCCGCTAGAGGCCGAAGAAGGGCCAGAAACGCGCACAAACGTGGATCCTCATCGGCAATCCTCGGTCGAGGTACTCGTGGACAGGCCACGAGTCGCCGGTGCGGGGCGTGCCGACACCCCAGGGCAGCTCGGAGACCTCGCCCTGCCCCTCGCCGGCCCTCTGGAACTCCTCGGAGGGCTGGAACTCGCCGCTGCCCGCGAGGTCCTGGCTCGAGTTCACGGACAGGAGGCTGGCGCCACCATTGGTGTGCCTCAACTCCTGCAGTGCCCGACGGAAGTCTCCCGGCGGCATGATCACGGGTCTCCTCGACGACGCATCCTCGAGGTTGCGGAAGAAGTCCAGGGCCTCCGGCGTCAGGGTCGAGCTGCGCCCGTCAGCCTGGGCCGGCGGAAACGAGTCCGAAGGTCCGTGCAGCCCGGAGGCACGCCCTGAGATCCGGGCGTAGCAGTGCTTTCGCACGGGGCTGGTTCGCCCTGCCTGAGGAGGAGAAGGAGGAAGAGGAGGAAGAGGATGAGGAGGAGGAGGAGGAGGAGGAGGAGAAGAAAAAGGAGGCGTGCAAAATCCGCTTGGCATAGGTCCGCGAGCTTCTCCTGGGGTGCCTCCTGGCAGGCTCTTCGAGCCGTGCCCAGCCGTGGCCACGAGAAGGCCCTCCGAGGCCCAAGAAAGGTCAAGAGTTATAGTGTCCCAGCCTGCTTTAGCCTTGACCACCAGAGAAAGTTTCGAGCACCAAAGAAAAAATCACCCCAACTAAAGGGCTTTCACGTGCCGGGCCCCGGGAGGCGCTACCCGGCCGACACCGAAGGGTGCTCGAAACTGCCTCTGGGATGCGGTCCTCAAGTACGATGGGAGCAGCAGAAGTTCGGGTCGGGCGAAAGGGAGGGATAGCAAAAGGGGGGGTTCAGAATCAGCTCACGTAGCTGATTTTCCCGGCGCCTCCCGGCGCCGGGGGCGCCCATGCATCGAGGAATTGGCCCCTCGTCGGGGCCGAAACCGGCTGCACGCAGCAGATTTCGTAACCCCCCCTTTCCCAATCCCCCCTTCGTGCGGCCCGAGAAGTCAAGAGCTCAATTGGGCGCCCGAGTTATCCGGGGTAACTCGGGTCCGGGGTAACTCGGGTTTGGATTCCCGAAAAGGAACCCGAGTTATCCCTGACCCGAGTTACCCCTGATGATTCGGGGCTCTGGACGCCCGAGTTATCCAGGGTAACTCGGGTCCGGGGTAACTCGGGTTTGGATTCCCGAAAAACAAACCCGAGTTATCCCTGACCCGAGTTACCCCTGATGATTCGGGGCTCTGACTCAAGGGGGGCGCTCGATGCCGTCTCTGCCCGAGGCGGCATCGCTTTGCCCCGCCTCTGCAGTGCTGGCCTGGCGGCCGGCGTGCAGGGCGTCCGCGCGGAGGGCGACGCCCCGAGCCGCGGGGGCGCACAGCCCCAGCAGCAGCAGCGCCGCCATGGCGCCGATAATGGGAGTGTGGTGACGGTGGTGCACGGATCGGGTCGGGCGAAAGGGGGGGATAGCAAAGGGGGGGGGGGTGAGAATCAGCTCGCGTAGCTGATTTTCCCGGCGCCTCCCGGCGCCAGGAGGCGCCCATGTATCGAGGAATGGGTCTGGCGGCGGGGCCGAAACCGGCTGCATGTAGCTGGTTTCGTAACCCCCCCTTTCCCAAACCCCCCCTTTCGCCCGGCCCGAACGGATGCCTGGGCCCAGATCGGCTGCGGGGGCCGAGAGCTTGCCGTCGCTCGGGCGCGCCTTCCCCAGTGGCACTCTTGGGCGTCGCGCGTGTAGGCTTCGCAGGGTGGCCTTCAGTCGGGCGTGTCCCCCTACAGGGGGATGTCCAACGAAAAATTAAAGATGCCCCCAGAAAGACTCCAAGATGGTCCAAAAATACGGAAAAAATACTCCCCAGACTATTTTCGGACACTCTTGAAAGAGTCCCCCTGTAGAGGGACAGGCCCGACTTGAGGATGGCCCGAAGAGCCCCTCGATGGCCCTCGCCGAGACAGAGCGCCCACTTCCCAGCGATGCCAGGAGGAGCAGGCGCGGATGCCGCCCCTCTGAGGGGGAATTGGGACACACAAATAAATACACACAAATAAAAAGATGCCCCATGTTTTCTTATATTTTCTGGGTTTCTGTCTTCCCACCCACTTCCCATATTTTCCTATATTTTCTGGGGGATCGAGGATTAATTGTGTCTGTGTGTTTTTTCCCCTCCTGATCCTCGCTCGCGCGGGCCCGGGAGCATCGCCCCGCGGGAGGGCGGCAGCGGGGCCCGCGGCCCCGCCGGGGCAGCCTGGTCTGCGCAGCTGCGCCGTGGATCGTGCGGGGGGGCGGCTCGGCGATGCTCTCGTCGGCGGCGAGCGCGGGGAGGAGGAGGAGGAGGAGGAGGAGGAGGAGGAGGAGGAGGAGGAGGAGGAGGAGAAGGAAGGGGGAAGAGAAGGCCCGCGCAGAAGGCGGCGGGACTCCTCGGAGAAGGCCTCGCGCGCCTCCTGTGAGCAGTCGTCCCGTGCCCTCGGGGGGGGCTCCGAGCACTTTTCGGAAGGCCAGGGGGCTTCCCAGCCTTGAGCAGGCCTTCTCGGAAGGCCCGACCTAAATTAGGTCGGGCCTGTCCCCCTACAGGCGGATTTTGCGCGAAAAGTTAAACATACTCAAAAAATGCCCACAAATACCCCAAAGTAATCAACACATCGTCCCCGGGATATTTGTTTGCTATGTTTGAGCACTCCCCCTGTAGGGGGGACAGGCCCGACCCAAGCTAGGATTCTCGCTTCCCCCCGTCGCTCGCCGCCGATCTTGGGGCGGGGGGGAGCAGGAGCGCGGGGGGCAGGAGGCAGAAGGCAGGGGGCCGATCCTGGGGCGGGGGGAGCAGGACCGCAAGGAGCGGGGGGAGAGGAGGCGATCTGAAGGCAGGGAGCGATCTGGGGGGGCGGGGGGGGGGCAGGAGCGCAGGGAGCCGATCTGGGGGGCGGGGGGGAGCAGGGCGCCGGGAGCAGGAGGCAGAAGGCAGGGAGCCGATCCTGGGGCTGGGGGGCGGGGGAGCAGGACCGCAGGAAGCCGATCTTGGGGGGCGGGGGGGAGCAGGAGCGCCGGGAGCAGGAGGCAGAAGGCAGGGAGCCGATCCTGGGGCGGGGGGGGGGGCAGGAGCGCAGGGGGCGATCTTGGGGGCGGGGGGGGAGCAGGAGCGCAGGGAGGAGGAGGCAGACGGGCGCCTCGGCGGGCCGCCGCGGCGGTGGCGCCGCGGCGGGGCGCGGCCCGAGGAGCTTGCCGGGAGGCGCCCCAGGAAGATGAGGAGGAGGGGGAGGAGGAGGAGGAGGAGGAGGAGGAGGAGGAGGAGGAGGAGGAGGGGAGGAGGGGGAGGAGGGGAAGGAGGAGGAGGAGGGAGGAGGAGGAGGAGGAGGAGGAGGAGGAGGAGGGAGCTTGAAGCAGATTGAGGTCAGCCAGGGAGCCCGCGGGAGGACACCGGCGTACTTACAACGACTAGCCCATCTGCCAGATCAAAAGTTTTTTTACTGGTTCCAAACCGGTTCCGAACCGGTTCCCTGCGTCGCCCTGATCTGCCCTCGCCAAATGCAATTTTCCGTTGCCGTTTTTGAGCCGTTTTCGTTGCCGTTTTTTTCACGTTTCCGGTAGCATGTTTTTTACCGTTTCCATGTTCAAGAGACACATTTTCGAAAACGAACAAAAAAACAAACGGCCCTGCCGTTTCCATGGCCCACTAAGCTCGAACAGACAAGAACCCAACCAGTCAAAAGCGTAGATGAAGGACGGAAGACCTCGAGCGCCTCAGCCGTCAGCTCACTCGCTCCCCGCCCCTCCCACCCGAGCTCCGACAGCTTCGGGGAGACTGGCGACGAGTGAAGCGCGCAGGCCTGCCGAAAACGAAGCGCGCTCCGGGCGAGTAGCAAACCGAGGAGGAGGAGGAGGAGGAGGAGGAGGAGGAGCAGGAGGAGGAGGAGGAGGAGTGGAGGAGGAAGAGGAGGGAGGAGGAGGACGGAGGAGGAGGAGGAGAGGAAGGAGGAGAGGAGGAGGAGGAGGGAGGAGGAGGAGAGAGGGAGGAGGGAGGAGGGAAGAGAGGAGGGAGGAGGAGGAGGGAGGAGGAGAGGAGGAGGAGGAAGGAGGGAGGAGGAGGAGAGGAGGCGAGGAGGCGGAGGAGGAGGAGGAGGAGGAGGAGGAGGAGGAGGAGGAGGAGGAGGAGGAGGAGGAGGAGGGGGAGGATTTTTTTTTCGGGCACCATGCCATATCGCTGCTCGTTTCTGATGGCTCCTTCCTGACTGTCTGTCTTAGGTGTCATTCCTACGGCTCGCTGGGTTATATTCGGGGCTTAGCTCAGCGATGTCAGCCACCGACGCGTAAGAAGACCGAGACTTTCAATGCTATTTGTAAGGGTCGGCATCCGTCGAAATCCTAGCTTCGTGTGGAGCCCGCGCCGTGGCGTTAGTTTTTTTCCCGCTGTTTCCACGGCACTGCGGGACAGGCAGCCGTCTCGGCGTGAGTCCCCCCGCAGTTGCCGTGACGTCAGCGGTGGGGCAGGGCTGGTGGCGAAAGTGGCAGGAGGCGCCACCCAGCCCTGCCCCCTCCTCTGGGGGGAGGCGCCGTCCCCCCAGAGAGTGTGGCTTGGCAGTAGTGGATGTCAAAAAAAAAGGAGGGGGAGGAGGAGGAGGAGGAGGAGGAGGAGGAGGAGGAGGAGGAGGAGGAGACACGAGGGAGGAGGGAGGAGGGAGGAGGGAGAAGAGGAGGGAGGAGGGAGGTGGCCGCCTGCGCCCGCGCGCTGGCCCCCTTCCCCCCCCCTATCCTGCCCGAGCTCCGACAGCTTGGGGCAGCAGCGCTCCGAGGCCATGCACCTGCGCGCCGTCCGCCCCACCCCGTTGCGGAGGGGCGCAGGGGGAAGGCCGCCAGGCACGAGGGCCGCCCGACGGGGGGGGGAGGAGCGCCACGGACCGAAACGGAGGAAGAGAACAACACAAAAAACACAGCACAAGCACAAGCTGTTGGTGGTCCGCGCGGGTCTCTTGGATCTGTGCCAGAGCCCCCTCCCTGGCGCGCTCCGCGCACCAGGAGCGGCGCCAGGGGCGCCGCCAGGGGGCCCCAGCGCAGATCCGAGAAACCCGCGCGGAGCGCCAAACGCTTATGTTTGTGCAATTGTTTTCCTGCTCGATGAAGGAGGAGAGGGGGGAAGCAGGGGACGGGATCGGCCCCGCAGGCCGCAAGGAGGACGCCCAGGTGAGGTGGGTCGCCCAGGAGGCGGGTCCAATCTACAGGCGGAGCAGACGGAGGCGGGGGCCCGCCCTCGCAGTATGGAAGCGGCTCGCCGCGAGCGGCGGCCGCTGTGGTCCGCAGCCGCGCCGCCAGAAGACGCCGAGTGACGGCAGGGGAGGGGGGGGTGCAGGGGGGGAAGGGAGGAGGCGGAGGAGGAGGAGGAGGAGGAGGAGGAGGAGGAGGATGGGGAGGAGGAGGGAGAGGAGGGGGGGAGGGGGGGGGAGGAGGGGGAAGCGCGGAGGGGGGGAGGAGGAGGAGGAGGAGGAGGAGGAGGAGGAGGAGGAGGAGGAGGAGGAGGAGGAGGAGGAGAGGAGGAGGAGGAGCAGCAGCAGCAGGAGGACCAGTGTAAACCCAAGGGTCATCAACGATGTTGGAATCAACCCTCCCTCCAAGCTCCCTCTTCATGGGCCCCTACAACGGTCAGTTCCAATGAAGGAACCACCTCGTTGGAAGACAACCGTTTGAAGACCCTGAATCATGCCAAAACATTGTTCCCGGCTTTCCAACGCCACGGAACAACCTGACTGCTGTCTCTTAACGATCTTGAATCGCACTGGAACGCCAATCTTGGGATTTCAACACCGCGAGTCAACCGCGGATCCTGAATCCGTTCAGAACGCAGTGTCTGGTACGCTGGCGTGGGACTCCGTGGAAGTCTTGCGAATGTTTAAAGCAAATGTGCGCGGCGCTAAGGCGAGAGCCACATTTCGAGAACCATCCGCCCTCCATCCGTGAAACTCTTGCAAATGTTCAAAAGGAGTGTGCGCGGCGCTAAGGCGAGAGCTACATTTTGACAACCATCCGCCCTCCATCCGTGAAGCTCTTGCAAATGTTTAAAACTACTGCGCGCGGCGCTAAGGCGAGAACCACATTTTGAAAACCATCCGCCCTCCATCCGTGAAATCTTTGCAAATGTGTAGAACGAAGGTGCGCGGCGCTAAGGCGAGAGCCACATGTTTAAAACGGCCCGCCTTCCATCTGTGAAACTCTTGCCACCTTCTAAGCTTCAGGATCATAAACGGTGACGAAATTTCAGGCGAAACGCCCGGCCCGCCCTAAAAACTGGCCTCGGGGTTCGACAGGGGGAAGGAGGAGGAGGAGGAGGAGGAGGAGGAGGAGGAGGAGGAGGTAGAGGCAGAGGAGGAGGAGGAGGAGGAGGCGGCGGCGGATGAGGAGGAGGAGGGGGGGAGGGGGCGGGAACCTTCGCGACACCCAGAAAGGTCAGAACTGGCGTCGGACCCTGGGGCTCACGAAAGGGTATGACTAAGCACCCGCCCCCCCCATGCTGGTCATGAGAAACGGATGAGCCAGAGACAGGGTCGAGCTCGATAACTCCGACTCCAACCCAGGCAATATGATGAACCCGTGGGCTCGATTGAGAGCCAGCAGTGAATAGTCACACGTTGCTGGGGGAGAAGGGCCATGCAATGGCCTCCCCGCTACTTCCAACAATATGTGAAACTAACGTCTGGGACAGGATGCGACAGACCTTGCCGGGCAATCCAAAGGTGTGTGACGAGCAAACCCTGAATTGGCCCAAACGCAGGGTCATGTCTGCTGTGTCATGTGAAACAGATGGCGCCGCATTCTGACAAAAAGACCCAGGCCCGTACGACTCCAAAGACGGTGCCAAACAGAACCAGCACAGGAACCGCATGCGCAGCACGTGCCCTCCACAATGAACCCACACGCTGACAAAGCGCCAGGGGTATGAACAATCCCTCTGATGATCTGGCTCCTCCCCCTCAACCCCGCTCATGACCCTTCTCTTACTGCTCCGCCATAGCAACCTTCTCCTCTTCCGCCTCCTCCTCCTCCGCAGCCCTGGTCCTCCACAGTCTCCATGAGCTTCCTCGTCCTCCTCCTGCCTCCTATCTCCTCCTTCTCCTCCTTCTGCGTGGGTTCCTCCATCTTCCCCCCACCGCCCACAACGATCCCTCTCCACATCATACTCCTGTGCATCCTCCTCCTCCTTTCCCTCCTCCTCCTCAACCTCCTTCTCCTCTTCCTCCTCATCCTCCTCCTCCTACTCCTCTCCTCCTTCTCCTGACCTCCTCCCCCTCCTCCTCCTCCTCCTCCTCCTCCTCCTCCTCCTCCTCCTCCTCCTCCTCCCTCCTCCTCCTCCTCCTCCTCCTGCTCCTCCTGCTCCTCCTCCTCCTCTTCCCTAATCCCCGTCCGCCGCCTCGTCCCCCTCCTCCTCCTCCTCCTCCTCCTCCTCCTCCACCTCCTCTTCATCCTCATCCTCCACATCATCACCCTCTTCCATCATCCACATCCTCCACCTCCTCATCCTCGTCCCTCCTCCGCCTGCTTCTCTTCCTTCCCCACAGACACCCAAGAACCCCAAAGACCTGATAGACCCCCTCGAACTGCCGAACTCCTCCTCACCCACCCGTGTCCCTCCGTGTTCCTTATCCTCCTCCGCCTCCTCATCACTTGACTCAGGTGAGATCTCCCTGGCCGACACCTCCACTTACGCATCTACCGTTTAATGAATCTTGCACGCGCGCAGCTGGGGTCGTTCAACGCGACGCCAGCGTCGTCGATGGATTGCCTGACTAACCTTGCATATCGAAACGGCTACTTCGACCGTCTTACATCAATTCGCACGCGCGCCTAGGCAGATCGAGGTGCCGTCGGGATCAAGACGTTAGGGTTCTTGTGGAGGCTAGTTGGACATCAAATGAGCTCACGAATGGCGGTGGTGGCTGCTCTGTTCCAAGGGGGAGAAGGTCAAGCTGTAGCATCTTGTTCGAACGGAGTGCACACCACAACTCATCGGAGGGCGTGAACTTCTCTGTAGGGCGAGCTCTGGCAGCATGAACGTAACGATGATATGTCCATGTCTCTCCAAAGCCCAGTCACTCATCAATGAGTGCAAGATCGTCGCACTGTGACAAAGCTGATGGCCTGGGTGGGACCTCGCCTGGCTTCTCCGCCACAGCGAACCACTCCTCTTCTGTTTGCCGATGACAACGATGGGACGGGTCGCGAGCAAGTCCATCTGGAATGGGAGAGCTGGCTTAGAAGCTGTCGCGCGTGAGCATGCCGCCAACGCCGTGCACGCAAGTGCAGGTATGCCTCGTCCTCTTGCGACACGCACGGCATGCTCAGGCTGCCAACAGTGTCGCGGGTCCCAGCCCTGCTTCCTGCGGGCCCCGGGGCGAAAGCAGCCAGATGGATGGCAGCGCTGCCCCTGCAGCACACGCCCGTCGCAGGGCGGCTGCGGACCACCTTCTTGTCCATCGGCTGTTCCCATACGCTCTGGCACCACAATCCGTGGCTCTTGCTCCCGAGTGTGCTCGGTGGGATCCGGATGCTCTGATGCTGGCCGTGCGACGTGTCGTGGGCAGAGACTGTTTTTCGAGGCACTCGAGGCTCACAGCATCAACGATTTTGGATTGCGGTATCGTATGGTATCTTATCAACTGGTTGACCTGGCGTTTGGCTACATAAAAGGAGTTGCTGATCCGCGAGGGTGAAAGCTTATTCGGGTCCTCGCCGGAGGTCAAGGTCCCGAACCCACTTGCTGCCGAGCGTCTCTCTCCCCCTCTCTCTCTCTCGCTCTCTTCTCCGCGGGCGGCGAGAACTTCGGACTGCCTCTCTGAGGTCACTCAGGTGCCATTTGTGTACATGGTGATGCTGCGGGGAATCGACAATCGGCGCCCTAGAGTCGTTCTATGTTCTATGGTTTGACGTATCCTCCACTTGATAACGACTCAGACCGTCCACCAACCTCGGAACGTTGTCAGATAACTCCTACTACCTCAACCCATTCCTCCAACTCCTGCTCATCCGTCTTCCTCCTCATCCTTCCCGTCCCTCTGCATATCATGATAGATCCTCCTTTCCTCATCATCACCATCACCACCCGCCACCATCATACGCACCGTCGTCATCATCAACGCCATCACCAACATCAGCATCAGCATCGTCAACATCATCATCATCGTCACCGTCACATTCACCATCGCCATCACGATCACCACCACCATCATCATAATCATCAGGCTCTTCTCCATCATCATCAACAACAGCATCATGAGCATCGTCGTCACCATCATCACAACACTGAAGATAATCATTCTAACCATTATCATCGTCATCATCATAATCATCAGTAGCAGCATCGTCACCATCGTAAGCCACATCGGTATCACAATCACAACCAGCATCATCATCACCAACATTAGCATTCAGAGCAGCATCATCAGCATCATCATCATAACCATGCACATCACTATCACCATCGCTACAGCAACCTTCCTGAATCATATTCTCGATCAACATTATGATTGCCATCATCAAATTTGCCAGCCTCCTCTGAGTTCGGATAAGCATCATCAACATTACCACTATCATCATCATCAACAACACCATCATCATCATAATCCTGATCATTGTCATCTTTGTCACCATCACAATCCTCATCACCGTCACTACCATCATCGTCATCATTGCCATCATTGGCATCATCAGCATCATCAACATCTGAATCATAATAGTCATCATATTCAGCATCCTCGTCAGCATCAGCATCAGCATCACCATCACCAGCACCATCACCATCACCATCACCATCACCATTACCATCATCATCATCATCATCATCATCATCATCATCATCATCATCACATTCGTCACCATCATCATTATCTTCATAATCATTTGGAGGCGGCCATGGGATCTCAACTTGTTGAGACCTATCGACAAGCAAGGGGGGATAAAACAACATCTGCTTAAAATCGGTCCCCGGACCCCTGACGGGGTCCAACTGGGGAAATGTTTCAATCCAGATTCGATTTTTCAGTCCTGCGGCCCGGAACAGGCCCCTGGGGACTGAAAAGGGCACAAAACCTTGCCGAACCCAGAACCTGTGACCTGCCCGCCCTTCCTGCTGGCGGGAACCAGTGCTGGGCCACCTCAGACCCCAGGACAATCCAAATCATGATCACTATCATCACCACCACCACCACCATCATCATCATCATCATCATCATCATCTTCTTCATCGTCTTCATCATCGTCATCATCGTCGTCAGCGTGGTAGTCATCATCATCATCGTAATAATGATGCGGGAAAGAAAAATCATGATAATAATTAAAACGGTAGCAATGATAATAGTCATTCTTCTCACCAGTTAATGAGCATCATCACCATCATCGTCATCATCAGCATCGTCATCGACATCGTCATCGTCATCGTCGTCATCAGCATCATCATCATCATCATCATCACCATCACCATCACCATCTACAACACCATCCTCCTCATCATCAACATCATCACCATAACCATCACAGCCATCGTCACTACCACCATCACCATCATCATCAGCATCATCATCGTCATGACACAGCACCCATCATCATCATCAGCAGCAGCATCCTCATTATCATCCTCCACCTCCACCTCTGCATCATTAGTATCATCACCATCATCAGAACCATCATCAGAACCATCACGCTCTTCATCAGCGACATCAGAAGTATCAGCATCATCACCAGCATCGTCATCATCATCTTTATTACAATCGACATCATGATCTCAATCAGCAGCATCATCATCGTCATCGTCATCATCATCGTCATCATCAGTATCCTCATCACCATCTACATCATCATTATCATCATCACTCATCAGAATCATCACCGTCATCATTATCAGCAGAATCATCATCATCACCATCACCATCATCATCATCATCAGCATCATCCTCACCATCATCATCAGCATCATCATCGTGATACCACTTTCCCTCGCAGAATCCAATGCGCTCTGGTCGGGTGGAAGGTCGGCTGGCGAACCGGTGGAGCATCGCGCCGGCTATGGGAAGAGAGGGGGGGGAAGGAGGAGGAGGAGGAGGAGGAGGAGGAGGAGAAGCGAGGAGCAAGGCAGAGGGAGGAGGAGGAGCGAGAAGCGAGGAGGGGCGAGGAAGAGGAGGAGAAAGAGACCCGAGGAGGAGCGAGGCACAGGGAAGACGAGGAGGGAAGAGCGAAGAGCGAGGAGGGGCGAGGAGGGGCGAGGAGGGGCGAGGAGGGGCGAGGAGGGGCGAGGAGGGGCGAGGAGGGGCGAGGAGGGGCGAGGAGGGGCGAGGGGGGGGCGAGGAGCGGCCAGGGGGCCGCCGCCCCCCCACGTGCTCGCGCTGGCGGGCGCAAGCCTCGAGCCAGAGCGCCGGGCGGCGTGCCTCCACCTCCTGGCCTCCTCCTCCACTGTGTCGTCCTCCTCCTCCTCCGCCGCCTCCTCCTCCTCCTCACCCAACTCCTCCTCACCCAACTCCTCCTCCTCCTCCTGCTCCTCCTCCGGCTCCGCTTCTCTCCTCCTCATCCTCTTCTCGTCCTTCTCCTCCTCGCTCCTCCTGCTCCTGATCCTCCTCCTCCGCCTCCGCCTCCGCCTCCTCCTCCTCCTTCCCACGCGTCCTCTTTCGCCTCCATGTCCTCCTCCTCCTCCTCCTCCTCCTCCTCCCTCTCCTCCTCCTCCTCCTCCTCCTCCTCCCCCTCCTCCTTCTCATCCCTCGTCCTCCTCCTCCTTCTCATCCCTCGTCCTCCTCCATGTCTTGTTCTTGTGAGCAACTTCTCCCTGTCGCACCCCGAGGCAAAGTTTTTAGGCCGGACCGGGCGTTTCCCAAAATGTGGCTCTCGCCTCAGCGCCGCGCACATTCGTTCTAAGCGGGTGGTTTTCAAAATGTGGTTCTCGCCCTGGCGCCGCGCACATGCGTTATAACAATGTCCAAAAGTTTTGCGGATTGAAGGTGGGTGGTTTTCAAAAGATGGCTCTCGCCCCAGCGCCGCGTACATTCGTTCTAAAAAATAAGAACTTCGCGGATTGAGGGCGAATCCTTTGAAAATGTGGTTCTCGCCCTAGCGCCGCGCACATTCGTTATAAAAAATGCAAAATGTTTTGCGGATTGAAGGCGGGTGGTGTTCAAAATATATGGCTCTCGCCGTGGCGTCGATTGCATTCGTCTTACAAACATACGAATGCTTCACGGATTCCTTTGATCAGTGTACCTGAAATGATGTTTTGGAACGGTTATGGATTATGCAGGTGCAACAGTTGTCCCGGAATTGAAGTCCCAAGAGGGGCGTTGCAGCACGATTCAGGCTCGTCGAGACGTTACAGTCGGGTTGATCCGTGGCGTTGGAGTCCCGTGAACAATATTTTGGCATGCTTCAGGATAACCAATGCCAGCGTTGAGGAACTCCCTGTGGAGATGAACCGCTACGGGAGCCTATTAAGAGGGAGCTTGGAGGGAGGGTTTGTTCTAGCACCGTTGATGACTCTTGGATTTACACTGATCCTCCTCCTCCTCCTCCTTTGCCTCCCTCTCCTCTCTCCTCCTGTCGATGGACGGCCAACCCGAGGACTGTGGCCGGCAGCGTGGGCCACAGGCCGCGGCGGCCGCGTATGTTGCCGTCCCGTCACGTGCTGCAGGCGGCGGGGGAGGACGTGGACACCCAGCTGCCAGTGACTCATCCTCCTCCCTCCCATGTCCTCCTCCGCCCTCCTCCACCCTCCTCCTCCTCCTCCTCAGCTCCTCCTCGGCTCCTCCTCAGCTCCTCCTCAGCTCCTCCTCAGCTCCTCCTCAGCTCCTCCTCAGCTCCTCCTCAGCTCCTCCTCAGCTCCTCCTCAGCTCCTCCTCCTCCTCCTCCTCCTCCTCCTCCTCCTCCTCCTCCTCCTCCTCCTCCTCCTCCTCCTCCTCCTCCTCTGTCCTCATCTGCAATCGGAGGGGGCGGCGGGCGGACAGATCCTGCCCCCCACACACCCGCTGGAATTCTGACTTCGGATCTCGGGTGACATTTACAGACACCAGAGCTGTGAGAGCGGCTCAGGCGACCGGAACTCGTTTCCCTGCTTGCCCGCGTCGACTTCGTAGAATGACGGTCTGGACGGGCCTTGGATGTTCGGAAGCGTCCACCCGTGCCGTGCCGTGGTGCGTGAGACACAGCACAGTGTGGCGCATTGCGCATAGGCCACGCGGCCAGGCCAAGTATGGTGATAGATTTGCTGCCGCTGTGTTGCAGACCGAGGGCAAGCCGGGTGAACGTCACCACTTCTCGGTTTAGAACTCCAGTGGTGCATTCCTGCCGCTGCGCGCTGATACAAAGTCTGTGTATATCGTTTTTCGGCGGGCGACGTACTGGCCGACCCTCGACATGAGGCTTGTCGCCGATGTTGGGGTCGGGGCCAAGTGGGGGTCGGGGTCGGACTTATATGAAACGACGTCCCGCTCTCCGCCACTGGTGTGGGGCTTCTCTGGAGCATAAGCAGAGAACCGGCGTTACTTTGACGTGCCCTTTCAGGTATCCCCACAAGACGTTGCTGTCGGACATCCGCTCAGACCTTCCTGCCCTCTTCCCCACCCCAACCCGGTGAGGACCATCACAGGCCTCACCGGTGAGGACTACCATAGGCCTCACACCACTTGCGGCTGCCATCATAGGGGCCGCTTAGGTCGCCCTCTCCCACCACTGTCCATCGCTCGGACATCCATTCCCTGTGTTTTTCGGCTTCGTGCGTGGTTTTTTCCCAAATGATCAAGGATGCTCCTCGATGGTCCGCGCCGAAGGAAAAATGCACACGTCCGAGCGATGCCAAGCCAATACACCAACACATTACGCCGGCAGTTACCAAAGAAGGGGCCGAGGACCTCCACACGGCCCCTCTGCCACCGAAGACGGCGGTGGGGACGGGCCCAGGCGTACCTCAACATCCTTACCACGTGTGCACAAACCAACCACTCGCCATCGCTCGGACGTCCATTTTTTGTGTGTTTTTTTTTCGGTTTCGTGCGTGGTTTGTTCGCCAAATGGTCAAGGATGTTCCTCGATGGCCCTCGCCGAAGGAGAAATGCACACGTCCGAACGATGCCAAGACCAACCAATTCCTCATACTCCTTCTGCTCCTCTCCCTCACCGTCCGGGGATCGATGATGCTTCTGGGCAACTTTGTGCCATTCTGGGCCTCGTGGGACCTCCGAGGGCATCTGGGGGGCAGCGGCGTACAACGGCGGCCCGCGTTCTGAGGATTCTCTGAAGACAAGGTGTGAGGAGAAAGAAAACTTGCTTGTTTCATGAGCTCTTCTTGAACTCCTTGGGGGGAGTGTACACTGAAGTCCTTTCTCAAGACTTACACATATACTCTCTTTGGAAAGAAAGATTTTTATCTATGTTCTCTTTGTGGGGAATTAGAAAAATGGTGTCGGAATTGCACATCGATTCTTTGTGTGGGGGGAGGGGAAGGGATTGATTCCTTTTGTGGCGGAGGAGAGGGTCCCTGGAGGTGGAAAAAACGGGCCCCAAAAATTCACTGACCGCGTTCTCTTCTCCCCCCCACACACACAGGAAAGAGAAGAACGGTGACAGTGGATTCGGGGAATCCTTTTGATGGGACCTGTCCCTCAAGCCCGCCTTCCTTCTCCTTCCTGCTCCTCCTTCCACCCCTTTTCTGTGGACTCCTTACCACAGGAACCCGTACTGAGAACTCCAGTACCAGAAGGGTCCTTACTAAAGAACGCTTCCTCAGAAAACCCGTCGCAACGACCCCTTACGAAAGGAAACCGTAGTGAAGGGAGCTTCTATCAAGAAGCCTGACGGGAGATCGCTGTAACAACAAACGCACCGTCTCTAAGGAGTTCGTACTACAGAAAGCACGATTCAGGCATCCTTACTTCAAGGAACACCTTACTGAGGTAACCCTTAGTGAAGGCATCACTACCGGGGAATACTTACTGAAGGCATCCTGACCAAGGAATCCTTACCACTGGTATCCCTATTGAGATATCCGTCCGAACAGGCACCATCATGAAGACGCCCATGCCAAGGGTACCAATACTAAGGAGTTCGCACGACGGGAGTCCTCACGACGGACCCAGTACAAAAAAAACAACTGCACTAAAGGTACATGACGAACATTGTGCGTGCTCTGAACTCTAAATTCCTCTCTGCAGGGTTCCTTACTGATGACCTCTCCCCAATACCCAAATGAAGCAGTACTAAGGACTCCTTACTAAACGGCTCCTTTCCTACGACCCTTTACGCAAGGTCTCCTGAGCAGGACATCCGTACTAACGGCATCCTTGACAAGGAACCCGTACTACACGGAAGCGTACAAAAGGACTCCTGGATGAAGGGATCCTTACGAAACGACTCGTTACTCAAGGCACCCATTCTCAGGACCCCTCACTAAAGGCATAACGTACATACAATTTGCGAACGGGATCGTTAACAGTGTTTCTCGATAAAGGAATGGGCCTTTACTTATAAACGCTTGCTACACATTGGTCCTGATGGAGGCCCATCGTGCGAAAGGCAAGAATGGGGAAAGGAAACCTTACTGCGGAATCCTTCCTACAAAGACCCTCCTGAAGGACCCCTTACTACAGGCATCCCTACTACGGGTTCCTCACGAATGGGATTATTACCAAAGACTCCTGAACAAAGATATCCTTACAAATGGCTACCTACTCAGCGAGTCCTTACTCAGGATCCCTTACTGAAAGAATCCTATGAATCCCATAGTACTGGCATCAGTGCTGAGGAATCCTCACTGAAAGGGTATCCGTATTTACGATTGAACTACTCCCCGAGGATCCCACACGGACATTCTTGCATTCTTGATAAGGCATCTAAAGGCATCCACGACAAGAGTTCGACACTAAAGGAGTCTTTTCAAAATGACTCCTGGCTGAACGGGACATTCCAAAGGACCGCTTGCCACACGGATCCTTACTGGGTACGCCCTTACTGCAGGCATACTTACTACATATGATTTACACGTGGGGGTTCTTACCAAGCGACTCCTTAGTAGACGGGTTCCTTACGAGAAGCTCCTTTCTAAAGGAGTTGTCAACCAATATTCCTTCTGCTCATGATAGCAGAATAAAGGCATCCTCACGAAGGAGTCCTGATGAAAGGGATACATAATCGATTTCATGCATTACTATGGACTCCTTCCTCAAGAATTCCTCATTCACGATCCCTAAAGGCATCCTCACTAGCGGCATCCTTGACGAGGAATCCGTACCACATTGAAGCTTACAAAGGACTCCTTGCTGAAGGGATCCTTATGAAGGTCTGATGCAAGAGGCTCCCTTCCTTTTAGCATATGTGCTTCAAGCACCCTCACGAAGGATTCCTTACGAAAGGAATCCTGAGGACTCCTTACCAAAGGCATCCTCACTAGAAGCTCCTTACGCAAGGGGGCCTTCAAACATCATCCATGACACCTATTCGGGCAAGGAGGAAGGTACAAATCGCCCAGCGTCGCCTACGCCATGAACCGGGAAAACAAAACACCTATGCCCAAGCGCGCCCCGCTCGCCATGCGGCCCCCAAGGTGGACGACCCGGGAGGGCACCAGCAGCAGGGGGCAGAGGAAGGAACGACACGCGGGGACAGGACGAACCCAGAGCCCGGAGCGGGAGGAGAACCATCGCTGTCAGTCTCGTCGTCCTCAGCGCCTTCCCCCTGCCCGTGCCACCCGAAGGGATAACAACAACGGCAGCCTATATGCCCGGGAACTTGCGAAACCTCCAGAAAACCCCGCCCCACCTTCCCCAGAAGGCCCCGCCCCGCCTCCTCCGGAGGCCCCCTCGCGCGGCCGCCTCCTCGTGGGCGCCCCCCCGCGTTCTCCGCCGCTGCCACGGGCGCCTGAGATCCGACGCTGCAAAGAGAAATTGGGCGGCGAAACCCGAATCCTACCCTCGCCGATCAACGATTCGGGCAACTCGATGGGCGGCGGGGGCGCGGAACATGTCGAACACGTGGTGAAATCCGAATCCTACCCCCGCCTCTCGTCGATTCAAGGGAAGCGAGCGTTGGTGGGCGTAGGGCTCGGATGCCGCCACCTAAAATTGCCACATCGCAGCAACAAAAACAACAATAACAACAACAACAACAACAACAACAATTACTAGCACGTGGGGACACACCGTTCTCACCAGTGCCAGGGTTTTCATAGGAGGCGGGCAATACCCCCACTTTGTGGGGGGGCCGGTTCAAGCTCTACCAAATTTCCAAACGACTCTTCGCCACCACCCACACCCAGCTTCCCGCCCTATGACGTTCGGACACTTCACTTCGTGGCATGCGGACGACCGTGGCTACTATTCAGGGCCCCGCGGCCGACGACGACGGCGTGCGCGCGCGAAGAAAAAACGAATGTGTCCCGCATGGTATTATTTGACAGGGATGATGGCCCTGGCAGGTGCGCAACCGTTGTCGCAGAAGTTCGAAAAAGTTGCTCGCAAAAGCCCGTTTGACAGAAATGTTTAAAAAGTGTTGGGTTTCCTACGAATCCGCAAGAGCGCGCGGGATGAGATTTTGACATTTTTTTGTTGAAAAACCATTGGTTTTTTGATGTTTTTATGTTAAAATCGCTCCGAACACTAAGCTTTTGGAAGGATTTCGTCTTGCGCGCGCGAATGTCCACTTTACCTTATTTTTTGCAAGGGATTCTTGAAATTTGATTATATTAGAACAAGAAATGTCATTTTATAGTGTTTTTTGCAAGGGAAAACGGATTACAACAAAACAACCGGATCTTGATCACATCGTATTACCTGAGGCTTCCTCACGAAAATGATGAAAATGTAGCTGCGGCCTAGGCGGCGCAGGGGGGGCGCGCACCAGGGGGCCCAACAATAATTATTCTTTAGAATAAATAATGTTCAACAACAACAACAACAACAACAACAATCATTTTACCCGAACGCTCAGTGTTCTCCCCAGTGCCGGGGTTTTCATGCGACGCCAGCCAATACCCCCACTTCGTGGGGGGGCAATGCAAGCTCTACCAAACATCCACACGACTCTCGGGAACCACCCACACCCAGCTTCCCGCCCTATGACGTCAGGACACTTCACTTCGTGGCGCGCGGACGATCGTGGATACTACACTGGCGTGGAGTACACACCCGCAGAGGTTGATCACTTGTTTGGGCCCCGCATGTGCCCCGCATGGTGCATTTGTTGCGTATGACATACATAGTACAGAGAGACAGAGAGAGAGAGAGAGAGAGAGAGAGAGAGAGAGCAAGACAGAGAGCAAGTGCACGCGCGCGCGGCGGCCGCGCGCATGTGCACTTCGTGTCATTTTTTGCAAGGGATGGTGGCCCTCGTAGGCTCGCAACCGTTGTTGCAGAAGGTCGAAGCACCTGAAAAGGTTCCTCGCAAAGGCCCTTTTAACAGAAATGTTTAAAATCTGGTGGGTTTCCTAGGAATCCGCAAGAGCGCGCGGAAGGACATTTTGACAATTTTTTCTGAGAAAACCATTGGGTTTTTGATGTTTTTATGTTAAAATCGCTACGAAACCTAAGGTTTTGGAAGGATTTCGTCTTGCGCGCACGAATGTCCACTTTACCTTATTTTTTGCAAGGGATTCTTGCAATTTGATCAAGTAAAAACAAGAATTTTCATTTTCTATTGTTTTTTGCAAGGGAAAACGAGCGTCAACAAAAAACCGGATCCGGAGCTCATCCACTTTTCTGAAGCTTTCGCGAAAAAATGATGAAAATGTAGCTGCGGCCTAGGCGCGGCGCAGAGGTCGCGCACCAGGGGTCCCAACAATAATAATTCTTTAGAAGGAATAATGTTCAACAACAACAATTACTAGCACGTGGGGACACTCCGTTCTCACCAGTGCCAGGGTTTTCATAGGAGGCGGGCAATACCCCCACTTTGTGGGGGGGCCGGTTCAAGCTCTACCAAATTTCCAAACGACTCTTCGCCACCACCCACACCCAGCTTCCCGCCCTATGACGTTCGGACACTTCACTTCGTGGCATGCGGACGACCGTGGCTACTATTCAGGGCCCCGCGGCCGACGACGACGGCGTGCGCGCGCGAAGAAAAAACGAATGTGTCCCGCATGGTATTATTTGACAGGGATGATGGCCCTGGCAGGTGCGCAACCGTTGTTGCAGAAGTTCGAAAAAGTTGCTCGCAAAAGCCCGTTTGACAGAAATGTTTAAAAAGTGTTGGGTTTCCTACGAATCCGCAAGAGCGCGCGGGATGAGATTTTGACAATTTTTTGTTGAAAAACCATTGGTTTTTTGATGTTTTTATGTTAAAATCGCTGCGAACACTAAGGTTTTGGAAGGATTTCGTCTTGCGCGCGCGAATGTCCACTTTACCTTATTTTTTGCAAGGGATTCTTGAAATTTGATTATATTAGAACAAGAAATGTCATTTTCTATTGTTTTTGCAAGGGAAAGCGGATTACAACAAAACAACCGGATCCTGTACACACCCTCTTTTCTGAGGCTTCCTCACGAAAATGATGAAAATGTAGCTGCGGCCTAGGCGGCGCAGGGGGGGCGCGCACCAGGGGGCCCAACAATAATTATTCTTTAGAATAAATAATGTTCAACAACAACAACAACACAACAACAATCACTTTAGCACGTGGGGACACTCCGTTCTCACCAGTGCCAGGGTTTTCATAGGAGGCGGGCAATACCCCCACTTTGTGGGGGGGCCGGTTCAAGCTCTACCAAATTTCCAAACGACTCTTCGCCACCACCCACACCCAGCTTCCCGCCCTATGACGTTCGGACACTTCACTTCGTGGCATGCGGACGACCGTGGCTACTATTCAGGGCCCCGCGGCCGACGACGACGGCGTGCGCGCGCGAAGAAAAAACGAATGTGTCCCGCATGGTATTATTTGACAGGGATGATGGCCCTGGCAGGTGCGCAACCGTTGTTGCAGAAGTTCGAAAAAGTTGCTCGCAAAAGCCCGTTTGACAGAAATGTTTAAAAAGTGTTGGGTTTCCTACGAATCCGCAAGAGCGCGCGGGATGAGATTTTGACATTTTTTTTGTTGAAAAACCATTGGTTTTTTGATGTTTTTATGTTAAAATCGCTCCGAACACTAAGCTTTTGGAAGGATTTCGTCTTGCGCGCGCGAATGTCCACTTTACCTTATTTTTTGCAAGGGATTCTTGAAATTTGATTATATTAGAACAAGAAATGTCATTTTATAGTGTTTTTTGCAAGGGAAAACGGATTACAACAAAACAGCCGGATCTGGATCACATCGTTTTACCTGAGACTTCATCACGAAAATGATGAAAATGTGGCTGCGGCCTAGGCGCGGGGGGGGGGGCGTGCACCAGGGGGCCCAACAATAATTATTCTTTAGAATTAATAATGTTCAACAATAATAATATTAATAATAATAATAATAATTTTAAGACGGTTCGCCCTTATATGCTCGAGTGTCCAACAACGCGTATTTCCCAAACCCTCGATACCCGCCCTCTTCGTCTTCGATCGAACCCCGTTTGGGGGGTATACCTTTCTTCCCTGCAGGCCGGGCCCCGGCAAGCGGCGGGGCGGCCGCGAACCGTCGGCCTGGCCAGCGGCAGCGCTGATCGGCGGGGCGGCCGCGGACCATCGACCCGACCCCAAGAGGGACGGACAGGGGACCGACCACGACGACGACGACGACGACGACGACGACGACGACGTCGACGACGACGGCGACGACGACGACGGCGACGATGAGCGAAAGCGAGCGAGAGAGAGAACGACAGCAGGGCCACGAAGGGCACGGAGTAGGCCACGAAGGGCGACAGCGGGGACACGAAGGGAATGCGCATGGGGCCACGAAGAGCGCGAACGAGCGGGGGCCACGAAGTGCAGATAATGCGGGGCCACAGAAGGCAACTATGGGGCCACTGAGGGGAGCAACTGGGCCACGTAGGACAGTGAGGGGGACACAAATGGCGACAGCGGGGCCACGAAGGGCATGCACATGGGGCCACAACGGGCGCGACTCCTGGGTGCCTGGGTGTCGGGAGCGCAGCGCTTGGGCAAATTACAGGACATTCCAACGCAAGGCCATTCTTCAGTAAGTTGCAACCAAGTCTCCAGCGAGAGCGCGACTCCAGAGCGCCGGGAGAGCGGTTCCTGAATAAATTGTAAGGAAGTCCCAAGCGAGAGCGCGATTCCTGAATAACATGCGAGGAAGTCTAGGGCGGGAGCGGGGGTCCTGGCTAAATTGTAAGGAAGTCGCAGGCGGGAGCCGTTGTTGTTGTAACCCGGGGGCCAGGGGGCCAGTTTGAGCAGGATTTCCCTATCAAAAAAAAGGGTGCGAGCGTC
>CAUYUJ010003362.1:62500-79852 GCA_963575745.1 Prorocentrum cordatum
CACCGAAATCGACATCGCGGCGCCCTGCTTCACCTTGCTCGCGCGCCGTCTGGCGCTAGGCTTCTCGTTCGCTCGTTCGGCCGTGCCCCTGCAGGGAACTTTTTCCGCCGCTGCCCCGGGGGGCGCATCGCCTCACAGCTTGGAGGCCCCGCCCCTGGGCCGGCCCCGTGCGCCTCTGGCGGCCGCGTCGGGCGCGCGCCTCTGAAGGGGCCCACAAACACACGAATAAATACACACAAGTAACAGGAATCACACTATGTTCCTATATTTTCCGGGCGTTCGTCTTCCCCCCCACTTCCCATATTTTCCCATATCTTCCTGGGAGTCGACGATTCGTTGTGTCTGTATTTGTTGTCCCTCCTGAGCCTCGCACGCCTGCTCGGGGCGCGGCCCCGCCGCCGGGCCTCCCGCGCCGCGGCCCTCCCGGCCCTCCTGGCCTGCCGGGCCCGCCGCCGCTCCTCTCCGCGGGGGGGCGGGGCCCGCGAGGGCGCCCCGCGCACGTGCACTCTGACGAGCCAAGACGTCGGCACACTTCTCCTCCAGCTCCCCCTCATGGTCCTCCCCCTCCTCCTCCTCCTCCTCCTCCGCCTCCTCCTCCTCCTCCCCATCCTCCTCCTCCTCCTCCTCCTCATCCTCCCCCTCCTCCTCCTCCTCCTCCTCCTCCTCCTCCTCCTCCTCCTCCTCCTCATCCTCTCATATTCCTCCTCGTCCTCCTCCTCCTCCTCTTCCTCCTCCCCCTCCTCCTCCCCCTCCTCCCTCCTCCTCTCCTCCTCCTCCTCCTCCTCCTCCTCCTCCTCCTCCCTCCTCCTCCTCCTCCCCCTCCTCCTCCCCCCCCCTCCTCCTCCTCCTCCTCCTCCTCCTCCTCCTCCCCTCTCCTCCTCCTCCTCCTCCGCCTCCTCCTCCTCCTCCTCCTCCTCCTCCGCCTCCGCCTCCGCCTCCTCCTCCTCCTCCTCCTCCTCCTCTCCTCCTCCTCCTCCTCCTCCTCCTCCCCTCCTCCTCCTCCTCCTCCTCCTCCTCCTCCTCCTCCTCCTCCTCCCCCTCTCCCCCTCCCACTCCCCAACTCCCCCTCCCCATCCTCCTTGCACTCTGGCAAGCCTGGAAAACTCACGAGCAGCGAACATGTCCGTGTCCGCGCCCTCACGGTCTGGGCCCCAGGGCGCGATCCCGCGGGCACGGCGTATTTTTGTTTCCGAGGACGCCCCCGCGAGGCCGCAGACACGGATGTGCCCCCGCCCACGAGACCTGCGGCCGCAGGTCGAGGCGCTCTTCAAAGTCTCCGTTCGCTCCCGCGGGGATCTGGGATCTGGTCAATTAGGGGTTACAGCGTAGGCCAGTCCACCAGAGACCTTCCACAAGAAACCCAACCCTGAGACCCCAGGACGTCCATCGATTTTCGGAGCGGGAACGTCACACTCCGAATGGCGAACCCATCTCGAAGCCCAAGAGGCCCAGGGCACCCCCTGGAGGCAAGCAGGGTGTTTCTTGGCATGGGCCCCCACTGTAGTGAGGTCCCGGCTTGCCAAAGCCCAGTGACCAGTGCCCCGAGGCCGTGCACCAGCGCCGTCCCCGGACTGGGCCATCCCAGGCCCCGAGGCAGGTGCTCCCAGGCCCCGAGGCAGGTGGGGCGCATCGCGCCGCATCGTCGATGCATCGGCGGTGCAGCGGCGACGTCGGCGTGGAGCATCTCTGGCTGGACACCGAGCGCCGCGTCGCCAATGCCTCGGCGCTGCCTCGGCGATGCCTCTGACCCCCGTCTTAAGATGTGGCTCCATCTGGCAGGCCTGGAGGTACGCGATGCATGCACGATGCCTCCCCTCCCGGCCTCGGCGATGGGGAGGCCTGTGGCCCCAGGGGCTCCGGGCATGGCCCTGGCCCTGGCCCAGGAGGAGGAGGAGGAGGAGGAGGAGGAGGAGGAGGAGGAGGAGGAGGCGGAGGAGGAGGAGGAGGCGGAGGAGGAGGAGGAGGAGGAGGAGGAGGAGGAGGCCGGCGGTCCACGGCCGCCCTCGCCGCGGGTCCTCGAGCAGGTCCCGCGAGCGCGCCAGCGCCTCGAGCTCGCCCACGGTGACCGCGCGCAGGCCCCGCCGGGCCAGGCCCTGCGCCGCGGCAGGAGCTCGACGTATACGCCGCGTGGTCGGCCAAGGAGTTCGGTGTAGGGACGCCCCAGCTTTCCAGGCTATGGGATGCTGGAGCGTCCATACACCGCGGCCGAAAAGGCGACGCAGTACAGTATACATCGAGCCCCTCCGCCACTGGCATGAGAGAGCAGTGGACCTGCGGGAAGCGGGCCCAGGATCCAGGGGCGTTTCCCTGGCCCCGTAGCCCGGAGTCGGCCAGACACATCCAAGACCCGTTACCCTCAGGACCAGATTTTGTTCGCCGCGACGACTCTCAAGAATCGGCCCCGAGACCTATCCAAAGGCGCGTACTGGTCAGCATGCCGAAGGGAGGAGCCAAGCCGTGAAGACGTGGACGCCCCAGGAGGCGCAGGAAGACGGGGGTGTCTGGGGGAGGACAAAAAACAGCAACCAAACTAGATCAGAATGAGGAGGCGAAACAGTCGTTCATTGTCCCTGGGTGCGCGGCTGAAGTATGACTCCGCGGAGCAGATTGTTGATGTTGATGTTGTTGTTGCTGTTGCTGCGTTGTTGTTGTTGGCGCTGCTGCTGCGGCTGTGAAACTCTCACTTCTGAGACATTACATAATTATTGTTGATCCCCCCTTCGGTAACTGGTTTGCTCTTCCTACTGAAGTGCCCCTCCCGGGGCTCGCACCCTGTCTTAAGCAGGCCCAGTGCAATGTCACCAAACTGCGCCTCTGGTCCCCGAGCTACACCAAAAACGGCTCCCGCTTGATACCTCCTCACAGCGTGTCATAACATCGCGAGCTCGCGCAGGACGCCCCCACAATTTACGCAGGAAGGACTTCCTTGCAATTTATGCAGGCGCCGCGCCCTCGGCACTCGGGAATCACGCTTCCGCTCTAGCGACTCTCATGATTCATGAGAACGGCGCGATCGCTCGAGAGCTCCGCGCGTGTCATGCAGAACCCACGCTTCAGCATGCTCGACCTGGCCGCCCGGTCCCGCCGTCCCGACCCGCCCCCGAGGGTCTGCCCGACCTGCCCGTCTGGTTACACCTCGTGTGCTCTGCTCCTGCCCACCTTCCTGCTGAATTGGTTGTTGTTCCATCCTTCTCTCTCCCCATCACATCCGCCCTCTCCTCCGCTGCATTGGCGGTAGCATTACATGCGCCCTGCGGGTAAGGAGTATATACCCCCAGCGGGGGCCCGATGGAAGACTAAAAAGGAGGGTACCGACGGCTCGGGATCTGAATGTTAAGTGGCACGCAAGCAGATAGGAGCGAGCAGTCTTATCATGAGTGTGGTTGATGCTTGTGTAGCTGAATTGTCATGTCCTGATCCCTTCTACGGCGACAATTGCATGTGTCAGTTAAAATGTTCCTTCCGGGGCTCGCGCCCGTTTTTTCTGACCAAGGGGAAAGCTTGAAGCTTTGATTGGGCACCTGGCCTCCGAGGTACAACAACAACGACGACGACAACAACAACAACAACAAAAACACCACCAACAACAATCACAATCAAACTAAGACCGTTCGCTCTTATCTGCTCGGGTGTCCGTTAACGCGAATTTCCCGACCGAAACTCGATACCTGCCCTTTTCGTCTTCGATCGTACCCTTTGGGGGGGTATGCCTGTCTTCCCTGCAGGCTGGGCCCCGGCAAGCGGCGGGGCGGCCGCGGACCGTCGGCCCGGCCAGCGGCAGCGCTGATCGGCGGCAACCCGACCGCAAGAGGGACGGGCAGGGGACCGACCACGACGACGACGACGAGCGAAAGCGAGAGCGAGAGAGAGAGAGGAAGACAGCAGGGCCACGAAGGGCACGAAGTAGGCCACGAAGGGCGACAGCGGGGACACGAAAGGAATGCGTATGGGGCCACGAAGAGCACGAACGAGCGGGGGCCACGAAGGGCAAATAATGCGGGGCCACAGACTGCATCGACGGGGCCACGGAGGGTAGCAACTGGGCCACGTAGGACAGCGAGGGGGCCACAAAGGGCGACAGCGGGGCCACGAACGGCATGCACACGGGGCCACGACGGGCGCGAACGAGCAGGGGCAACGAAGGGCATACGTATTTGGGGCCGCGGAGGGCAGCGAGGGGCCACTGAGGACAGCGACGGGGCCACGAAAGGCTGCAACGGGGCCACGAAGGGCATGCATATGGGGCCACGATGGGCGCGAACGAGCGGGGGCCACGAAGGGCATACATATATGGGCCCACGAAGGGCAGCGAGGGGGCCACGAAGGACTGCAACGGGGCCACGAGGGGCAGCGAGGGGGCCACGAAGGGCTGCAACGGGGCCACGAAGGGCATGCACACAGGGCCACGAAGGGCATGCATATGGGGCCACGACACAAAGCGAGGGGGCCACGAAGGGCTGCAACGGGGCCACGAAGGGCAGCGAGGGGGCCACGAAGGACTGCAACGGGGCCATGACGGGCTGCGAGGGGGCCACGAAGGGTTTCAACGGGTCCACGTAGGGCAGCGAGATCCCGACTCCTACATGATATGTGAGGGAGTCCTAAGCGTGAGCTCGACTCATGGGTGCCTGAGTGTCGTGAGCGCGGCGCTTGAGTACATTGCAAAAAATCCAACGCAAGGGCGCTATTTTTGCGCAATTTGCAAGCAAGTCTCCAGCGAGAGCGCGACTCCAGAACGCCGGGAAAACGATTCCTGAATAAATTGTAGGGACGAGCCAAGCGAAAGCGCGATTCCTGAATCAAATGCGAGGAAATCTCGGGCGGGAGCGGGTGATGGGCCTGTTTTCCACCACCACCACCACCATCATGAGTTGGAGGGGGACGGGGTCCTCCTCCTCCTCCTCGTCCTCCTCCTCCTCCTCCTCCTCCACTTCCTTCCCCCCTCCAACTTCTGGTGGTGGTGGAAAACAGGCCCATCAGCGGTGGTCCTGGCTAGTTATGAAAAGGTCTCAGGCGGGAGCCGTTGTTGTTGTAACCCGGGGGGGCAACAACGCAGGTTGAGGCTGGTGGCCTTCCAAGAACCAAAAAAAGGTGCGAGCGCCCGGAGGGGCACTTCAACTGACAAAGTACTATGTGCACCGCAGGGGGGGATCGACAATACTTATTCTTCAGTAGTGAGAGAGCTCAACAACAACAGCGGTTCCCGAGGGATACATCCTCACCGTTCACTATACAATCGCGCACTCGCGGAGGTCATCCTCACATTTTACCCAGGGATTGCGCCCTCGCGCAGGACCACCTCGCAATGTATTTGGACGCCGCGCCCTCGACACGCATGAATCACGCTACCGCTCATGCGATTCCCAGGGTTTATGAAAATCGCGCTATCGCCCGAGAGCTCCTCGCGTTTCATGCACGACCCACGCTTCGACAGCCCGCCTGCTCGACCTGGCCACCTGGGCCCGCCTTCCCGACCCGCCCCATAGGGTCTGCCCACTCGATCTGCCCGTCTGGTTATACCGGGTGTGTTCTGCTCCTGCCCCCTTCCTGCTGATTTGTTTCGTGCTCCATCCATCTGCTTCCTCTTTCCATCCGTCCTCTTTTCCCCTGTACTAGCTAGGGGTCGCACCAGACGCACGTGGCGGACAAGGAGCATACACACCCAAGGAGGGCACGATTGAAGACGTCGAGGGCGGGCACCGAATGCTCGGGATAGAAATGTTGACTGGCTCGCGAGCAGGTCAGTTCTCATTTCTTACACCACAATATGGTTGATCCCTCCGACGGCGACAAACGCATTGTTCAATTACAATCAAAAAGCCCTTATAAGGACGCGCGGTAAGGACGCAAGACCCTTGGAAGGGGCGGCGGACGACGAAAACCTCAAGGACGCCAGAGCAAGGAAGAGCAAGGACGCAAGGGTACCCTGAGCAAAGTCGCGCGTCCTTATTAGGGTTTTTGATTGTAACATGTTTTGGTTTGTTCTCACATGGGGAAATTCTGAGGCTCCTGGCCCTCGAGCTACAACCACATCAACAACATCAACGGTTCCCGCCTGATACTTCCTCACATTTTGTAGGGGGCCACATGCGAACCCTGCCCCTACCCCCCACGAGTTCTGAGGGGGAGGGTGGGGTTCACTTCGTTCGGGGAGCTCCCGAGCAAAGTGAACCCCACCCTCCCCTTCAAACATCGTGGGAGGTAGGGGTAGGGTTCGCATGTGGCCCCCTATTTACCGTGCAATCGCGATCTCGCGATGGACATCCTCTCAAGTTGTGCAGGAATCGCGCGCTCGCGTGTTACTCAAACGCCGCGCCCCCCGACACTGAGGAATCACGCTCTCGCTGTGGATTCCCTCACGATGTACTTGGGAATCGCGTTATTCGCGAATCGTGCACGACACACGCTTCAGCAACCCGCCTGCCCTTCGCCCCTTTTTCTCATCCGTCATTGCTTCGCCTGCTTCAAACGTTGTGCAGAAGACATGCGCAGGGAAGAACATACACCCCTTATGGGGACACGGTCGAAGACGAAGAGGGCGGATATCGAGCGTTTGGGATATACGTGTAGAATGGCACGCGAGCACGTCAGCGCGAACACTCTTCAAATGTGTGGTGTTGGCGTTGATGTTGTTGTTGTTGTTGTTGTTGTTGTTGTTGTTGTTAGTGGTGTTGATGTTGTCGAAATCTCGTTTCTTTGGAACAAATGATGTTGCCCCCCCTCCGGTAACCAACGTATTTGCTAGATTATGATGCTTCTCCCGGGGCTCGCACCCGGTTTTTTACATGGGAAAATACAAACTGCGCCCCGGCCCCGTGGTTACAACAACAACGGCTCATGCCTGATACTTCCTCACAATGTATTCCTAAAGCGCGCTCTCGCGCGGGACTTTCTCTCAAGTTATGCAAGAATCGCGCCTTCGCATGGCACGCCCTCGCAATGTATTCAACCGCCGCGCCCTCGACGCTCAGGAATCACGCTCTCGCTGTGTACTTCCTCAAGCTTAATTTGAAAATCGCGCTTTCGCACAAGATTTCCCCGCGATTCATGCAGTAACACGCTTCAGCAACCCGCTTGCTCAACATGGCCACCTGGGCCCGCCTTCCCGATCTGCCCGTTAAGGCCTAGCCGCACGATCTGCCCGTCTGGTTATGCCACGTGTTCTCTGCTCCCAGCCCTCTCTCCTGCTACTCTCTCGTTTTCCATCCTCCTCCCTCCTCGCCACCCCTTCCTTACATCAATTCTCTCTTCCCCTGTTGCAGGGGGCACGATCGAAGACGAAGAAGGCGGGTATCGATGGTTTGGGATATACGTGTTGGATTGCACGCGAGCAGACAAGAGCAAACCATCTTAACATGATTGGAGCTGTTGTTGTTAATGTGGTGTTTGCTGTTGGTGCTGTTGGTGTTGTTGTTGCTGCTGAACTCGCATGTTTGAAGATGAAGTAGTGTTGATACCCTCTCCGGTAACCACTATGTCCTGTCAATTGAAGCGCGCCCTCTCGGAGCTCGCACCCTGTTGTTGATATTGGTAAGTTTGGTGTCACCAAGCTGGACTGCTGGACCCCGAACTACATCAAAACAACAACAACAACAACAACAACAACAACAACAACAACAACAACAACAACAACAACAACAACAACAACAGTCACTATAAGACTGTTCGCTCTGATCTGCTCGAATGCCATTCAACGTGCATTTCCCAAACCATCGATACCCGCCCCCGCCGTCTTCGATCGCACATCTTGTGGTGGGTATATTGTTCTTCCCTGCAGGCAAGGTCTCGGCAAGCGGCGGGGCGGCCGCGGACCGTCGGCCTGGCCAGCGGCAACGCTGACCGGCGGCAGCCCGACCCCAAGAGGGACGGACAGGGGACCGACCACGACGACGACGACGACTCCGACGACGACGACGACGAGCGAAAGCGAGAGCGAGAGCGAGAGCGACAGCGGGGCCACGAAGGGCAGTGATGGGGCCACGAAGGGCAGCGACGGGGCCACGAAGGGCGACAACGGAGCCACGAAGGGCATGCGTATGGGGCCACGAAGGGCGCGAACGAGCGGGGGCCACGAAGGGCACATAATGCGGGGTCACAAAATGGCAACGACGGGGCCACTACGGGTAGCAACGGGGCCACGTAGGGCAGCGAAGGGGCAACGAAGGACGACAGCGGGGCCACGAAGGGCATGCATATGGAGCCACGACGGGCGCGAACGAGCGGGGGACACGAAGGGCATACATATATCGGGCCGCAGAAGGCAAGGACGGGGCCACTGAGGGCAGCGACGGGACCACGAAGGGCAGCGAGGGGGGCACGAAGGACGACAGCGGGGCCACGAAGCGCATGCATATGGGGCCACGACGGGCGCGAACGAGCGGGGGACACGAAGGGCATACATATATGGGGCAACGACGGGCAGCCAGGGGGCCACGAAACAAAGCGACGGGGCCACATAGCGCTGCAATGGGGTCACGAAAAGGCAGCGAGAGCGCCACGAAATGGTGCAACGGGGCCACGAAGGGCAGCGAGGGGGCCACGAACGGCTGCAACAGGGCCACGAAGGGCAGCGAGGGGACCACGAAGGGCTGCAACGGGGCCACGGAAAGGCAGCGAGGGGGCCACGAAGGGCTGCAACTGGGCCACGAAGGGCAGCGAGGGGGCCACACAGGGCTGCAACGGGACCACGAAGGGCAGCGAAGGGGCCACGAAGGGCTGCCACGGGGCCACGAAAGGGCTGCCACGAAGCGTGAGCGCGACTCCTGGGTGCCCGAATGTCGGGGGCGCGGCGCTTGAGTAAACTGCAAAGAACCCCAACGTAAGAGCCCCAGTCTTCAGCAAATTGAAAGCAAATCTCCAGCTAGAGCGCGACCCTAGAGCGCCGAGAAAGTGATCTTTGCATAAAGTATAACGAAATCCCAAGCAAGAGCGCGATTCCTGAGTAAACCGCAAGGAAGCCTCAGGCGGGAGCGGGGGTCCTGCCGAAATTGTGAAGCCTCAAGCGGGAGCCGTTGGCGCTGTCATCTGGGGGACTAATGACGAGCCTCACGGGCGCAGTTTGAGCCTAATGACGGTCCCTTCGTAGAAATCAGGATGCGAACCCCGAGGGGAGCACTTCAATTGAAAAACACAATTGTCACCGGAGGGGGGCGATCAACAATAATTGTTTTTACATAGTGAGAGTTCAACGGTTCCCGCCGATCTTGCGCGGGACCTCCTCACAAGTTATGCAGGAATCGCGCTCTCCTGTGCGATTTTCTCGCCATTTCAGGAATCATGCTCGCGCAATCGCTCGACCTCTCCTCGCGATTCATGCAATACTCACGCTTCAACAACACGCCTTCTCGACCTGGCCGCCTGGGTTCCGACCGATAGGTCTACCCGCCCGATCCGCCCATCTGGTTATGCTATTTGGTTTCTGCTCCTAGCCCCCCTCCTGCTACTCCCTCTCGTACTCCTTCATCCTCCCTCCACATGGCCCTCTCCTTCCATCCGTCCTCTCCCCCCCTGCCTTAGGAGCAGCGAGAAATACATGTTGCAGGTAAGAAAGATATACCGCCAAGGGGGTACGATCGAACACGAAAAGGGCGATCATCGAGGGTTCGAAATATAATAGGTGTTGAATGGCACGCAAGCAGATGAGAGTTAGTAGTATGATCATGGGTGTTGTTGTTGCTGCTGTTGCAAAGGTTGTTGATTTTGTCGTCGGTGCTGGTATTGTTGTTGGTGTTGTCGTTGCGGCTGTTGTAGTTGTTGGTGTTGTTGCCGCTGCTGGTGCTGCTTGCGTTGTTGGTAGTATTGTTTCTGTTGTTATTGACTGTGGTGTTGCTGCTGGTGGCGCGTTGCGTTGTTATATTGTTGGTGTCGTCGCCCCCGCGGCGACCCACCCGCGACCAGCCCGCCCGCCCCCTCGCTCCTATGCGCAAGTGCGGTATATTGTTGGTGCCGTCGCCCCCGCGGCGACCCACCCGCGACCAGCCCGCCCGCCCCCTCGCTCCTATGCGCAAGTGCGGCGGCTATGGTACGTTTACCCTTCATGCTAAATCTTGGGGGCTTGAAGCTGAATACCAACATCGAAACTAAGGGTTGCCTCCACCGAGTGAAATTGTCCTAGATATAGGTGTTGGTGGTGATCTTCCGGCCATCCAGGAAGCCTGATTACTACCACCATACCGAGATCTAGGTAACCTTCCTTCGGTGGAGGCACACCGCCGACATTAGCGCTGGTACAAGCCTCTAGGTATGGGAAAGGTGCCGCGACCAACCCGCCCGCTCCCTCGCTCTTATCCGCAACTGCGGGGCCTGTGGCATGTTCGACCCGTCATGCTGAACCTAGGTCGGGCGCGTGCTCTTGCAAGGGGATCCTGGAAGAAAAATAGAACAGTAGTCCGGAAACAGTTCAGAGATATCAGAGAAGAAGTCGAGGCGTCGTCCCCAGGCTAGGTCGTAACATCTGGGGGCACTCCTCCTGTGGAGGGACCTGCCCGCTTCGCTAAGGGGGGCACATGTGAACCCTACCCCCGCCCCGCACGACTTCCGAGGGGGAGGGGAGGGGCTCACGTCGTTCGGGAGCTCCCGGGCGAAGCGAACCCCACCCTCCCCTCCAAAATCGTGGGGGGTAGGGGCAGGGTCCGCATGTGGCCCCCTATCAACCTCCTCCTCTCCTCCTCCTCCTCCTCCTCCTCCCTCCTCCTCCTCCTCCTCCTCCTCCTCCTCCTCCTCCTCCTCCTCCTCCTCCTCCTCCTCCCCCCCCCCCCTAACCCCTCCCACACGCGGCCCCCATAGAGTGCGCACCTCCGCCCCCCCCGTGGCGGCCTCCAGCGCGCGCCGCAGGCCCGGCAGGCACCACTCCCGCACGCCCCGCTCGGGCATGTGCAGCAGGACGACGGCCCGGCGGCGCGCACCCGGGGGAGGGACTCTGGGCGGGAGGGACTCTGGGTACGGTAGGTTCGTGCGGCGTCGGCGTGCGCAAAGGTTTTTGACACCGGGTCGAGCGTGCAAACTTGAATCGATCGCGGCCCCAATCGTTCCAAATTGAATTCGGTCGGGTCCAATCTCATTACCGTGTCGATCGGTGCTTCCGCGTCGCAGAATTCCGCCTGGAACGCCTTCGCCGACGTCGCTGGCGCGCCCACGCCGCCCGAACCTGCCGTAGGGCTTCGCGAGCGATCGCAGAGAATGGCACAACAGGGCTAGGATCGGGATAAATCGCTCCAGAGCGTTCCGGAGCGCTCTCAGAGCGTTCCGGAACGCTCTGGAGCGGCCGCGGCGCCCAATACATCCTCGAAACCCGCCGATCCTCAGAGATTTCGAGTTATCCCGATCCGATTTTGTCCCGATCTTCGCGTCGTTTAAGACTCTGGGCGGGAGGGGCTCCCGGCCCTGGCGGGGCGGCAGGCTTCTGTCGGGCGTAAATAAAAATTGCCCCAAAAAGGACACCCAAAAAAGTCCAAGAACACTTGAAACAGTGTCCCCGGACTATTTTTGGATTCTTTCTACACTATTTCTGAGTATTTTGCAGGGGGGCGATTTCTGATTATTTCTAGACTATTTTTGAATATCTTTGAGTATTTCTCATTATTTCATCGGAAATCCCCCTGTAGGGGGGGCAGGCCCGACGGAACGGTGGGCAGGGAGGCGGGCGGACAGGGGAGGGCGGGGAGGGCCCGGGCGGACGGGGGGGCGGCCCTCCAAGCGGGGACGGGGGAGGGGGAGGGGGAGGGGGGATAGAGGGGAGGATAGAGGGGAGGGGAGGGGGGAGGGGAGGGGGATGGAGGGATGGGGGAGGGGGAAGGGGGAGGGGGGGGATAGAGGGATGGGGGAGGGGGAGGGGATAGAGGGGGGGGGGAGGGGGATAGAGGGATGGGATAGAGGGATGGGGGAGGGGGAGGGGGAGGGGGAGGGGGAGCGGAGGGTAGAGGCCTCCCGGGTGGGCGACGGAGAGGAGGAGGTCTCACGCGAGACGGCACGGCGACCTTGCGCGGCGGCTTACGCGGGCCGCCGGCGCGGCACGCCGCTCTGGAGGCAAGGGCGCTTACGCGCGACCTTACGCGGGGAATGCACAATGGCATCCAACAAGTCCCCAAAAAACCATACGGGTACCCTCTCTGGCCATCGCTCAGACGTCCATTTCCTGCGTTTTTGTTCGGTTTCGTGCGCGGTTTTTCTCCAAGTAATCAAGGATGCTCTTCGATGGTCCTCGCCGAAGGAAACATGCACACGTCCGAGCGATGCCAAGCCTCTCCGAGCCGACCTCGATCTCAGACCTCGGTCCGACCGTACTCCGACCCAAGCTGGGAGGCGCAGAAGCAAGGGCACGCAGATCTGGGCGGCGCCGGAACAGTGTGGCGACCAAGTGTTGCAGGTGTTCTGATCTCTCCAAGGGCCGCTTCCTGGCCTGAGGGCCGTCAAAGAACGGCCCTGGAGGAGAAACGGGCCTCAGACAAAAAAGAAGGTCGAGATCTCCGCGGGGCCCACGTCACACATAGAAGTGGGGCGTCGGAGGAGAGAGGAGGGAGGAGGAGGAGGAGGAGGAGGAGGAGGAGGAGGAGGAGGGGGAGGACGGACGAGGAGAAGGAGGAGGAGGAGAGAGGAGGCGAGGAGGAGACGGATAAGGAGGAGAAGGAGGAGGAGGAGGGGGAGGAGGAGAGAGGAGGAGAGGAGGAGGAGGAGAGGAGGAGGAGGAGGAGGAGAGGAGGAGGAGACGGAGGAGACGGAGGAGAAGGAGGAAGAGGAGGGGGAGGAGGAGGAGGACGAGGGAGGAGGACGAGGGAGGAGGAGGAGGAGGAGGAGGAGGAGGAGGAGGAGGAGGAGGAGGAGGGGGAGGAGGAGGACGAGGAGACGGAGAAGAAGAAGGAGGAGGAGGAGAAGGAGAAGAAGAAGAAGAAGGAAGAAAAGGCGGAGAAGGAGGAGACGGAGGAGGAGGAAGAGGAGACGGAAAAGGAGGAGGAGGAGCAGACGGAGAGGGAGGACAAGGACAAGGACATCCGCATAAGGGGTGCAACGTCAGAGCACCTACTCAGCCACCAACCGCCAACAGAGTGAGGCATGTAATGAGGCAGTGCGCCGACAGACCACGCACATCCTTAGCTCTCTTCATCCCTTACCTACTACACCTTTTCTATATTGACACTTTGTACATGAGACGCACAGAGGCATACCAATCCGGTATGTCCTCCTTGGAGGCGCGCGTCCGACCCGAACATATAGCTTACCCATTGTGTAAGATATCGTTTCCCGAGCTGTGTGGCCAGAAAGCGCCCGCCACGGCGCATATATTATAAGAATTCTCAATGCGCGCGTCGCCTCTGGGGCGGCGACGCACATATAGTATGAGCATGATGGGGTGACGCCGATGTACATTCCGTTTCGTCTACCTCCTGCACGAGTGCCCCACACAGGTTCGCCAGAGCCATGGCACCAGGGGGGCTGCCCGCACGCGTGGCGGCCTTCAAGCATCCGACCCCAGGAAATCGCACCGCTGGGGCCCAACGCTGCTCGACGAGGAGCGCGCCGAGGGCGCCAGCTCGCCGTGGAGGCGGCGCGCAGGCACCCGGAGTACTGGAACCGTGCAACGCTCGCCCAGGTGGACAGCCTGGCCTCCATCATGCGCCCGTCGTCGTCCAGGCCGTGCCACCCGGCTGCTGGGCCACCGACGCTAACGATGCCTACGGCGACGAGTGGGCTCTCCGCCTGCCTCCCTACATCCCATAAGTACCCATACCCATGCCCCCACAACCCCTTGCCTCATGGCCCCCACGACGGCCCCCCCCCCACCCCCCACACACACGCCCCAAGCGGCCGCACGCCTGAGTGGGAGCCCGTGGGGGGCATACCCCGGGAACCGGCCATCGGGGCCGCTGGCCAGGGCAAAGCTGGCGCCGCCTGCCCCGCGGCGGGCTCGGCATCCTGAGTGGCCGCATGCCCTGAGAGGGAGCCCGCAAGGGGGCGTACCCGGGGGAAGCGGTCACAGGGCCGGCCGAAGCCACCCCCGGGAGACCCCCACGAAAACCCTCGCGCCGACCCCCCCCCTCCCCACGACGACCCCCACGACAACTCCCGCGGCAGCCCTCGCGACGACCCCCACGACGGTCGCCACGACCGCCGCGGCGGCCGCGCCCGAATGGCCGCATGCCCTGGGAGGGAGCCCGCGCGGGGCAGACAGCCGAAGCCACCCCCCCAGAGACCCCTACAACAGCCCCCGCGCCCTGCCCCCCCTCCCCACGACGACCCCCCCGACACTTCCCGCGACGGCCCCCACGACGACCACCACGACGGCCGACACGACCGCTGCGACAGCTGCGCCCCGCGTGGCAGCAGGCCCTGCGAGGGAGCCCGACGGGGGCACACCCACGGAAACGACCACAGGGGCCGCCGGCAAGCCCAGGGCTGGCGCAGACTGCCCCTCGACGGGCTCCAAATCCCGAGTGGCCGCATGCCCTGAGAGGGAGCCCGCGGAGGGAATACCCGGGGAAGCGGCCAGATGGACTGCCAACGGCGCTCCTTGGGACCCCCCACCAGACCCTGACGACGGCCCCACGACGTCCCAATCAATCCCAACGCCCCCGCGACCCGCCACGACGACGAAACCCTACGACGGCCCCTGCGCGAAGTCCCCTGCGACGGCCCCCCGCGACTGCCCCAGCGACGGCCCCGGCGACGAACCCTGTGACGGCGTCCCACAGCTGCGCGGGCAACGCTTCCCTCACGGGGGCTGCGGGCGGACGACACGACATCCGAACCGACGGCCCCCTGCCCGCCGACCCAGCGACGGCCCCCCACGACGCCCTCAACGACGGCCTCTGGGCGACGACCTCAGCGAAGGCGACCCCGCGACAAACCCTACCGCCGGCCCCCGCGACGGCGACGGCCAAGGCGGGCGCGCAGACGACCGCGGCTACCACGACAGCCCCCGCACCTGCCCTCGCGACGGCCTCGCTGACAGCCCGCGCGACATCCTCGCGGACCCCCCCCCCGCGAGCACGATTACGAAGACAGCGCTGCCTCGCGAGGCGAGACACGCCCCCAGGAGGACGAGGACAAGTCGCGCAAGACCGCGAGTGGGCGCATTCTCGTCACAGGCCTCGGACGTCGCGCCGACAACGAGGCACTGCACGCCACCTTCAACCTTTTCGGCAAGATCTGGAATTGCTGGGTCGTCTCCGACGAGCACGGCTACCCGCCAGGCTACGGCTACGCACACGAGACCGAGGAGGCCACCCAGAAAGCTACGGTGGGGGCACTTTCGGTTACTCGTCAAGGGCCCCGAGAGGCCCGTGCGTGCGTCTGGTTTTCTTCCTGCGGGCAACGTGCACGCTGCACTCACTAGCCCGCAGCTCACGTGCCACCCAGCGCGTCCCGCCTCGGGGGGTAAATCCACCCCGCCGTGCGAGGCAACAACATCGCCGCAACCCTGCAGCGGATCCAGCTCAGACGCCGAAGCGCCATGGCGCTCGCTCACAAGCTCCTGCTTTGCCGTTTCCACCTCCTGACACGCCTCCTCGCCGCGGCCAGCGCCGCCAAGCACACCCAGCGCGTAGAGGAGCACCACGGCCTCCCTCTCGAGATCCATGAGTTCCAGGAGCATCGCTCCCTCTTCCCCTAAAATGCTCCATCTCCTCGATGATCTCCGCTTCCCCGCCCGGCGAGAGCGACTCAATCACCTCGAGGCCCAGCGGACTGAGGCGAAGCTCGGTTACCTCGTGCCCCAGCTCCGCTAGGTAGTCGGCAGCAGGCTTCAGGATGGACGTCTCCTGCCCCAACATGACGACCTGCACAGTCAGCTCGGGCCCCGACGGATTCGGAGCCTCCGCTCCCGAGTATCCCTCCAGCGCGCCGCAGCCCGCGGGCTCTTGGAAATCGCGCGACAGCTCGCCAAGACACTCGTGAGCAATGCTGGCCCTCGCGGCCCCCCACGCGCTCTGCTTGACCCTGCCCCCGTCATCGTCATGGGAGGCCTCCTCGACCTTCTGCAGCGCGACGGGAGCCTCCGAGGCCTCACAGCGCCTCTCGCACGACGAGCCGCCGAGCTGGGCGCCGACGTCTGGACCGCCGACGGTGTCCATCTCGATGGCGATGCCCTGCTAATGCTGCTCCTCCTGGTACCGCTTCAGCGGCGAGCACACCGCCAGCGCGGCGCCCGCCTCGCCGAGGGCGACGGTGCCCAAGGCCTGCAGCACCTCGTCGGGGCGGCGGGGTGCGCCTCCAGGTACGCCGCGGTGGCCGCACCGAGCAACGGCTGCGGCACGGCGGGGCAGGCCGCGTCCGCCTCCGCATCGGCGGCGAGCAGCCGCTCGTGATCGCTGGCGACTCCGCCGTCGAGCACCCCTTCGGCATCCGAACAACCGCCATGGGCGACAACCTGGGAGCGGACTGCCGACAGACCACCAGGCAGGCCACGCGAGCGCACCACCATCGACGGCTCCTCGTCCGTCTGCCAGGCGGCACCGGGGCGCTCTGCCTGTGCGGTGTCGCGCTCAGCCAGGCTCCAGCCCGAGGCGAACCCTGCGGCGAAAGCCTTCGCCTCCGCGCAAGGGGTCGCCACCTACCAGGTTCCAGGCGCGGGTCCAGCGCCGCCGCGGCCGCCAGCCCCGAGGACCTCTGCGCCTCCGAACTCCACTTCGGCGGCGGCCGACGGCCAGACACCGAGGGCGCCGAGCAGGACGTTGACATGTGTCTCGCAAGTCTCACACCCAGCTTCTGGCCCCGAGCCCGCCTCGCCGACCAGGCCGCCGCCAGACTGCATAGCCTCCGCGGGCACCGCGACGCCGCTCCTGGCGAGGCTCTCGCACTGCTGGCCGCCCGCGCAGCGAGAGTCGCCAAGCGCCCGCCGCTGGCCCTCCAGCTCCGCGACATGATGGACGACTTCCCCACCCTGCAAGCCCTTGCCCTGGACCGGGTGCGACAGGACCTGCACCTCCCGCACGGGGCGGGCTCCACGAGGGGCGCAGGGCCGAGGGAGGCGCGGGCCGCGCTGGGCCCTCCGCCACTCGCCCACGAGCGCGCCTCGGCGGGGGAGGATGCGAGCGTGGCAGCCCACGTTCCGCTCCAGCACCCTGTCCCCTTCAACGCCTTCCCCTCGCAGCTGTGCCATGAACACTGGTGCCACCAGCGCTGGGCGCCGCTGCACCTCTGCTGGTGCCTGGGCAAGGAGCTGTACGTCCTTGAGCTCCTCGGCATGCCGCTGCACCAGCCTCTTGCGGGAGACGGCTGCCCAGCGCTGCGCCTCGCGGCGCTCACGCGGGGGCCGCCACCTCTCACCAGACAGCAGCTTCGAGGGCCGTCTCCCCGCAACCATCGCACTCCAGCCCCCGCATGCGCCAGAGCAGGACATGGCTGGATAAGGAAACCTTC
>CAUYUJ010003363.1:0-15000 GCA_963575745.1 Prorocentrum cordatum
ACCTGGGATGAAGTCAGATCAAGTAATTTCTGAGCGTCAGCTGTGCTGAGGGTGTACAATCTATCAATCTGTCTCTGAGGTTGGTTTGCTTCTCGCATCGAGTGAAGTTTGCGAGGTTTATGATTCGCTCTGGTCGCACATTTTTTGTGGACATCTCCCTGCCAATACGTTCCATTCCATTCAAGTTTCTGTGTGCGGACCAGCGTTTCATATGCTTGGAAGGTTCCGAAAGTGTGTGATTGTTTGTTTGTTTGTTTGTTTGTTTGTTTGTTTGTTTGCGTGTGTGTGCGTGTGTGTGTGTGTGTCTTAAGTTTCCCATGTCCTAAAAGCATCCACTAAGCAACGCGCTCACTGTTGACGAAGGATTGCGCCGTGGAAGGCATGGCAACACCTCAACCTGGGATGAAGTCAGTTCAAGTAATGCCTGAGCGTCAGCTGTGCTGAGTGCGTACAATCTATCAATCTGTCTCTGAGGCTGCTCGACTTTCCGTATCGAGTGAGGCTGGCGGGGTTCATGACCCGTTCTGGTCGCCCAGTATAGTGGGCATCGATCGGTCGATTCGTTCCATTACACATCATTTTGTCTGTCCGAAGATATCTTCCATATGTATGGACGGTTCCGCAGTTGTTGGTATTTTGTTTCTCAGGAGCTTACCTTCTTACAATGGCTCTGTACACATATCACAGTAACCAGTCAGTCAACATTTTGACCTGGGATGAAGTCAGATCAAGTAATTTCTGAGCGTCAGCTTTGTTGAGGGTGTACAATCTATCAATATGTCTCTGAGGTTGGTTTGCTTCTCGCATCGAGTGAAGTTTGCGAGGTTTATGATTCGCTCTGGTCGCACATTTTTTTTGTGGACATCTCCCTGCCAATACGTTCCATTCCATTCAAGTTTCTGTGTGCGGACCAGCGTTTCATATGTTTGGAAGGTTCCGAAGTTGTGTGATTGTTTGTTTGTTTGTTTGTTTGTTTGTTTGTTTGTTTGTTTGTTATTGTGTGTGTGTGTGTTAAATTTCCCATGTCCTAAAAGCATCGACTTAGCAACACGCTCACTGTTGACGAAGGATTGCGCCGTGGAAGGCATGGCCAATACCTCAACCTGGGATGAAGTCAGTTCAAGTAATTTCTGAGCGTCAGCTGTGCTGAGTGCGTACAATCTATCAATCTGTCTCTGAGGCTGCTCGACTTTCCGTATCGAGTGAGGCTGGCGGGGTTCATGACCCGTTCTGGTCGCCCAGTATAGTGGGCATCGATCGGCCGATACGTTCCATTACACATCATTTTGTCTGTCCGAAGATATCTTCCATATCTATGGACGGTTCCGCAGTTGTTGGTATTTTGTTTCTCAGGAACTTACCTTCTTACAACGGCTCTGTACACATCACAGTAACCAGTCAGTCAACATTTTGACCTGGGATGAAGTCAGTTCAAGTAATTTCTGAGCGTCAGCTGTGCTGAGTGCGTACAATCTATCAATCTGTCTCTGAGGCTGCTCGACTTTCCGTATCGAGTGAGGCTGGCGGGGTTCATGACCCGTTCTGGTCGCCCAGTATAGTGGGCATCGATCGGCCGATACGTTCCATTACACATCATTTTGTCTGTCCGAAGATATCTTCCATATCTATGGACGGTTCCGCAGTTGTTGGTATTTTGTTTCTCAGGAACTTACCTTCTTACAACGGCTGTGTACACATCACAGTAACCAGTCAGTCAACATTTCGACCTGGGATGAAGTCAGATCAAGTAATTTCTGAGCGTCAGCTGTGCTGAGGGTGTACAATCTATCAATCTGTCTCTGAGGTTGGTTTGCTTCTCGCATCGAGTGAAGTTTGCGAGGTTTATGATTCGCTCTGGTCGCACATTTTTTGTGGACATCTCCCTGCCAATACGTTCCATTCCATTCAAGTTTCTGTGTGCGGACCAGCGTTTCATATGCTTGGAAGGTTCCGAAAGTGTGTGATTGTTTGTTTGTTTGTTTGTTTGTTTGTTTGTTTGTTTGCGTGTGTGTGCGTGTGTGTGTGTGTGTCTTAAGTTTCCCATGTCCTAAAAGCATCCACTAAGCAACGCGCTCACTGTTGACGAAGGATTGCGCCGTGGAAGGCATGGCAACACCTCAACCTGGGATGAAGTCAGTTCAAGTAATGCCTGAGCGTCAGCTGTGCTGAGTGCGTACAATCTATCAATCTGTCTCTGAGGCTGCTCGACTTTCCGTATCGAGTGAGGCTGGCGGGGTTCATGATCCGTTCTCGTCGCCCAATTGTTGCGGATATCGCCCGACCGATGTGTTCCATTCCGCATTTTTTTTTTTTTTTTTGTGTGTGTGTGTGTGTGTGTGTGTGTGTGTGTGTGTGCGCAGCCGATTCCCATATGTTTGGCAGGTTCCACGATTGTTGTTGTCATGCTTCCTATGTGCTTACCTTACCATCAGCAGTCAACACCTCAACTTGGGACGAAGTCGTGCCAAGTGATGTCTGAACGCCAGCTGTGCTGAGCGCGCACAATCTAGGAATCTGTCTCTGAGGCTTGTTTGTTTCCCGTTTCTATTGAGGCTGGCGAGGTTTATTGTCCGCTCTGGCCACCCAGTTGCTGTGGACATCGCCCGATCAATACGTTCCATTCCATGTTGGTTTGTTTGTGCGACGAGGTCTCCAGTTTGGTGGCAAGGTTCCGAGGTTCTTTGGTGTTCAAGTTTCATTATTTCACCACGGCTGTGTACAACTGCCAGGCATGCAATTCTTCGCACAAGCCAGGGCATGCCATTCTTTGCTTTGGCTTGGGTAACATGTATTTTGGATAGTGTACTTCCACCTGCCGCGCACTAGGGGGATTCATCGTATCCCAGGTCGGAAGGACAAAGAGACCAGGACAAGGAGGAGAAGGGGAGGAGACTGAGAATGATGAAACTCGTTGTGCAACATGTTGGGCGTTGGGTGTCGCTCACGTGACACAGCGTCAGCATCGGTTGAGCACATCGTTGTCATGGGCTGTGGCTGCTCGATCGGTGATGGCTTGGTTGTACAACGCAAGAGTGCTACTGGGCATGCTCCACTCTTGGGCACAGCTGTGATGCAGAGGCTCAGTCGGCGTGTGATCATTGTTGAGATTTCCTGAGGGTTTGTTCCTTGCAGATTCTTCCTTGATTCGCGTGGCAGAGTGGCGCTTCTCGCTTCGGTTGCGGGTCCGCATTGCGGAACAGCCCGGGTTGCGTATGTCTATCTCGTTGATGGTGGGGCGATGATTTTTCCAACGAACTGTTCGGTTGGTGGTTCGTGCAGTGTCTGCCGTGCTTAGCTGACTCCGCTTGACATGGCGCGGCGAAAGCACACGCGCACACGCGCGCGCAACGCACTCGCTTTCATTCCCCGCACCGGTGCACTGACCACTGGTCTCCACGGGCGGGGCGCGCAGGCGCGAGTGGCACGCGTGCGTCTGGCGAACGCGTTCGAGCAAGAGCCGCGCTCTCCGGGGTCAGGGGCGGGCCGAAGCGAGCAGGAGGGGGGAGCCTCCAGCGAGCAGCACGCTCGCAGCAGGCGGACAGCATTGCAGCGGAAAGCGTCGACGAATCGCCGAAGGAGGCGCAGTGCGCACCCACACACACACACACTTGTTCCTCCAGCGGCCAGGTGGCGACACCGTCGCGAGCACTGAGGCGAGAACGCACACACACAAGAGCGTACAGCGAGCACGAGCATCGGGAAGCAGAGGAGTTCGAGGTCGGGGCACGTGCGTGCACTAAAGCACGCGTAAGCAAACGTGGCGCGAGGGGTGGCGCCGTGGAAGGCGTTGTATCACCTCAGCCTGGGATGAAATCAGTTCAAGTAGTTTCTGAGTGTCGGCTGTGCTGACTGAGTGCGTAGAATTATCAATCTGTCTCTGAGGCTGCTCGAATTTCCGTATCGAGCCAGGCTGGCGGGATTCATGATCCGTTATCGTCGCCCAGTTTTTGTGAACATCGCCCGGCCGATATGGTCCGTTCCATATCATTTTGTTTGTAAGCGCAGTCGTTGTCCGTATACTTAGACGGTTTCACAGTTGCTGGTGTTATGTGTCCAATGTTCTTACCTGCTTACCCTGGCTGTGCACGCACAGTTGGATACACCAGCAGTCAGCATCTCAACTTGGGATGAAGTCAGTCCAAGTGATGTCTGAGCGCCAGCTGTGCTGAGTGCGCACAAAATATCAATCTGTCTCTGAGGTTGGTTGGTTTCTCGTTTCGATTTAGGCTGGCGAGGTTTATTCTCCGCTCTGGCCGCCCAGTTGTTGTGGGCATCGCCAGGCTAATACGTTCCATTCAATTTTGGTTTGTTTGTGTTCAGGGTTCCGAAGTTGTTGTTGCTAAGTTTCCATGTTCTCACCACGGCTGTGTACGAATACTATGGTGAACCAGGGCATGCAATTCTTTCTTTGGGTATTGGTAGCCTATATTTTCACGGTTTGCCAGGCTTCATTTGTGTAGTACATTTCTCGCTTGCAGCGCGCCGGTGGGATTCAATTTACTCCAGGTGGTTCGAACATATAGGCCAGGACAAGGAGGAGCAGCGGAGGAGACCGAGGATACTGACATTCGTTGTGCAACAGTTCGCAGGCGGTCGTCGTGCATCGTGCGTTGTGTGTCGCCCACGTGGCACTAAGTCAGCATCGGTTGAGAACATCGTTGTCACGGGCAATGGCCTCTAGATGGGTGAAGGTCTCTACAGGGCAGGAGCGCTGCTGGGCATTCCCCACTTTGGCGGCATCACTGTGCAGAGGCTCAGTCGGCGTGTGGTCATCCTTGAGATCTCTTGAGGGTCTGTGCCCTGCGGGCTCTCTTCTGACTCGCGTGGCAGAGTGGCGCTTCTCGCCTCGCTTGCGTGCCGCTAGACTCGGTGTCTCCCTGTGTCTGCCCAGACAGATCTTCCAGTCCGTCGCGCAGGTGCTCTGCTAATTCGTATCGAGTGGGGCTGGCGAGGTTGATGACCCGCTCTGGACTTCAAGCTTGGTGCACGTCGCCCAGCGGGTGCCGTCTACTGCGTGCATGTTTGTTCGCGCGCGGAGGTCCCCCACACGTTCGGGAGGTTCCAGATACAGTGCCGTTTTTAAATACATGCTCCGCGTGCGGATCGTGTATTAAACAATGCAGGGATTTAGCATTAAAAGCAACGATGAGTTCATGCATGCATTTATTCATGAATTGATCATTTTTTAAAAAAAAATTAAACGGTATATGTATGTATAATTATACACATACAGACATATATATATATATAGTTAGATTGAAGTTATATTTTTTGTTTGTTGTTTTAACACATATACGCATATTTATATAAAACATATGTATTGACAAAACTGCCAAGTATGTTTAGGTGCAATCTGTTCGCCAAGGCCTCACGGCCAGCGCCGCCGATCCTGAAGGTGGGACTTCCCCCGGGACCCCGGTGGCGACCCACTCTGGACCCGCCGGGACCCCTCCTCCTCCTCCTCCTCCTCCTCCTCCTCCTCCTCGTCCTCCTCCTCCTCCTCCTCCTCCTCCTCCTCCTCCTCCTCCTCCCCCTCCTCCTCGAGGCGGGGCGGCATTCTGACCCCCCCACCTTCCACCCCCAAACCTTCCCCCCCCCCCCCCCGCAGGGAGGGGAAAAAGGGAAGGGAATCGACTCGACTACAACGTTTCTTTTCCCTGTTCCTCGATTTCCTTGTGGCTGGCGGCGACGACGACGACGACTCAAACGGAAAAGCGTCTCACACACGCCGAATGGTCGGTGGATTTGCTACTACGACGATGTATAAACATTTTTGTAATCCAGCAGTGCATGTTAAATTTCACCCGGGCTTGGGCAACATGCCCTTTGCAGATTTGTCAGGCTTTAATATGTCAGGCTTTTTGATGGTGTATTTCCCGTTGGCATTGCACCAGGGGAATTCCAGGTGTCCGATGTGGTCTGAGCCTAGAGACAAGGTCAAAGAGGAGGGGGCGGAGCAGGGGCCGAGACGCACGAGGATGAAACTCGTTATGGAGCCCTTTGGAGTAGGTTGTAATGCGTCGAGCGTTGTGTGTCGCTCATGTGTGTCGCTCGTTGTGTGTCGCTCATGAGCTTGTTGTGTTGCGTTGCGTGATCGGAGGTTAGGGGGTGAGATCGAACTGGAACGGAGAGCCCCCCACCATGAAATCGGTTTCGGTTTCGGGTTCGTGACGTGCGTGCGGGCGAGGCGAAGCTGCGCGGGCGGGCGAGAGGAATGACTCCGCTGTGGCTAGGGCGGGTCAAGACAAAAGACCGCCCCTCTGGTGGGACCACGTTGCCGGGGGTGTTTTTTCCGTGGTGTCCAGCCGTGGTGTCCTGTTGGTGTCCTATCGGTGCCCGTGGGCGGTGGCTGGGGGTGTCCCGCCGTGGTGTCCCGTCGGTGTCACGTCGGTGTCACGTCGGTGTCCCGTCGGGGTCACATCGGGATCACGTCGGTGTCCCGTCAGCGTCCCGTCGGTGTCCCGTCGGTGCCACGTTGGTGTCCCGTTGGTGCCCCGTCGGTGTCCCGTCGGTGCCCCATGGTGTCCCGTCGGTCCCCCCCCAGTGTGTTAGCCCATTGCCATCATGCATTGTCGTTGGCATCTTCGTTTTGCATCGTCGCCAACTCGTGAGCGCATCACCAGCCTCGCCACCATCACAAGCATCGCAGTTGTCCTCAGTTGGTTCCTTCCCCCCAAAACCTCATTCTCATCCGAAGGGTGGTCGTATAGGAGGTAGGCTATGCCCTGGGTCGTACGACGCAGGTGCTCAGCAAGCGTGTGGTCATTCGTGAGGAGTCCCCTGGCCCGTTTGCGGGTGTTCCTGGTGGACTCTCGGGGGCCTCTTGGGAGCTCTTGGGCCCTCTTTGGGGGCTCCTTGGGCCGTCTTGGAGCCAACTTTTGGGCGCTGTAGGGCCATCTTGGATGTCTTAGGCTGCCCTAGGGCTGTATTCGGGACCGTGCACCTTTGCAAGCAAACGGGGGTGTCAGATCTAGTGGCCTTCGGCCCGCCCCTCCCGCCACCGTGTTTGGGTAGTCGACTGGGGGCATCTTGGGGTCTCTCGGAGGCTTCTTGGGGACTCTTGTGGGCCTCTTGGGGGTCTCTCGTTGGGGGCATCCTCAGGGTATCTGGGGGGCATCTTGGGGGTCTAATACTGGCGGTCTCAGGGGCCATCGTTGGTCGGAGGCTTTCTAATGTCATCTCGGGTTGTTCATTTTGTGCCCCTCGTGGGGGATCGGGGGGCATCAGTGGGCCGATCCTGGGGACCCCTGGGCCCTCTTTTGGACCCTCTGGAGATCGAAGAGGGCGCGAACCCGAAGGGGCTCGAGGACGGGCCCCGAGACCAGCCGAGGCATGCTGCAGGCTTGGATGCCGAGCCGCGGCCTCGAGGCCTCTGCAGCCGCCACGCGCCGCAGCCCGAGGAGGGAATGGAGAGGGACGGTGCGCGGACTCGGCCACATCGTATACGCGTGCGTGCGTGCGTGCGTGCGTGCGTGCGTGCGTGCGTTTTTTTTTTTTTTTTTTTTTTTTTTTTTTTTTTTTTTTTTTTTTTTTTTTTTTTTTTTTTTTTTTATATATATATATATATATTATATGTTTTTTTGTTTTTGTTGTTGTTGTTGTTGTTGTTGTTGTTGTTGTTGTTGTTGTTGTTGTTGTTGTTGTTGTTGTTGTTGTTGTTGATTTTTTGTGTTTATTAAAGCATAAAAAATACATTGTGTGTGTGTGTTGGTGTGGGCTTCTTAGCTTCGACCGGAAGAGGTGCGCTCTCCACCCGCGAGTCAAAAAAGTGTGTTTTGGTGTGGGTCGACCATGCCGCACCGCGCCAGTGTTCGTCAAGAAGGCAGCCTGGGCCGGCCATGGCTCAGTCTTCCGAGCAGCCTCTCCTTCGCTTCAGCACGGGGTCGGGGTCCTCTCCGATCCGATCGGTTCCAGCTGGCTCGATTCAGTTCTGACATTCCGACGATCCGATCCGGCCCGGTGCTTACACTGGCGTTATTGTGCATCGTGGCGCGGCCGATCCGATTCAATTTCGCTTCCGTGCCGATGCGGCCCGATCCGACGCACGTTCCGATCCGCTCCCACCGGATCCTGATTTTTGCTCTTCCCGCTCCCCAGGCATGCGACGTCGTGAAAAAGTATTACGTCCTTCGGGGGGCAGCGAGCGGATTCACGGCCAGAGCCCCCCATCCAACCGCGATCTCTGCGCGGGAGCTCCTAAGCCAAGCTCGCTGTTCCGTGAGGGTCCTGCAGGCACGATGCGCGCCGAAGAAGCCCGTCGTGTTGATCTCTATACGGCGCACAGATGTCGGGCCCCCCCCAGGGGGCAGCGTTTCGTGGCCCCATAGGGAGCTCCACCGAAGGCCCCAGTGGGGGTGCTCGCATGCGGTTCCCCCGCCCAGGGCAGCGTTTCGTGGCACCAAAGGGACTTCCACCGAAGGCCCCAGTGGGGGTGTTCGCATGCGGTTCCCCCGCCCAGGGCAGCGTTTCGTGGCCCCATAGGGAGCTCCACCGAAGGTCACAGCGGCAGCTCTCGCATGCGGTTCCCCTTCCCGCCTCTCCGGTTCGATGCCGTCGGCTCCTGCGGTGGCGAGAGGCCCGCTCCGCTCCCCCCGCGCGAGCCGATCATGCCAGGCGGGGGCCACGAGCCGCACTCGCCGCACCCGACGCTCGCCGAGAGGACCTCCCCCTCCTCCTCCTCCTCCTCCTCCTCCTCCTCCTCCTCCTCTCCCCCCTCCTTCTCATCCTCATCCCTCCCGCCTCCTCCTCCCCTCCTCCTCCTCCTCCTCCTCCTCCTCCCTCCTCCTCCTCCTCCTCCTCCTCCTCCTCCCCCTCCTCCTCCTCCTCCTCCCTCCTCCTCCTCCTCCTCCTCCTCCTCCTCCTCCCTCCCTCCTCTCCCTCCTCCTCCTCCTCCTCCTACTCCTCCTCCTCCTCGCCTCCTCCTCCTCCTCCTCCTCCTCATTCCTCCTCCTCCTCCTCCTCCTCCTCCTCCCCTCCTCCTCCCCCTCTCCCTCCTCCTCCTCCCTCCTCCTCCTCCTCCTCCTCCTCCTCCTCCTCCTCCTCCTCCTCCTCCTTCTCCACTCGCCAAGAACTGCAGTCGCCACCCTCTCGCGTCGTGCAAAAGTCACGTCGGACTTCTGCTGGCAGTTTTCTACCCCTGGGGGGCCCTCGCCGGGCCCCCGGGGCCACGAGGGAGCGGCAGATGTCCAGAGCCCTGGGGGTCCACGGCATGGCACGAAGCACGACGGTGGAGGACCGGGAAGGAAAGGGGCCCTGCTGGTTTGTCGCCGCTTTCCGGCGTGCTGGGGCCCTCCGCTGGCCTCGGGACCGTCAGAAGGCGGCTCGCGATGAGAAGCTGGCACTGGGGAAGACACCAGGTCCCAGGACCCGTTTCCTGCAAGGCCTTGGCTGCCTCGACACGCCCGTTCTAGAAAAGGGACACGTGCCGAGCTCAAATCGTTCGTGTCAATAACCAACTGCCCCTGATAATAACACCGTGGGGCGATAAATTTCGGGGTGCCGAGGGGATACTAAACGATTTGTCCCAGAAAGTCGTGCGTGGGATGCGTGACGAGGAACGAGGAGGTCGTCGTCGTAGTCGTCGTCGTCGGCGTCGGCATCGGCGTCGGCGTCGGCGTCTTCGTCGTCGTGGTCGTCGTCGTCTTTGTGCGACGACGACGACGACCTAGCTCTGGCACACATAATTAGCACAAGGAGGGCAGGGGAAAGGAGAGAGAAGGGGAGGAGAGGAGGAGGGGTGGGAGAGGAGAGAGGCCTCAGGACAAGTTTCTCCCCCCCAATATTCCCCCCCAGATCTGATTCGGGATATCACATTTTTTCCTCCACATCATGAGTGGGGTTGTTGTTCCCCACATGCAGAGTGGGGTTCTTGTTTCCCCAGAGCATCCTCACCTTCCCTCCTCCCTCCCCCTCCTCCTTCCCCGCCAGAGCGAGGAGGGTATCGGAACCACACATTATTTACACGGTTTCGTGCCCCGCCCACACCCCCCAGGGAAGTCCCGCCAGAGCGAGGAGGGTATCGGAACCACACATACATACACCGTTTCGTGCCCCTCCCACCCCTTCAGGGAGGCCCCGCCAGAGCGAGGAGGGTATCTGAACTACACCTGATTCTCTTGCACAGCTGTGTTCTAGAGCTCGGACCTCTTCATTTTCGTCGTGGTTCGTTCGTGGTTCGTCCCTGGCCCTGGCCCCCGCCCCCTTCCCTGGCTCGAGCCCTGGGTCGAGGCCCCAGCCCCCCTGGCCCCGGAGCATCCGCCCCCCCGGGCCCTGGAGCCTTTTCTCCTCTTGCACAGCTGTGTTCTAGAGCTCGGACCTGTTTATTTTCGTTCGTCGTCGTCGTTCATTCGTTCGTCGTTCGTCTTCCCCCCCGGCCACAGAAGGAAACTCCTGGAGGAAGGAGGCGAAAGCCTCCTGTCCCTCGCAGCTCCTTACCTGATTGTGCAAGAGCCAGGGCACGCGTGCCACTTGTTTGCACGGTTTCGTGCCCCTCCCACCCCTCCAGGGTGGCCCCGCCAGAGCGAGGACGCTTTCGGAACCATACATCACTTATACAGTTTCGTGCCCCTCCCACCCCCCAGGTAGGCCCCACCAGAGTGAAGACGGCATTGGAACCATACATTATTTATACCTTTTCGTGTCTTTCCCGCCCCTCCAGGGAGGCCCCGCCAGAGCGAGAACGCTATCGGAACCGCAGATTATTTACACGGTTTCGTGCCCCTCCCCCCCCAGGGAAGTCCCGCCAGAGCGAGGAGGGTATCGGAACCACACATTACATACACCATTTCGTGCCCCTCCCACCCCCCCAGGGAAGCCCCGCCAGAGCGAGGAGGGTATCGGAATCAAGCATTATGTATACCCTTTCGTGCCCCCCCCCCCAGGAAAGCCCCGCCAGAGCGAGGAGGGTATCGGAACCATACATTATCTCTTGCACAACTGTGCTCTAGAGCTCGGACATCTTTATTTTCGTCGTGGTTCGTGGTTCGTGGTGGTTCGTCCCCCTCGGCCCCTCCCTTGAGCCTGAGCCCCAGCTCCCCTGGGCCACCCACCCTTCGGAGGCTTGCTCCGTCCAGGCTTCCCAGGACAGCCCCCCTGGGCCGCGGACATCCTTAGTTTCGTCGTGGTTCGTGGTTCGTGGTGGTTCGTCCCCCTCGGCCCCCCCCTGAGCCTGAGCCCCAGCTCCTCTGGGCCACCCACCCTTCGGAGGCTTGCTCCGTCCAGGCTTCCCAGGACAGCCCCCCAGGGCAGCCCCCCTGGGCCGCGGAACCCTTAATTTCGTCGTGGCTCGTGGTGGTTCGTCCCCCTCGGCCCCCCCCTGAGCCTGAGCCCCAACTCCCCTGGGCCACCCACCCTTGGGAGCCCCCTCCGTCCAGGCTTCCCAGGGCAGCCCCCCTGGGCCGCGGAACCTTTATTTTCGTCGTGGCTCGTGGTGGTTCGTCCCCCTCGGCCCCCCCCTGAGCCTGAGCCCCAGCTCCCCTGGGCCACCCCCCTTGGAGCCTTCCTCCGTCCAGGCTTCCCAGGGCAGCCCCCTGGGCCGCGGAACCCTTTATTTTCGTCGTGGCTCGTGGTGGTTCGTCCCCCTCGGCCCCCCCCTGAGCCTGAGCCCCAGCTCCCCTGGGCCACCCACCTTTGAGAGCCTTCCTCCGTCCAGGCTTCCCATGACAGCCCCCCTGGGCCGTGGAACCCTTTTTCCTTCGTCGTGGTTCGTGGTGGTTCGTCCCTCTGGGCCCCCCCTGAGCCTGAGCCCCAGCTCCCCTGTGCCACCTCCCCTTGGGAGCCTTCCTCCGTCCAGGCTTCCCAGGGCAGCCCCCCTGGACCGCGGAATCCTTTATTTTGGTCGTGGTTTGTGGTGGTTCGTCTTTCTGGGCCTCCAGTCCTTCGCAGCTCCTTCGTGCAAGAGCCAGGGCACGCGTGCCACTTGTTTATTTGGTTTCGTGCTCCTCCGTCCCCCCAGAGGCCCCGCCAGAGCGAGCACGTTATCGGAACCACATATTATTTACACGGTTTCGTGCCCTTCCCAGCCCCCTAGGGAGGCTCCACCAGAGTGAGGACGCTGTCGGAACCACACATTATTTACACAGTTTCGTGCCCCTTCCACCCCTCCAGGGAGGTCCCGCCAGAGCGAGGACGGTATCAGAACCGCAGATTATTTACAAGGTTTCGTGCCCCTGCCCCCCAGGTAAGACCCGCCAGAGCGAGGATGCTTTCGGAGCCACACACATAATTTACACAGTTTCGTGCCCCTTCCACACCTCCAGGGAGGCCCCGCCAGAGCGAGGAGGGTATCTGAACCACACATTATTTACACGGTTTCGTGCCCCTCCCACCCCTCCAGGGAGGCCCCGCCAGAGCGAGGAGGGCATCGGAACCACACATTATTCACTTGGTTTCGTGCCCCTCCCACCACTTTAGGGAGGCCCCACAGAGCGAGGACGGTATCCGAACCACACATTGGTTGCGCGGTTTCGTGCCCTTCCCATCCCTCCAGGTAGGCCCCGCCAGAGCGAGGAGGGTATCGGAACCACACATTATTATCATACCTACCGGTGTGATCTCGCATTGCATCCGACCGTGCCTGGGATGTGCGCTGGACTGGGATGTGTGCTGGGATGTGTGCTGGGATGTGTGCAGGGCTTTGTGCTGCCTCCGTGTGCTGGGATACGTGCTGGTATGTGTGCTGGCTTCGCGTGCTGGGATACGCGCTAGGGTGTGGCCAGGGTGCGTGCCGCCCCCGTGTGCTCTGCCTGCCCCCCCGCACCCCTCCGCCGCGTCCGACCCTGCCCCCCCTCCTGCCCGACCGTGCCCTCCCGTCCCCCTGCTCCCCCCTGCGCCCCTGCGCCCCGTGGCCCCCGTCTGCTCATTCCGACCGGCCGACCGACCGTGCCCCCCTGCCGCCGCCCCGTGGCCCCCGCCTGCTTGTTCCGGCCGGCCGACCGACCGTGCCCCCGCCCTTTCCGCCCTGTGGCCCCCGCCTGCCTACTCCGAGCGGCCAACCGGCCGTGTCCCCCCCCGCCTGACCATGCCCCCCTCCCCGCGCCCCTCCGCCCCGTGGCCCCCGCCTGCTTACTCTGACCTACCGACCGACCCTGCACCCCCGTCCGCCCCGTGGCCCCCGTCTGCTTATCCCGACCGACCGACCGGGCCCACCCCCTCCGCCCCGTGGCCTCCGTCTGTGTATTCGGACCGACAGACCGACCGTGTCCCCCCCCCCCCCTTCTCCGCCCCGTGGCCCCCGTTTGCCTATTCGCCGACCGACCGACGTGCACCTCCCCCCTCCGCCCCGTGGCCCCCGTCTGCTTGTTCCGACCGACCGACGGCCGACCGTGCCCCCCCCGCCCTGCCGACCGTGCCTTCCCGCCCCCCTGCTCCCCCCCGCGCCCCTCCGCCCCGTGGCCCCCGTCTGCGTATTCCGACCGACCAGCCGACCGTGCCCTTCCCCTCCGCCCCGCGGCCCCCGTCCGACCGACCGACCATGCCTCCCCCGTCCGCCCCGTGGCCCCCGCCGACCGACCGTAGCCACTTCCCTTTCCCCCGCCACCCCCATGTCGTTCCCCTGCCGCCTCGTGGCCCCCCGCCTGCTTATTTTATCGCTTCGCTCATTCCGCCGGCCCTCGAGCGCTCTATGGGGCCTCTTTGAAGCCTCTTGGGGGCCTCTTTGGGGCCTCCTAGGGGCCTCTTGGGGGCCTCTTGGGGGTCTCTTGGGGCTCCTTGGCGGCGTCTTGGGGCCCCCTTGGGCCTCTTGGGGGGCTCTTGGGGGCCTCTTGGGGCGGGGTAGTCGAGTGCACACCCCTCGGAGGCCACAATCCTCGTGAGGGGTGTCGAAAAAAGGCCCTCAAAACCATCTCTGAATAATAGCTCCCGGGCTTCGGGCGGGGTACTTTTCGCTGGGGGACCCCCAGGGGCCGCCCCGCGCGCGCGAACTAAAAGAATTGTTAACCAGTTACCGGAGATCTTAGCACGCCTCTGGCCCGTTGGGCCGGCGAATTCCGACCGACCGACCGTGCCCCCCCCGCTCCGGCCGAGCCCCTGGCACCCCCAGTCCCCACGATGGGCCAGAAAGGCCCCAGGACAGCTCAAGATTGCCCCAAGACGCCCCCAAAGAGCCCCAGACGGGCCAACACAAGACCCCTAATAAGCGCCAGAAGCGCCCAATAGCACCATGGTTCCGAAGAGTAATATAGACGCCACTAGCTCGCAGTGACATGACAAGTTCTGCACGCCATACTTCAGCGTGTCGCAGCACTCGCGCGCTTCCCCGAAACTATATTAGGTTGGTGCCACCTCCATCTCCCAGTGTCCCACATCCGTGATTGTATGATCCTTGGCACGCGTGCCTCTTGTTTACCCCTTTTTAATGCCCCTCCGACCCCTCTAGGGATGCCCCGCCAGAGTGAAGACGGCATCGGAACCATGCATTATCTACACGGTTTCGTGCCCCTCCCACCCCTCCAGGGTGGCCCCGCCAGAGCGAGGATGCTTTCGGAACCACACATCATTTACACGGTTTTGTGCCGCTTCCACCCCTCCAGGGAGGCCCCGCCAGATCGAGGAGGGTATCTGAACCACACATTATTTACACGGTTTCGTGCCCCTCCCGCCCTCCCCAGGGCAGCCCCGCCACAGCAAGGAGGGTATCGGAACCACACATTATTTACACGGTTTGGGTATCGAAACCATACATTATTTACAGGGTGTGGTGCCCCCCTCATCCCGCCAACCCAGTAACATCATTATGTGGGGAATGTGGGGAATTCCTTTGTATTTTTTCCGAGAACACTCTCTCCTCCCCTCCTCCCTCCCCCCTCCTCCCCCCTCTGCTGCGTCGAAGACCATTATGACGACGTCGACGACGACAACGAGGACGACGACGACGACGACGACGACGACGACGACGACGACGACGGCGACGACGACGACGACGACGACGACGACGACGACGACGACGACGACGACGACGACGACGACGACGACGACGACGACGACTACTACTACTACTACTAC
>CAUYUJ010003363.1:18958-36878 GCA_963575745.1 Prorocentrum cordatum
TAGTAGTAGTAGCAGTAGTAGTAGTAGTAGTAGTAGTAGTAGTAGTAGTAGTAGTAGTAGTAGTAGTGGTGTAGGAGTAGTAGTAGTAGTAGAAGTAGTAGTAGTAGTAGTAGTAGTAGTAGCAGTAGTAGTAGTAGTAGTAGTAGTCGTCGTAGTCGTAGTAGTCGTAGTAGTTAGTCGTAGTAGTAGTAGTAGTGTAAGTTTGTAGTTGTAGTTGTAGTTGTAGTAGTAGTAGTAGTAGTAGTAGTAGTAGTAGTAGTAGTAGTAGTAGTAGTAGTAGTAGTAGTAGTTGTAGTTGTAGTTGTAGTTGTAGTAGTAGTAGTAGTAGTAGTAGTAGTAGTAGTAGTAGTAGTAGTAGTAGTAGTAGTAGTAGTAGTGGGCGTAGTCGCAGTAAGAGTAGTCGAGCTTATGATTCGAACTTCTGATGTCCCTGCCATGCGTTCGTGCCTTGCGAAAGCTGAAATGGTGAGAATCTCATTGTTATGCCATGCGTTTTTGATGATGTTGCTGTTCACAATAAGAAGATAGCAACGTCGATTCGTAATTTTCCCCCGCGATAATACAGTTCGGCCTTGCCGCCCCTCTCCCCCGACAAAGTTTGTCTTGGCCAGAGATAATCAATTCTCAGTGGTGAAGGGAGGGGATGATTTATTATCCGGGGCGGTCGGTTACGTTGCGTGTTGGCTCAATGTAGTGACCCACGTTTTGGCGAACGTGTTGAGCTCCGTATTAATACGCTACGTGTTGCGTGTTGCCTTTTGGGGCAGCTCGTTCAAGACCCGTTTTCCCCATGCCGGAACAGCAGCAAACAAGGATGACCATACATTTTGGGAGGTCCGCGCGGCTCTCTCGGCGCCCCTGGCGTCGCCCTCGCGCGCCTCGCGCGCCAGAAGGGGGTCAGGCGCTCGAGCAGGGGATCGACTACACCCCAGACTTGATCTCCTCATCGACTCCGCGGACTTTCAGGAGGGAAAAAAACACATAGACACAATTCATCCTCCACTCCCAGGAAAATATGGGAAAATATGGGCAGTGGGGGGGGAAGACAAAAACCCAGAAAATATGGGGAAATATGGGGGATACTTTCATTTGTGTGTATTTCTTTGTATGTCCTGGGGCCCCTTCAAACTTAACCATAGAACGCGCTTGTAAACTTACGAACGTAATGCGGATTTCCCATGCATTCGACCAGAGAATCCACTTCGGGGGCCCGCGCGCTGGGCGGATTCCCTGGGCTCTCCGCGTGCTGACCACGTCGCGGCCTCCCCGTGCGCTGGCCGGCTTCCTCCGGGCCTTCGCGCGGTGACCGTCCGTTTGGTGGTCTCCAAACCAGGAGGGGCCCAAGAGGTCAACATCTGCGATGCTCCTGAGGAGGAGGAGGAGGAGGAAGAGGAGGAGGAGGAAGAGGAGGAGGAGGAGGAGGTTCTGATTGGATTTTGGCACCGCGCGGGCGCCGGCGGGTGTCTGTGGTCTCCAAACCAGGTGGTGAGACACCCGGTGGTGACCCCGATTCCCCCAAAAATAATTCTGGGTCACCACCGGGTTTGGGGACACGCGGTCGCCACGAGGTTTTGCGTTTCCTGGGCCAGCCAGCGCTCGAAAACCATTACCCAAATCGCCCAAAACTCACCACCGGGTGTTCTCACCACCCCGTTTGGGGACCACCAAGTGGCCGCCACGAGGCCGCCCCGTGCGCTGGCTGGGTTTTCTGGGCCTTCGCGCGGTCGCTGCCTGTGGCCGCCTCGTGGCCTTAGGTCGGGCCTGTCCCCTTTACACGCAGGTTTTTTTGACGGAGCATGACAAATATTTCAACAATGTTCAAAAAGGAGCCCCAAAAACGTGTTTAAAATCGTCCCCGGATTTTTTCCCTATTTGTGAAAATCCCCCCTGTAGAGGGACAGACAGGCCCGACTTAATCGTGGCCGCCCCGTGCGTTGGCTGCCGGTTTTTCGCTCGGTGGTCGTCCGGGGCCTCCGGGTGGCCGCCCGGTGCGTGCAGCTGGGTGTCTCCACGGGTCCGTTTGGTAGGCGGCCTGTGCCGCCTCGTTGCCGCAACCTGCGCTGGTTGGTGTTTCCATATGTGCGGGCAACTTGCATCACATTGAATGTGGTGCAAGCTGCGCGTCCTCCTCGTCGTCGTCGTCGTCGTCGTCGTCGTCATGTTCGTCGTCCTTGTCGTCCTCGCCGTCGTTTTCCCTGTCGCGCCAGCGCTGCGGATAGTGTAATGCCCCCCTGGTGGTACGATGGCATGCTCGATTCACATCTTTCACATTTTAAGAGAAACCCGCATTCACATGGAGGTTTGGGGGGGCAGTTCGGTCCGACACATTCGCTGTGCCGCATGGATTATGCCGCGTTGTCCCGCTATACGTTTCACTTTATATGTTGCGCCGCGTAGGTTGCAGCGCCCACTGCTCGTGTGGGCGGCTGGCAGCCCCGCGCTCGGCTGCTTCATGTGGCGCCCGGAACCCGGTGCACCGCGCAACGAGCAGGCAGGGCTCCCGCCATGGGACGTTATGCCCACGCTCTGGACACAGCAGCAATGGAATGCAGGCTGGGCCTGCAGGAAATGTCTCATCCACATCTGGAATGTGGCACCCGGTGCCCTCGACCGCATTTTGGACCTGCACTCCTCCGAGGTGTACCCCCCCGCCCCTGCTAAGCGCGCAGCAGCAGCAGAAATGCAAGAGGAGAGCTACGACATCAGCGTCCACCTCTCCCCAACAGGCGTCCCCAACAGGCGTCAATGCAGCGGCGAAGGACGCCTATTCAAGGCCATTGGCCCCAACCGGCGAGTCAACGACATGGAGTTCAGCAGTCCAGCAGGACAAGCCGGCGAGACAATCTGGGTCGGTCGTGACAGCAACTCCGCGTTTCCCAAGTTGGACCCACCAGCGTGTCCCGTCCTGCCAAGCCTATCCACCTACAGGCTCGCCGTGGTGGAGTCCGACGGCCCCGTCCACGCTCTGGTGAAGTACCAACTGGAGTGGAATCACTCGGTCTACCTTTGCTGGGCCGACTTCGTACAGCAGTACGGCGAGGGCATCCCAGGTGACAGAACCGATGAGACGTTGTGGCCCACAGCGCGCCTGCTCCCCTTCCTGGGAATGATCTACGGGGACTCGATCCCAGCCAGCTGCCACCCCCCAAGCATCCCATGGGGCGGGCAGCGGGCTGCGGCGGCCAGGGTGGTATCCCACCTAGCGGGTAGGTGTGAGAAATGCCGGGGGGAATGGGGCCGCTACGCTGCTGGCCTTGCTGAGCAGAGAGGTCAGTGCCCCTTCCGACAGCGGATCGGCACTCTGCTGGCGTTCCTTACGGAGATTGACTCCACTGCACTGGCCTGGGGGACCATCACCCTCCTTTCCACCCGCGACCCGCGCGAGACAGCCGCAGGCGTCCCAGCTGGGGCTGAGTCACCGGCAGCCACCTGGCTCAACAGGGCTGTTGGAGCCGAGGCCCACCCTCAGTGGACAACCGCGGAGGCGTGCAGGAGGGCCCCCCTTCCCGTGCTACCAGAGCGCGCCCCCATGCCGCCGGGGCAGAAGGGGGGCGCGCCCCTCAGGCAGAGGGGGGGACTCCTACTGGGCCAACGTGCAAGAATAAGGGCGAAGTAGATGGGGTCGACTGGGGTGGGGAGGCAGACGGGGAAAGTGAGTCCGACACCCTCAAGGAATCAAGCTCGGAGTCCAGTCCAACCCCGACGGCTGGCGACCGGGAAGGAGAAATCCCCGACCCCCTCAGGATCTGGTCGGCACCACCCGACAGGGTCACCTCAGAGGCCTGGTCCCCTTGCGAACAGGCCGTTTCCAGGAACGCTGCCCGCGCAGTCAGGAGGATGCCGGATGGCCCGCGAGGAGGGGGCAGTTCAGCTGGGACCGTCAACGACGCCAGGGGCGACAGGTCCCTCAGGCGCGCGAGCGGCGACAGGGGCCGCCAGCGACCCGTGTGGGAGGACGCCAGGGATGGGGGTCGCCGCGCCGCAAAGTCCCCAAGAGGCGACCCAGCCCGGCCACGCGTACTCCAGGCACCCTGGAGACAGACGTGCGAGAAACGCAGCCGCCCCGAGGCGATCCGAGCGACCCCATGGGGGGCATCCCCGTGTATATGTGCCCGGTCGAGGAAGCTGATGTTACGAAGGACGAACCGATACAGGAGAAGATACCGTGTTTACAAAAGAAGCTGGGAGGAGCGTTTAATGGAGTCTGGGTCGCATGGGCGAGGGGGGCTGCCGTGAGGCAGGGGGCCATCGGGACTGAAAAGCATGGCCCTAAGCGGAACGCCGTGCAGCTGTGCAGCGAATTCCTTCAGGCATGGGGCAGCGCAGGGTATGGCGCATGCAAGATGGAGAGAGACCTAGAGCTCAACGTCGATTGGCCAACAGTCAGGGACAGACATGCCAAGCTCCTGCAACGCGAGCCCAGACCCCACGCGCAGCGCGGGCCCGACAGCAGCAGCGGCCCCGCCCCATGGACTAAAGAGTGCAAGAGAGCGACAGAGGCGGCATCGCAGGAGCAATGGATTGGTGCATCCGGCTCTGCCAACCCGCGGCAGGGGTGGCAGGGGTGGGTTTCCTGGAGCCACCAGGGCGCACCGTGGGCAGATACTGATTGGAAAGCGAAAGGCAAACGTTACTCCCCCAGGGGAGACGACCCATGCACCGACAAGCGCGCGATGGTGGGACTGACTTCACTAGTGTGCCAAGGGCACGCAGGGATGGGCCCGCCCGACGGAGCGCCCCCTGCCCCCCCAGCTCAGCGGCGGCGACACCCCCTCAGGCGCTCGCCGTTCTCTCCCCGCCGGGGACGGTTTCACCTTGCAGCGCCTGGCCGTGGCCGCAATGCCCTGGGCAACTCCCGCCGGGGCGGGGGTGCCCCAACATCTCACCCGAGGCGCTGCGTAGCTAGACAGCCCACGCTGGATAAGTGGACCTTGCCTGGCCACCTCGCCCCCCCCCGCGGCAGGTGGGGGTTGGCCTGCGGGCCCCGCCGGCCCAAGGCCAACAGCTGCCCTCTACGGCGGCCGGCAGCTCTGTTGGGGGCTGGGGGCGGCCGCAGAGGCGTCCCCGCGCTCCGCGCCCTTTGCTGTCTCTCTCGACGGCCACTTTGGTTGGCCGGGGGCGGTTGACTGGGGTGGCCCCCCCCCTGCGCACCGCTCTGCTGGCGGCGGTCTGTGTGCAGCCCACGCAACCCCTCCCTCGTCCTCGGCTCTGTGCGAGCTGCTTCCATGACATGTTTCATTGCGGCTGTTGGCTGCGCCCCCCCCTCCACCGACGCATGTGTTCATTGCGGCTGTTGGCTGCGCCCCCTCCCTCCACCGCGCGGTCAGATTCAGCCCTGGCTGCGTTGCAGCGCTCCGCGAGGTGGTCGCGGCAGCTGCGAATCTCGGCGACAATCGTGACCAGTGCCTGCGAGGTTGCAGCATGCCGGCCCTCGGGCCAGCGTGTCCTCTCTCATCGCTGCAGCCCCGGTCAGTCACTGGTTTCGGATACGATGAACGACGCGCCGGCCCCCCCCCAGGCAGCGGTGCGGTCCGTGGAGTGAGTGCTGTGTGGGTACCTGCCGTTCCCCTGCCCTCTCTGTGGTCAGATTCAGCCCTGACTGCGCTCCAGCGCCTATGAGCTGGTCGCGGCTGCAGCGTACCTCGGCGACCTTCGGCCGATGCCCGCTAGGCGGCAGTGTGCTGGCTCTTGGGCCCGCGTGTCCTCTTTCATCGTTGCTGTCTGGCCTGTCACTGGTTTCGGAGACGATGACTGACGCACCGGGCCCCCCCGGGCAGCGGTGTGGATCGTGGAGTGAGTGCTCTGTAGGTCCCTGCCGTTCCTCTGCCCCTGTCTTAGTCGACCCCGCGTGCGGCGGTGGTGCGGACTTCGCGCTGAGTGGTTCAGCCTTCAGCGTTGTCGCTTCGGTTTTACCTGCCCGCTTTCGGCTAGGAGAGCTGCTCGGAGCTTGGCGCCGACAGGGCGCCTTCTCCGTTGCACTCGCACTGCGGTCTGCTTCACTCCTGTGTGGCCGGCGCCTCTGTGCGTTCGCCTTACTGCGGAGCATTTTGCTCAGTGCATGTTTGTCCTGCAGCTGCGAGCTTTGTCCGCCGACTCTGGCGGCAAATTGTCTTGCAAATTAGCCCCGTACCGTGGCCCGGACGCCGCTTCCGCTCCCTGTCCGTTGCCTCGGAGCCGCTGACCAAAAAAGTAAGTTGCAGCGCGTAGCATGGTCCACGCTTGTTTCGCCGCGTGTGATGCACCATGCGTATTGCAACCCACATTTTGCACCGTATAGATTGCACCCCACTGCGTGCACCACATACGTAGCTTGCGCCACATAGATTGCATCGCATATCTTCCACCACATGTTTCCCGCCACATGAATAATTTGAATGTACCCCCTTAGAGGTCGTGGTTATCCGCCCTCCTCTGGGAATGGTTTGTCAGACTTCGTATGCACTGTTGATACTATCAATCATGAGTTGATACCTTGCTAGCCGCGCTTGTATCGTTTCCCCCCATCCCTGTTCAAATGGTAGCATGCGGTGCACACGCGTTGAGCTAACACGTGCGTGGCGTCACGATTTTGGTATATGGTTAAATTCGAGTTCAATTCGAGCCACATGTGGGGGTTATTGCGGGCGCGTGCCAAACCGAACACACATAGTTCTGTAACGATGTCAAGATTTATGTAATTGGTTTACCCCAGTCCGCCACCCCCCTACAAAAAGTGAGTGTTTGAGACGATCGTGGACGTTCTATTTTGGGCCAGGAGATTCTTGGATGCATATGAGGAGGGGCTCTTAGGGTTCTTCTCGGGGGCCTCTTGGAGGGCTCCTCTTGGGGCCCTCCAGGGGCTGTCTTGGGTCGTCTTGTGGTGCCCCTGGGGCTGTCTTTGGGCCCTCCTGGGCCGTCTCGGGGCCTGCTTAGGGGCATCATGGGCCGGTTGGAAGGATCTTGGGGCCACTTGGGCCGTCGTGTTCGCTGTCAAAACGCAAAAGGAAACGTGCGGAACGTGCACGTTTTTTCAAGAGAATGGGATGCTTTGGGGTTCTTGGGGCCTTCTCGGCGATCCTCAGGAGGCGTTTTTGGGCCGTCTTCAAGCCATCTTGGCTCATTGTGGGGCTACGCTGGGCCGTCATGGCGCTCTCTTCGACTGTCTTGGCGCTCTGTCTGGGCCCTGTTGGGCTGTCTTGGGGCTTCTTCGGGGTTCCGGAGGCCCCGGGGGAGCGTTGACGAGCTGGTGCCCCCCCCCAATGCGATGTTGAGCTCCAGGGAAAGAGGGAGGGGAACAGCCAATTCTCTCACACGCTTTTCACCCCCGAGCGGGGGTTGGCGGATCCCTCCGACACATGTTCAGAAACCTGTGGTTTTCCCACCATCGCTGCGCGCGCACGATGAGAGCGCATGAACAACACGACTTGCCGGCCGTCCTGTCGGATGGAGCCATGCGGGCTACGCGTGCGCGCTCGTGGCAGACACTTAGGCATCTTCGCGCACCAGCCGAGTCTGTCAACCAGTACCGTGCGGGCCTCACGCGCGCGTCTCCGCGCGCGCACTTCGAAGCCTTTCCAGCACCACCCGGTTACTCCATTTCAGCACATGTGTGTTCGGTCGCATATTGAAAGTTCAATGGTTTTGAATGCTCTTCATGTCCAATGCTCTGGTCGTATGCGCTCGTACTGTCGAATCACAATCATTCGACCATCGCTGTTACCATCGTCAACAACATCATTGCCTTCGCCAGCCTCATCGATATCATCTTCATCACCCTCGTCGTCACCATCCCCACCGTCGTTATCCTGTGCGTCGTCGTCCTTGTTGTCACTCCCGTCGCCCGTACCATGATGATTCGCACTCGCTCGCGATCTCCACGAGAAGTGTCTTGGCATCATTGTGCCAGCTGAGTTGCGTCAACAAGTCGCGGGTGGTGGATAGGGCCTTTGCCAGACCACTGCAGTTGGCGATGAGCATTGGAGTTCTCGGTTTCCTGTTTCGACGATTCAGATGGATTCCGAGAGTGCAGGAGGCCACTGCCTGGGTTCCCCGCTGCCGCGAGTACGTCCGCAGTGCTTGTCTGCCCCAGGACGCTGAGCGCCCGGGACCCCGAGTCCTGCTTGTGCCTGCTCCTGGACGGCATCGCCATGTGGGAGGACGACCTCAACACGCACCCCGTGCAGCCAGGCGCCGCTCGCGCTCCGCCGAGGATCGAGGACTTCCGCGTGCAGCAGGTGGCCCCCCCAAGGGCGCGAAGGTAGCCGCGCCGCGCGCGTCGCGGCCTGGGCCGGCACGAATGCCCCTCCCCAGGGGCGGCGGGGCGAGGTCGCGAGGGCGCGAAGGGAGCCGCGCGTCGCGCCTCGCGGGGCGCAGTGCCCGAAGTTCGGCGGCCCAGGTGCATCCGAGGGGCGTCTCCCGGGGGCGTCCGCCCGTGGCAGCTCGGCGATGTGAGGCTTGTGTTGTGGCTCTCGCGGGCCTTCGCAGGGGGGAGGGGGTGGGGGGGCTGGTCGCCACAGCTGGACGCGGCTGCAAGCTTTGGCAGGGATCGGCCCAGGGAGGAGGAGGAGGAGGAGGAGGAGGAGGAGGAGAGGAGGAGGAGGAGGGAGGAGGAGGAGGAGGGAGGAGGAGGAGGAGGGAGGAGGAGGAGGGAGGAGGGAGAGGAGAGGAGGGAGGAGGAGGAGGAGGAGGAGGAGGAGGAGGAGGAGGAGGAGGAGGAGGAGGAGGAGGAGGAGGAGGAGGAGGGAGAGGATTGGGGGCGGAGGAGCAGGAGGAGGAGGAGGAGGGGTCCAGGGATCGATCTCGAGCGGACTTGGGGCGACGCCCTGCTGGTCGCGTGCGGGGGACCACCAGGCCTCCGCTCGAGCTCGAGAGCGCCGCCTGCCGGGTGGCCTCCGGAGGCGGGGAACGGAGAGGAAGGGAGGTGCACAGGTTGCGACGTCGCAAGAGGTCAGCCGCCCTGGGCCCCGTTCCCCCGCCTGCTCGTCCTCGTCCCTAACCTCCCTTCCCGTTCCTCGACCTCTCCGTGCCCCGCTTCCTCCCTCCCTCCATCCCTCTTCCCCGCAGCCCTTTCTCCGTCCTCTCCCCCCCCCCCGCCCCCGCCTCTCGTGCACTCTCCCCTGCCTCTCCCTCCCTTCCGCCTCCCCTTTTTCTCAATGGCCTCCCTCTTTCATTCCAGACGACAGCTGCGATGACTGGAGAGGGAGAGAGAGTATCAATGGCACACACACAAACACAAACACAAGCACAAACACAAACACAATCACAAACACAAACACGCACAAACACAAGCACAGGCACAACCACAATAACAAGCACAAGCGCAAGCATGAACAAAAGCACAAGCACACGCCAAACACAAGCACAAGCACAAGCACAAGCACAAACACAAGCGCAATCATAAGCAACAACACACGCACAAGCACAAGCACAACACACAATCACAAGCTTTTGCGACGGCGGCTGGGCAGAGGGACTGCCGTGGCGAAGTGGCAACCACAATCACAAACACAAACACAACCACAAACACAACCACAAACACAAACACAAGCGCAAACATCCAGACAAACACAAACACAAGCACAAACACACACAAACACACACAGTACCACAAACACAAACACGAACACAAGCACAAGCACAAGCACAAGCGCAAACATCAACACAAACATTACCACACACAAACACGAGCACACACACAAACACAACAACACACAAACACAAACACGCACAAGCACACACAAACAAAAACACGAACACAACCACACACACAACCACAACCACAACCACAAACACACAAATACACAAACACACAAACACACAAAGACACACAAACACACAAACACACAAACACACAAACACAAAAACACAAACACAAACACACAACCACAAACACGAACATAACCACACACACGACCACAACTGCAACCACAAACACAATAGCATACAAACACACAAACATACAATCACGCAAACACACAAACACACACAAACACAGACACAAGCACAAACACGACCACAAACACAAACACAGTCACAATCACAACCACAATCACACACGCAAACACACAAACACAACCACAACCACAACCACACGAACAACCACAGACACAAACACACACACAAACACACACACAAACACAAAGACAAGCACACACACAAACAGACACACCCACACACCCACACACCCGCACATCCACACATACACACCCACACGCCCACTTACCCACACACCCACACAACCACACATCCACACACCGACACACCCACACACCCACACCCCCACGCTCCCCACACCCACACACCCACACACCCACACAGCCATACACCCACACACCCACACACTTACACCCACACCCAAACCCACACCCACACCCACACCCGCACCAACACCCACACACAGACACACACACAGCGATATACACACAGACAAACACAGACGCACACAGACACACACAGACACACACACAGACACACACACACAGACACACACCGGCACACAGGCACACACAGTCATACACAGGCACATAGCCACACAGGCACACACAGACACACAGACACACAGACAGACAGGCACACAGACACACAGACACAGACAGACACACAGGCAAACACAGACAAACAGGCACACATACACAGACAGACGCACACAGGCACACAGGCACACATAGACACACACACAGACACACACAGACACACACAGACACACACAGACACACACAGACACACACAGACACACACACATAGACACACAAACACACGCACAGACACACACATAACCACAGACGGACGCACACACAGACACACAGACACACAGACACGCACACACAGACACACCGACACACACAGTCACACACAGGCACGCACAGACACACACAGACACACAGACACACACAGACACAGACACACACACAGACACACAGACACACAGGCATACAGACACACAGCGACACACAGACACACACAGACTTTTTGCGTCGGCGGCGAGGCAGAGTGACTGCTCTGGCGATGTAGCAAACAGACACGCACAGAGACACTGACACACAGACGCACAGGCACACAGACACACAGACTTTTGCGCCAGTGGGTAGGCAGAGTGACTTCGCTGGCGGATGGGGCACACGTAGGGCATACAATTGCTAATGAAGCCGCGGTGCACGGACACACAGACACACGGGCACACAAACACACAGACACACAGACACACAGACACACAGACACACAGACACACAGACACACAGAAACACAGACACACAGACACACAACGACACACAGGCACACAGGCACACAGACACACAGCCACACAGCCACACAGACACAGCCACACAGACACACACAGACGCACACATACACAGCCGCACAGACACACTGACACACAGCCGCCCAGACACACAGACACACAGACACACAGACACACAGGCACGCAGACACACAGACACAAGCACACACAGACACATAGACACACAGACACACAAACTCACAGACATACAGACATACAGACACACAGACATAGACACACACACAGACACATACAGGCACACACAGGCACACCGATACACACAGATACACACAGACAAACACGCACAGACACACACATACACGCAGACGGGCACACCCAGGCATTCACAGATACACACGGACACACAGGCACACACAGACACACACGCAGCCACACGCAGACACACACAGACACACAGGCACACACAGACACGCACAGACACACACAGACACACACACACATACACACAAGCACAAGCATCAACACGAACACAAACAAAATCACAAACGCACACACAAACACACAAACACACATAAGCACCCACACACACAGACACACACGCACACGCACACGCCCACACACACACTAACACACACTCACGTACGCACGCACGCACGCACGCACGCACACACACGCACACACACACGCACACACAAACACACACACCACATAAAAACACATACACACAGACACTCACAGGCATTCTCTCACACTGTGCGTGTTACTCCTTTGCCGTTTGTGCAAAAGCCTTGCGGTTTCCAGTTGTAGGAGCGCTGATGGGGTCGTCTGGCCAGCGTGACACTGATGTTTGGACTGCTCTCCGAATGATGGGGACGTCGACGACGACGACCACGACTATGACGACGCCCGCGACGGCGACCGACAGCGGCGGCCGCGACAGCGACCGACAGCGGCGGCCACCGCGACGACGACGATAACGACCATGACCATGACCACGACGACGACGACGACGACGACGACGACGACGGCGGCGGCGACGACGACGACGATGGCGACGATGGCGACCGCGTCGATGTCGACGTGGACGCCGACGGCCACCGCGACGGCGATCGCGACGAAGGCATTGACGACGACGTCGACGCCGCGCGCCCCCTTGCCGCGAGCAGCGGGAGGCACCGCCCTCGGCGAGGCCGCCGTCCTCGGCATTGAACGCAGGCTCGGCCCGCTCTAGCCCGCGCGCGCTCGGCTCCCAGGGGGGGAGGTCCAGGGGGGCGGGCCTTCTCAGAAGGCTCGGAAGGCCTCCTGCACCCTGAGGAGGAGGATGAGGAGGAGGAGGAGGAGGGGGAGGGGGAGGAGGAGGAGGAGGAGGAGGAGGATCGAGGAGGAGGAGGAGGAGAAGCAGCAAGAGGAGGAGAAGTTTCCCAAGCCCTCCACGAAGACGTAGACGGCCTCTCAGAGGGCGCCAGGGCTTCTTCTGAGAAGCTCCGCCGCCCTGCGAGGAGGCGCCTCGTGGGCCCGGGGGGCGGGCGGGGGGCACGGGGCCGCGCGTTCCACGACTCGCAGAGTGCCTACTCGCAAGTGTCCGAGGCATGCCTTCCTCTTCGTAATGGATCCCCCGCGGCATGCCCGGGTTGTTTGCGGGCAGTTCCTCTGCGAGCAGGGGATCGCGCTGGTCTGCATCCGTGGGAGGAGGAGGAAGGGGAGGAGGAGGAGGAGGAGGATCGAGGAGGAGGACGAGGAGGAGGAGAGAGGAGGAGGAGGAGAGGATCGAGGAGGGAGGAGGAGGAGGATCGAGAGGAGGATCGAGGAGGAGGATCGAGGAGGACGAGGAGGAGGAGGAGGAGGAGGAGGAGGGAGGAGGAGGAGGAGGATGAGGGGCGACCACAAGGTGCACGACTCTCTCACGGGCTGCGCGCCGGGCCGCGCGCACGGCGTCCGTGTGTGGGTGGGGGCGGCACGCCGCGCCCGCGCGCGTGGTGTGGCCGTGTGCGGCGGATCGCCTGCGCAAGGCTTTGCTGCCTGCTCCCGTGCCGTCCGTGGCTACATCATGAGAAAAATCTGGACGCCCGAAATGGGTACTGAAAGAATGGGTACAACGCCCAGCAACAATTCCTGTTCGTTTTGAACAGGAGTCGCTGTCCACGCCGCCGCGGCCTGTGTCCATTCGAGACAGAAGGCCGCCTGCCCTTCAGCGGCCGCTGTTGGCTTGGGACAACATTTGTTGTTGGGCATAGTGCCCATTCTTTCCGTACCCATTTCGGGCGTCCAAAAAAAGGATGAGTGGGGACTGTCGGGAAATCAGCTCCTGAAGCACGCATTGTCCTGAGTAGACCCCCGACGCGCGCAGCTTCTCATGCGAGGCCATGGCCTCACCCGCCTAGCCCTTGAGGGGCCCGGGCGCATGCCCGCACAGGCGTGCCGTTCCGTTCCGTTCCGTTCCTGTGCCGTCCGTTCAACAGAAAGGCTGCCTCCTCCGAGGAAGAAAAGGTACCCATGCCGCTACCCTCCGCCCGTCCTCCCCTCTTTGGGGCCTCCTGGGAGGTCCTCGTCGCCACCGCTGGATTCGCCTCGGAATCCTGGTCAGAGCGCACCCCGGGAGAGGTCCGGGGGGGAGTCGGGAGCGGCCAGGAGGAGGGTGATGACTATGGGGGGGTGGATATCATGGCGGGGGCCACGGTACATCCCCAGATTTCATGGCGCCTCTTCTTATTGAATCGCTTCGCTCATTCCGCCGGCCCGTGATGTGGCATCGCTGGTTTTTGTCTGTGTGTTCGTTGCCCATGTTGCGCTCTTGGGGGCGGGTGTCGTTCGGACGCGTTGCGTGGGGAGTTTTGATGGTGAAGCAGTTCCCTGGGGGTCGTCTCTCGATGGGGCGAAATAGAGTCGTCGTCAAGATGCTTCTTTGGGGGGCCTCTTGGGGTCTGTTGAGAGGCCGTTCGGGGGCGCCTGGGAGACATGTTTGAAGCCTTCTGGGGCTTCTTTTGGGCCTCCTGGGAGTCTCCTGGGGCCTCTTGGCGACATCTTGGGGCCTCTTGGAGGCCTCTTGGGGCCTCTTTGGGACCTCCTGGGCGCCTTCTGGGACGGAGGGCTCCATTTTTGAGTTCTCGGTATCCCTCCTGAGTCCCTCTTGGGCCCGTCTTGGGGCCTCTTGGTCCGTCTTGGGCGGCACTTGGGCCGTCTTGAGGGCTCTCTTGGGTCGTTTCGGCGCCGTCTTGGGAGCTTCGTGGGCCGTCTTGGAGCGGTCTTGGGGGCCTCTTGGGCCGTCTTGGAGCGTCCGGAAGCCGAAAAAGCCAGAACACAAAAAACATCGAAAAAACCAATGAAAATCAACGATTTTGGCCTCTTGGGGCTCTCTTCGGAGGCCTCTTGGAAGGCTCTTGGGGCGTCTTGGAGGCCTCTTGGGCTGTCTTGGGGGCCTTTTGGGCCGTCTTGGGGTCATCTTCGGCGTCTTCGAGCGCTCTTTGGGCGTCTCGGGGGCCTCTTGGGCAGTCTTGGGGGCCTCTTGGGGCACTCTGAGCGCGCTCTGGGGAGCCTGAGAGGCCGCACCCAGAAGGAAAACCATCTCTGAGTAGACTTGGTCGGGCGGCGGTCGGGCGGCGGTCGGGCGGCGGTTGGTCGGGGTACTTTTCGCCGGGGGACCCCCAGGGGCCGCCCCGCGCGCGCGAACTAGAAATACTGTTAATACTGTTAACCAGTTACCGGAGATCTTAGCACGCCCTGGCCCGTTGGGCCGGCGAATTTCATTACGTCCCTGGCCCTCCCTCCCCCTGGGCCGCGCACAAGCCGCTGGCCATGATTTGCGCCCCCCCCCCCCCCCTCTTGGACGCCCCCCTCTTGGCCGCTCCCGAGGTAGCGGTATCGGTGGCTTTTGGTGTCCCCAGCCCCTAGGAAGGCGGTCGGGATCGCTTCTTGTCGGCAGGGGGCCTGTCGAGGTTGCTCGATTCGCCGAAGTGCGGAAGTTCGCGACGGGCTCTGGGGCAGAGCACACCCATTGTGCAGGTCTAGGTCTTTTGGAGGATTTGTCGATCGTCGAAAGGAGGAGGAGGAGGAGGAGGAGGAGGAGGAGGAGGAGGAGGAGAAGGAGGAGGAGGGAAGGAGGAGGAGGAGGAGGAGGAGGAGAAGGAGGAGGAGGAGGAGGAGGAGGAGAGGAGGAAGGAGGAGGAGGAAGGATGAGGAGGTGGAGGAGGAGGAGGAGGACCAGTGTAAGCGACGTAAGGCCAATGCTACGGTTTTTCGTCGTTGTGCGCTGTGGGTTGCCCGTGTTGGGCCCGGGGTGTGCGGTCATGACTGCATGCATGTCTCCACTCAAGCGCGCAGCAGCAGGGGCGCGAAGTCCCACGCGCCGCGTCTTGCTGTCCTGCCACGTCCACCGGTCCGTCCTCCTGCGTTGTCTCGTGCGGCTTTGGCGTGCGTCAGGGTCCTGCAGGCTGGCGACAGGGAGCGTGTCGTGCATCCCGTCGCAGTCACTGGGCAGGAGGGGCGGCGTATTTGGTGTGTGGTGTGCTGCGTGTGCGGGCTGGGAGGGGTGATGATTTCTCTCAATCTGTCTCGCGGATGTGCTGGCCAACCTCCCCAGGCAGCTGGGGAGCGAGGGTATTGGCTGGCCTGTCGCGAGCGCCAGCTTGTTTCTCCATGAATGAGAACGGCACATGCTCGAGAAGCTTCTCCGCACGGCGGAGATCATTCGAGCTGGCCGCACCTAGCGTAATCTGGATGCTCTGTTCGGTGGCGCCACCCGTCTTTGTCCCCCTTTTGGGCATGCGGTGGCGACAGTGGCCTCTGGCGCGGATGACTGGGCGTTCGCGCTGGTGTTTGTCAAAGAGGACGAGCGCAATCCGAGGACTCATCAACGATGTTGAAATACATCCTCTCTCTAAGATCCCTCCTCATAGGCCCCTACAAGGGGTCATCTCCCCTGAGGGAACTGCCCCGTTGGGGGACAACCGTGTGAACATCTTGAAGCGTGCCAACACACAATTTCCAGGACCTTCACGCCACGAGCTAACCTGACTGTTACTTCTTGACGTCCATGAATCGTTCCAGAACACCACTCTTGGGATTTCAGCCCCGCGAATCAACGTAACTGTCGCGCCCTGACGCTCCTGACTCGTTCCAGAACGCCATTTCTGGTACGTTAACCAATGAATGTCTTGCAACATTTTAAGTCGAATGTGCGCCGCGCTAAAGCGAGAGCCACATTTTGAAAACCACCTGCCCTCAGTCCGTGAAGCTCTTGCAAATGTTCCAAACGAATGTGTGCGGCGCGAAGGCGAGAGCCACATTTTGAAATCAACCCGCCCCCAATCCGTGAATCCCTGGCACATATTTAAAACGAATGTGCGCGGCGCTAAGGCGAGCCACATTTTGAAAACGAGCCGCCCTCAATCCGTGAAGCTTTTGCAATTTGTTTGAACGACTGCGCGCGGCGCTTTGGCGATAGCCACATTTTGAAAAACGACCCGCCCTCAATCCGTGAATTTGTTATTGCGCTGCGGTGAGGCGAGAGCAGCAGTTTGAAAACGACCCGCCCCCAGTCCGTGAAGCTCCTTGTGAATTTAAAAACGAATGTGCGCGGCGCTCATGCGAAAACCACATTTTTTTAACCACCCACCCTCAGCCCGTGAGATTCTTGCAGTTTTTTACAACGAATGCGCGTGTCACTGAGGCGAGAGCCACATGTTGAAGACCGACCCGCCCTCCATCTCTGAACCGTTGTCAGTTCTTGAGCATCGTGGTCATCAGTGGTGAGGAAGCCTCAGGCGAGACGCCCGGCCCGCCCTTTCGACTGGCCTCGGGGTGCGACAGGGAGGAGTTCTCTATCCGCAAAAGGAATGGAGGATGGAGGGAGGGAGGGATGGGTTGGATGGGGGGATGGAGGAGGATGGAGGGATGGGTTGAATGGGGGGATGGAGGATGGAGGGAGGGAGGGAGGAATGGAGGAATGGAGGATGGGGGGATGGAGGATGGAGGATGGAGGAATGGAGGAATGGAGGATGGAGGGAGGGAGGGATGGGTTGGATGAGGGGATGGAGGATGAGGATCGTTCCCCTCGCTCGCCCCCCTTCCTCCGCCGCCGGGCGCCTTCCTCCACGCACTGGCGCACCCAGCGCCAGGAGGCACCGAGAAAATCCACGGCGTGAGCTTTTTTCGGGGCGATCGAAATGGGTACGGAAAGAACGGGTACGAATACCGACAGCAGTTCCTGCCCATTTGGAACAGGAGAGGCTGCTGGTGCCGTCGCGGGCCTTGTTCCTGTTGAGGGAAAAAAAGCCGCCTGTCCAACAGCGGCCGCTATCGGTTTTGGACAGCATTTGTTTCGGATGCAACTCCTGGCAGGTCTAATTCTGACTTTGCCCTGTCCCGTTTAATCCGGATTCATCCCGCTTAATCCGGCTTAATCCCGCTTGCTCTGCGGCCTAATTTGGCGTGACGGCCCCCCAATGGGGCTTCGTATTTTTAAATCCCTCCGGGGGTGGAATCGAAAGCGCTCGTCGTAGAGCGCCACGAGGGATAACCTCCGACGAAGACCTCCCAGTAGTTGCCTCCTGAATTTCCTGATGGGCATTGCACCACTTTTCCTCGTTGCCATTCCGGCCGTCCGAACTCGCTATCTTGGTCCTCCTCCTGTTCGTCGTCCTCCTCCTCCCCCTCCTCCTCCTCCTCCTCCTGCTCCTCCTGCTCCTCCTCCTCCTCCTGCTCCTCCTC
>CAUYUJ010003363.1:36978-54478 GCA_963575745.1 Prorocentrum cordatum
AGGAGGAGGAGGAGGAGGAGGAGGAGCAGAAGGAGCAGAAGGAGCAGGAGCAGGAGCAGGAGCAGAAACAGGAGCAGGAGGGGGGGCGGTGGAGGACGAGGAGGACCATCTTTGTGGGCGAGCCTCAGAGGTGCAAGAGTTCAGGACATGCCATCTGCGAACACAATCCTGACACCCTGACATCCGCGCGTGGTGAGGAAACGCGTTGTGAGAAGAAACGCAGCGGAAGGCTCGTGGCGATTTCGCAGTCCGGGGGTCCCGTCAGTGAGCGACTCAGCATGGAAGGGGCCAGTCCCAGGGAAGGGGTGCAGATTTCCAGGGAGCTACGTTGTGAAACAATGACGTTTTCGGACGTTTGGGTACGTCAGCGGCGAATGTACGTGTGGACGCGTGGCAGAGGTAACGGCAAGTGTTCTAGCATCCAGTTCTATTTGCCGATGGCGTGCTGCTTTTCCGCTCGGTTGCACACCTCTAACACGACTCCACGCGCGAGCCTGGGGCCGCCAGTGCCGCCCTGGATTCAGGAGGGGAACAACAACACACAGACACAGCTAATCGTCGATTCCTGGGAACACATGGGAGAATCTGGGAAGTGGGGGTGAGGAGGAAAACCCAGAACATACGGGAAAGTATGGGGAATCCTGGAATTTATATGTGTTTGTTTGCGTGCCCCCGGGCCCCTTTAGAGATGGGCCGCACTGGCGGGCTGCGCCGCGGCGCGGCCCGCGGGTGCTTCGATCGCGGCGGTTTCGTGCTGCCGTGGTGGAGTCGGGCGTTTCCCTCTACAGGAGGAATCTACAAACATCGTCAAAAAGTAGTCTGGGGGCGATTTTTTGACTACTCTTGATAACTTTGGCGTACTTTTGGATATACAAAAATCGTCAAACAGTAGTCTGGGGGCGATTTTTTAACTAGTCTTGGTAACTTTGGCGCATTTGTGGATTCTTTATTGACATTTTTTCGCCCCCAGTCCGCCTGCAGGGGGACACGCTCGACCTCATGCTGTGGGCGGGAGAGAACTTGCCGCGCGATTCGGAGACGAGGGCCGTCGGATGTTTCGGAATCCCTGGAGTTCGGTACTGTCGGACGGAGGTATAAGATCGAGGTCGGTTCGAGGAGGGTACCCTAATGTTCTTCGTGTTTGTTGGACGTTCTGGCGCATCTAGGGGGAGGGCACCATTGGATGTTCTGTGTGTTTTGGCCTGCGGAGGGTCTTAGATTCTTGAAGGATGTTCTTCTGGCCTAGGTCCGACTGTAGCAAATCATGGGAGCCTGGTATTACCAGCCTCGAACTTATCCCTATCCCTAAGATCGACACGCCAAAAGGCGATGACAATCTTAGGGATCCGCCCTCAAGAAATAAGGGAATCCCTAAGATCGGCATCGTGATGAGGATATGCCCAGTATAGGGATAGGGATATGTTCCAGGCTGGTGATGGTATACCCTCTGAATTCCGATGTTGGCGTCGATGAGCGTCTGGGCCTCGGTGAGATAGCGCCGATTCAGCGTCGGCTAGCGTGGACTAGCGTCGATTTAGTGCCGATTTAGCGTCGAGTAGCGTCGACTAGCGTCGATTAGCTTCGATTTGCAAGAGCCGACAAGATGGTATGGGAGGCTCCCATGAGTTGCCACCGAGCCTAGAGAGTATCCTTAGTCAACCTCATCGTGGCACAGTTATCGCCCCGCAGCCCACAGGGCCCCTCTTACTCGGGGCGACGCGTGAGCGCGGGCACCTCCCTCCCCGAATCCCCTCATCCCTCGGCCTCTCCTCTTCCGTTCTCCACCCCTTCTCTTTTGCCCTCTGATCCTCGCATTCTTCTCCTCCCTCTCCGAGGGCGCCCATCGAGGGCGCGAAGTTGTTCGCGCTTCGCGCTTCGCGGTTCGGCTCCGATTCCTCCTCGTCCTCCTCTTCTCCCCTGGGAGGCGGCGCGAGAGAGCGCGAAGTTGTGCGCGACATTGGGAGCCCTTGCTCTCCCTGCCCCTGGTTTCCCCATCCTCCCTCGCCCGCTTGCCTGCTTCCATCGTTTTTCGCAATGGGAGGAGGGAGGAGGGAGGAGGGAGGAGGGAGGAGGGAGGAGGGACCCCGCGGCGGGGCAGCGCGCCGGCCTCAGGTGCTGCAGGGCTTCCCAAGGGACAACGAGTGCGTGACGCAGCTGGTGTCTGAGATCACCCACCTGGACCACCCCGCCCTCTGCGGGGCGGGCAAGGAGGGGGGAGAGGAGCACCAGAAGGGGCGGGGTGGGGGGGGGAGGCTGCGCACGAGGAAAGGCAGGAGAGCTGACGGAGACGGAGGGAGGGGGAGGGGTCGAGAGGAAGGGAGCCAGAGAGGGAGGGAAGCTAAGGCGTGGAGATGGATGGGAGGGAATAGCCAGAGAAACAGAGAGAGGGAAGAGAGAGAGAGAGAGATGAGATAGGGAGAGGGAGAACAGGGGGGGGGGCATATGTATGCATGAGCATATGTATGTATGCATATATGCATGTATGTATGTATGTATGTATGTATGTATGTATGTATGCATGCATGCATGCATGTATACATATATACATATATGTATGCATGTATGCTGCATGCATACGTTTATTTCTATACTTGCATGCACATATGTATGCATGCATGTACACGTGTATGCATGTATATATACATATATATACATGCACGTATGTCTACACCTATTTGTATGTATGCATTCATACATGCATGCATGACTGCATGTACGCATGTATACATGTCTATATGAGTGTATGTATGTGTGTATGTATGTATGTATGTATGTATGTATGTATGTATGTATGTATGTATGTATGGGTGCTTGCCTGTATGTATGTATGTGTGCATGTATGCATATATGCATGTATGCATGCATGCATGTATGCATGCATGAATGTATGTATGTACGCATGCATGCATGCATGCATGTATGCATGCATGTATGCATGTATGTATGCATATACGTGTGTATGTGTGTACGTGTGTATGCAAGTATGCATGCAATTATGTATGTATGTATGTTTGTATGTATGTATGTATGCATGTATGCATGCATGCATGCAGGTGTGCATGTATGCATGCATGTCTGCATGCATTTATGCACGCATGTATGTACGTATGTTTGTTGGTTTGTATGTATGTATGCATGCATGTATGCATGTATGCATGTATGCATGTATGCATGTATGCATGTATGCATGTATGCATGTACGCATGTACGCATGTATGCATGTATGCATGTATGTATGTATGTATGTATGTATGCATGTTTGTATGTATGTATGTATGTATGTATGTATGTATGTATGTATGTATGTATGTGTGTATCTGTGTATATGTGTGTATGTATGTGTGTGTATGTATGTATGTATGTACGTACGTACGTACGTACGTATGTATGTATGTATGTATGTATGTATGTATGTATGTATGTATGTATGCATTCATTTATGCATACATGTATGCATGTAGGTAAGTATGTATGTATGTGTATATGCATGCATGTATGCATGTATATATATATATATATATAGATAGAGACGCGAACCCATACATTGTTACATACATAAATGGAGAGGGAAGCACTTAGAGCTATACGATAATGCAAGCACTAGACTGGACTAGAACGTATATTCGACTATGACTCGGGCGGGAGGAACGCTGATTGAGGTGCACATCTATTTTTTCGGGTGTAATTCTGATGATGCGTAGTGCGACCTGAGGGTCGTGAAACGTCTCGGGAGAGGTGACGGCTCGACGTCCATGGGCAGGATATCTGGGTCAGGGGATTTCGCCCCCGATGCATGAAAGAGTCCCCCCAATTGGCTGGGGGGAGCTGTCATGATGTGCGCATGCTGTGAGCATCAATCACTTGAACCAAGGCCGTGCTGTCGTGCGTGCTCCTTTGGGGGGTGCCCTCCGGAGGGGGCGTGCTCATCGCCCGGGGATGGGCGGGGGTCGACCCGAGGCAGAACCTCCCCTCGCCTCCTGTGACGCTCGTGCGCGCCTCCCCAGCCCGCGGCCCCAGAGGCCCCGACCCCTTCCCCCTCGGGGGGGTGTTTTGTCCTCCCCGATCCGTCTGCGGTGCTCCCCGGGCCCGAAGGGGAAGGAGGAGGGGGAGGAGGAGGAGGAGGAGGAGGAGGAGGAGGAGGAGGAAGAGGAGGAGGCGGAGGAGGAGGAGAATGGGGGAGGAGGAGGAGGAGGGAGGAGGAGAGGAGGAGGAGGAGGAGGAGGAGGAGGGAGGAGGAGGAGGAGGATTTTCGGTGGTCCCCGGGCCCGACGGGCCGTGGAGGCCGCGTTCTCCAGGAGAGGCTGCCGGAGATTGCAGGAGACACCACGCCCTCGGATTTTTGGGTCCCGGGCTCCCTCCCTGCGTGCGCGCGCGCGCCCCACGCCGCCGACGAGGCGGCCCCGGGCCCCCCTGGGGGCCGAGGGCAGCCGAGGGGGGGGGGGGCGCGAGCGTGCCCCCCCGCCGAGCGCGCGGCCGGTTGGGTCGTCGTCTGGAATCGGCGACCTGGATCCGTCACGTGCTGCGAGTCGGAGGAGGAGGGGCAGGAGCAGGAGTCGAGCTGGCCAGCTCGAGTGAGTCAAGCGTGGCATGCCCATTCCCCACCCGCCCTCCCACAGCATAAGGAACGGTGCTGGCGCAACTGGGGGCCGAAATCAGATCGGCAAGGTAGTTTGCCACAGCTGATGCAGCCGCGATGGCGGCTACCGATAAGAAATCCCTGGCGCGTCTCAAAGACTGCGCTGGCATTTCAGCACGAGCCGAGGAGGCCACAGGAAGCCTCGGGAGGGCCCAGGAGGCCTCAGGAGAAGCCCCAGCGACCCTCAGGAAGCCCCAGGAGGCTTCAGGAGGGCCCAGGAAGCCCCAGGTAATTCCAGGAGGCTTCAGGAAGCCCGAGGAAGTGTCAGGAAGCCCCCGGGGAATCCTAGGAAGCCCCAGGATGCCTCAGGAGGCTCCAGGAGCATCCATGAGGCCCTGGGGAAGCCCCGGGGGGCCCCAGGATGTCCCAGGAGACCCTAGGAGGCCCCAGGGGGCCCTAGGCGCTCGACGAATTGGATAGCGAAATTGTGCGCCGCGCCTTAGCGGGACCGCCACTTTCAGAAAACATGCGCGCGGCGCCGAAGCGAGAGCGACATTTCGTTTCGCCCTGTCGCGCGCGATGTGCACCGCGCCCCCTTCCTGCCATGCATTTCGCAAAGCCTACGACAAAAAAATCACCACTGAGAATAAACATATCGACTTTGTATTGTTTCTGACAGGTAGGATGGCCCCTCCCGCTTGGGGTTGCCCCAGATGTCCGCGCGCGATGTGCGCCGCGTCCCATTCCTACTAGGCGTTTCGCATCGTCGACGACAAGAACGGCCATGTTGAGAGAAGCAACGACGACTTTTTATGGATACTTAACAGTTAGGGTGGGAGGGCCCAGATTGACGGCCGCGCGCGATGTGCGCCGCGTCTTATTCCTGCTACGCATTTCGCATCGTCGAAGACAAGAACGGCCATGTTGAGAGAAACCACCACGACTTTGTATTGATTTTTTACAGATAGGATGGGAGGGTCCAGATGGGACCCCCATCGCCCGGCCACGGGGGGAGTAATAATATATTCTAATACGGAAAAAGGGTAGGAGTAGGAGGAGGAGGAGAAGGAGGAGGAGAAGGAGGCGGAGGAGGAGGAGGAGGAGGAGGAGGAGGAGGAGGAGGAGGAGGAGGAGAAGGGGGGGAGGAGGAGGAGGAGGAGGAGGAGAGGAGGAGGAGGAGGAGGAGGAGGAGGAGGAGGAGGAGGCGGAGGAGGAGGAGGATCAGGATTAGCAGGAGGAGGAGGAGGAGGACGAGGAGGAGAGGAGGGAGGAGGAGGGAGGAGGAGGAGGGGGAGGATGAGGAGGAGGCGGAGGAGGAGGGAGGACGAGGAGGAGGAAGGGAGAAGGCGGAGGAGGAGGAGAGGGAGGAGTAGGAGGAGAACGAGGAGGAGGAGGCGGAAGGAGGGAGGAGGAGGAGGAGAAGGGGAGGAGGAGGACGTGGACGAGGAGGAGGAGAGAGGAGGAGGAGGAGGAGGAGGAGGAAGAGGAAGAGGAAGACGGGAAGAGGAGAGGAGGGAGGAGGAGGAGGAGGAGGAGGAGTGAGGAGGAATGCGGGGATGATGATGCTGATGCTGATTGATGATGATTATGAGATGATGATGATGATGATGATGATGATGATGATGATGATGATTGATGATGATGATGATGATGATGATGATGATGATGATGATGATGTGATTGATGATGATGATGATGATGATGATGTGATGGTGGTGGTGGTGGTGTGGTGGTGATGAGATGCTGATGCTGCTGCTAGCTGCTGCTGCTGTGATGATGATGATGATGATGATGATGATGATGATGATGATGATGATGATGATGAGGAGGAGGAGGAGGAGGAGGAGGAGGAGGAGGAGGAGGAGGAGGAGGAGGAGGGAGAGGAGGGGACTCGGTCGGGAGGGGGGAACTTCGCATCACGTGACGCAATCCCTCTGCGTTTTGAAGAGACAGCGCCCCGCGTCACCTGACCTCCCACCTCGGGGAGGGGCACCACACGCGGCCCCCCAGCCCCTTTCGGGCTTCGTGGCCCCGGAGGGAGCTTCAACAAAGGCTCCATGGGGGCGGGGGGGGGGAGAAAAGGTAATCCCTGGCAGATGGGCTCGATCCCCGGCAGAGGGGCTCAATCCCCGGAAACCAGCCTGAATATCCTCCGCTTTGAAGGTGAGAGCTGTTGTGGTCCGCTCCTTGGGCCTGCCGAGAGGCATCTTTGGCCCTCCCGACAGGCCTCCTGGGTCCCAACAGGCCTCTGGGCCTCCCGGCTGGCTTCGTGGGCCTCCCGACATGCGTCTTGGGCCTCCCGACAAGGCCTTTTGGTCCCTCCCGACAGGCCTCCTGGGCCTCCCGACAGGCCTCTTGGGCCTCCCGACAGGCCTCTTGGGCCTCCCGGCTGGCTTCGTGGCGTGGGCCTCCCGACATGCGTCTTGGGCCTCCCGACAAAGCCTTTTGGTCCCTCCCGACGGGCCTCCTGGGCCTTGCGACAGCCTTCTTGGACCTCCGACCGCCTTTTCGGCCAGATCCGGGGCCGCCCCAGGGCCCCGGAGAAGCCCCAGGCCCTCGCGTTCCCTGCTCGCGCTTTTACGAGCAGCGCCGATGGCTAGAATGTATAACCCGCGCGCAGACATGCATCCGCGATGAGGTTCCGTGCATCGCCTGAGCGAGGTGGCACGTCCATGTTCATGACGAGCAAGAAGTCACCATCACGCAGCCGACAACGATGCGTAATATCGCTAAGCCGGGTTTTGAGCCACCTTCAGCCTGTAAGGATGCCGCTTCTAGGCTGACACTGAAGCCTTCCTTGTTCTCCGCACGATACATTATGTCTCTGGTCCGAGGAAGGTCGAAGAGAGCCTTCGGAGGAACCCAAGACGGCTCAAGAGAGCGTACCAAGAGGGCCCCGAGGTGACTCAAGAAGGCTCCAGGACGGCTCCATGGGAGCCCAAGAATGCTTGCGGCGGCCCCCAGAGGCTGCAAGAGAGTCCTAGTGACGACCCCGCGAAGCCCACGTGGCCCCAGAACGGCCCCAAGGAGGACGTGCAAAGTTGGGGAGAAAGCATCTTGAATGGTGTTGTATTTTGCGCCGAGTGGAACACGTCACTGCGCTGGCACCCATTATCTTCTAGCTTCCCCTCCTCGTTGCGCCCTCTTCGTCAACAAATTTGCGCGATGCAGAACACTCGCACGACTGCTGCCACGGAGACCAATTCTGTGCCCGCTTGCACTCCAGCGTGGGCGGCCTCCATGTGGGGCCCTCTGGTCCCGCACAGCGCTCCGGTCAGTCTGTTTTCAGCCCGATTGGCTCAGTCAGTCTGGGTCCGCACGGCGATCCGTGCAGAGCCACAAGAGGGGCAGCGCCCTTCCCCGAGGATGAAATTGATAGCTTCATGGTACGCTCGTGAACAATTGCCAGGTGTAAGCAGTGCGCCAATGCGCCTGGCTCCGCCTTGGTGTGCAGTGGAACCGCCCAAAGCCAGTTTGTTCTTCTCCCTCATTGTCCTACTCGAGTCGGCCATCGTTTTTCCCAACCATCCTGCGGTGTTGGGTCCTCGTTTTGAAGAGACGGTCCCCGCGTTCTCCTCTCCTCCTCTTCCCCCTCCTCCCTACCGTCCGCATGCGTCCCGCACACCCAGTACAGCGTTTCGTGGCCCCATGGGGAGCCCCACCGAAGGTCCCAGTGCTACCGTCCGCATGCGTCCCTCCCTGCGTTTCACCCACCCAATACAGCGTTTCGTGGCCCCATAGGGAGCCCCACCGAAGGTCCCAGTTCTACCGTCCGCATGCGTCCCGCACACCCAGTACAGCGTTTCGTGGCCCCATAGGGAGCCCCACCGAAGGTCCCAGTGCTACCGTCCGCATGCGTCCCGCACACCCAGTACAGCGTTTCGTGGCCCCAGAGGGAGCTCCACCGAATTCCCAGTGCTACCGTCCGCATGCGTCCCGCACACACCCAGTACAGCGTTTCGTGGCCCTCCTCCCCCTCCTCACTGCGTTTCACCCACCCAGTACAGCGTTTCGTGGCCCCATAGGGAGCCTCACCGAAGGTCCCAGTGCTACCGTCCGCATGCTTCCCGCACACCCAGTACAGCGTTTCGTGGCCCCACAGGGAGCCCCACCGAAGGTCCCAGCGCTACCGTCCGCATGCGTCCCGCACACCCAGTACAGCGTTTCGTGGCCCTCCTCCCCCTCCTCACTGCGTTTCACCCACCCAGTACAGCGCTTCGTGGCCCCATAGGGAGCTCCACCGAAGGCCCCAGTGCCCCCGTCCGCATGCGTTCCGGAAGCCCAATTTGGCATTTTCGCCCACCCATTGCAGCGTTTCGTGGTCCCATAGGGGGCTCCACCCAAGGCCCCAGTGCCACCGTCCGTATGCGGTCGGGCAATGTAATTTGGCATTTTCACCCGCGCAGTGCAGCGTTTCGTGGCCCCATAGGGGGCTCCACCGAAGCCCCCAGTGCTACCGTCCGCATGCGTCGCGGTAACCCAATTTGCTCCACCGAAGCTCTCAGTGGGACCGTCCGCATGCGTCCCGGAAACCCAATTCGGCACACCACCCACACAGTACAGCGTTCCCCCCCGCTCAGTACAGCGTTTCGTGGCCCCATAGGGAGCTTCACCGAAGCAGATCTTGACAATTACGGTACCCACAACTGCATATGGTTGGGACCTTCGCCAGGACAATTTACTTTTGCGCGAAAGCCTTGCCCTTGTCCTACCTCCACTACTGGTCCTAACTACGTCCACTGTTCCTGAACTAGTTCGTTCAAGACACTTGTGTGAATGTAAGTCTTCAGGGGCGTCTGCCCTTTGACTTCCCTGCGTGCGCCCTCCAGTCAGGGAGGTACGCGCTGATGTAGCACCTGAGCAGGGTGGGAGGAAAGGAGGATGAGGACGAGGAGGATGAGGAGGACGAAGAGGAGGAGGAGGAAGAGGAGGAGGAGGAGGAGGAGGAGGAGGAGAAGGAGGAGAAGGAGTAGGAGGAGGAGGAGGAGGAGGAGGAGGAGAGAGAGAGAGAGAGAGAGAGAGAAAGAGAGGAGGGAGTAGGAGAAGTTCGGTTTGCCAGGGCGGCCACGCATGTGTGTGCGCACGCCCAGCCTTTGTCGGGCCTGGCATGTGCCGTCCCCATGCTGAGCGGCTGCCATGCGCGCCTGGTCCCCCAGCAATTACGTTTCGCGTGCCGCTTGCGTATGTTTCGCGTGCCGCCTGCGTATTGTGCGCGCTCGAAGGCGAATTGACGCCCGATGAGGAGCGCCTGCGAGTGTATTTTGGAGACGGAATCTCTAAAGACGGCGAGTGAGCCAGAATTGACGCAGGCAATTGGGTAGCCTAGTCCTTGCAGCCTTTCTCGGCTCACGTGTCTCGCCGGGAGCCTGGCTTTTCGAGCTCCTCCCGGGCTGCTGGTCGGTGCCGCCTCCGGCTTCGCGGCGCAAGAGTGGCGCTTCGCCGGAGTTCGGGGGCGCCCGCGAGTGGGCCATGAGATCTTCTCAGATTTTCTGGCGCCTCTTACTCTTTCAATGCGTACCCGGCCCCCCCCCCCCCCGGGGCCGCGCCCGCGCCGCCGGCCAAGATTTGCGCCCCCGCCTCTTGGACGCACGCCCTCTCGATTCGCCGCGGTGACCTTCGGTGCGGGCCCTCTGCGGCCCCGACCAGCATGAGTGAGTTTGGGTAAAGGTTGGTCTGACTATGCGGGAGTGAGAGCGGGTGAGTCTGATGATGGGTGGATCTGAGTGCGAGTGAGTCTGAGTGTGAGTCTGGGTGTGACTGGCTTGGAGGGCTCCAGAGGGGGGGGGTCGAAGTCGACCCCCGCCCCTGGCACTGGCCTGAGCTGGCTTGCCGGCTCGAGCCTGGCCCCGCCGCGCCCCCCCCGAGCCGCGCGCGCGCCAGGGGTCGCTCGTGCCCGGGGTCGGTCTCCTACTCGCGGCCGGCTGCCCTCCTCCCGGCTGCCCAGGGTGCATGAGAGCCTACGTTGGTTTCGAGAGCACGTGCGGTGCGAGCGTTCGTATCGCGAGGCCGGTCTCGCGGGTCGGGGGGCCGTGCTCGTGTGTGTGGATGGTTTCGGCAGGAAATCATGGGAGCCCGGTGTATCCTCTCGGTTCCGTCTTTGGCGTCGACTAGCGTCGACTCGCGTTTGGGAGTCGATGGGATAGCGCCGATTTAGCGTCGGCTAGCGTCGATTAGCGTCGATGCAGCGTCGATCTAGCCTCGATTAGCGGCGACCAGCATCGATTAGCGTCGACTCGCAAGAGACGACAAGATGGTGCGGGAGCCTCTCATGAGCTGCCGCCGAAGTTGGGCTCGTGCGTTCTCTGTGGGCTCCCCAGCTGCTGCGCCTTCTCTCGGCGGCGCCCGCAGAGGGGGGCGTCGCGAGGTGCGTGGCCTTCCGAGGAGGCGGAGGGCGCTTCTCTGAGAGCTCCTCGCAGAGGCCGGGCGGGCCTCTGAGAACCCCCCTCGGGAGCCTCGAGGCGGGGGTCAATGCAGACGGGGGACAGCCAGAGCGCCAGATCTTGCAGGCTCCGGGCAAGGCCAGGGTTGCATTGACCCAGGCCAGCGCGCAGGATCCTCCTTCCGCGTCGATTTGACACTCCAGAAGGACCAGGGAGCGGAGCATCACATCGATGCGCGGTGCACGACCCCCCACGTGGCAGCGCCTGGGGCAGCGGCGGAAATTGTTGGCGGGGGGGAATAGGAGGAGGAGGACGTGAGAGGAGGAGGAGGAGGAGGAGGAGGAGGAGGAGGAGGAGAGGAGGAGGAGGAGAAGGAGGATGAGGAGGAGGAGGAGGAGGAGGAGGAGGAGGAGAGAGGAGGAGGAGGAGGGGAGGAGGAGGAGGAGGAGGAGGAGGAGGATGGAGGCGGAGGAGGAGGAGGAGGAGGAGGAGGAGGAGGAGGAGGAGGAGGAGGAGGAAGGAGAGGAGGAGGAGGAGGAGGAGGAGGAGGAGGAGGAGGAGGAGGAGGAGGAGGAGGAGGAGGAGGAGGAGGAGGAGGAGGAGGAGGAGGAGGAGGAGGAGGAGGGAGGAGGGAGGAGGAGGAGGAGGGAGCAGGAGCAGGAGCAGGAGCAGGAACAGGGGAGGGCAGGAGGAGGGGAGGAGGGAGGAGAGGATAGTGAGGGAGGAGGAGGAGGAGGAGGAGGAGGAGGATGGAGGGGAGGAGGAGGAGGGAGGAGGAGGAGAGGAGGGGAGGAGGCGGAGGAGCGGAGGAGGCGGAGGCGGCGGAGGCGGAGGAGGAGGAGGAGGAGGCGGAGGAGGAGGGAGGAGGAGGAGGAGGAGGAGGAGGAGGAGGAGGAGGAGGGAGGAGGGAGGAGGAGGAGGAGGAGGAGGAGGAGGAGGAGGAGGAGGAGGAGGAAGGAGGGGGAGGGGGAGGGGGAGGGGGAGGGGGAGGAGGAGGAGGAGGAGGAGATGAGGAGGAGGAGAGGAGGAGGAGGAGGAGGAGCACGAGTAGCGCGGGACCCGTCGACGGCTCAAGGGGGCAGCGGGGCAGGAGCAGCACGCAGCGTACAAATTACCCTCGCGTGGCCACGCCTGGGGACGGCGGCAGGGAAGCATGGCGTGCTGGTGTTGGCGTGACGACGACGACCACGCTCGTTCGATGAGTCACGTTGTCACTCAGCTACGCGCAGAGGGGGGTGGGGGGAGGGGAAGGGCTTCTCAGAAGCACCCCTGCTTCTTAGAGGGCGCGGGCCCCATCTATTGACGTAAGGCCGGCGCCTTCTAAGAAGCAGCCTCCTTCTAAGAAGCCCTCCCCCCTCCCTCCACCCCCTCTTGTGCGCACCGCCGAGTCACGCCTCGTGAGGCGGAAGCACGGCATGGCACCCTGCTTGTTGTGCGCAAGGCCTGCTGCACTCCGCGTGGCGACGTGCCTGGGGCTGTGGGCGCGTGACGACTCGGACGGCTGGTGGGGCGTCGTCGGAGGCCTCTTGTGAGCGCACTGCGTTGGCTTTTCGGGCGCCTCCGGGGAGTTCGCGGGGACCTTTGGAGACACTCTGCGGAAATGCGAAAGATTTGTTGGGCCTCTGGCCGGTTTCGTGGGTATCCCTCGACGGCTGTGGGGCGACTCTGGGCCGTGGTCAGATTGCACTCGCCGCCGTGGGCCCATTGAAGAGATGCACAGGTCGAGCCGCCATGGCGCAATTGCGGCGTGTCCCGTTGGTTTGGCATTTTTTTTTTTTGCTTCCTTGTTCTTCCGCAGCCGCGATCTGCCTTGCTGTGGTCGTTGCGTGTGCTGGCGGATGGGGCGGTCCAGCCGACACCTTGTTCACTGGCCATTCGTCGACCTCTCTTCTATTGAAGCTGCTACGGCGGCGGAGCAGGACGGGACAGGAAGCCTGGCGGCAGAGTTGTGCTGTTTTGCCCGAGCGTCGTACAGTCGGGGCCCTGAAGAAGGAACCCTTTTCGTTTGGGAGGGGCTCCGTGCTCCTTGATTGTCTCGCAGCTTGCCTCGGGCTTTCCCTAGGTCTTCGATATGCAATCGACGCTTAACTCATGGAAAACAGGGGCCTCGTTCCTTATTTAGGGTTCCTTAAGGTCAACGCCCCGACTGTGTGTGCGCGTCTCTGCCCGCGCCCGTCCTCGCGCCCGCGGCCGCCCTCGCCCGCGGCCGCCTCTCCGCCGCCAACCGCGCGCGGCTGTCTTCGGCCCCCCGGCGGCCTTTTTCAGGAGGGAGAGAGACACACAGACACAAATCAATCGTCGACTCCCAGGAAATCACCACCTACCAAACCACCCCAACCCAACCCGAAGGCCTCAATTTGCCGTCCATTTCCAGTGTGGGGGGGGGTCGGGGAACGTTGGAAGAACACATGGAACCCGTAACCCCCCCAACCCGAAATTCGGGTCAGATGCGGGTCTTCGGGTTGGGTTGGGGTGGTCTGGTAGGTAGTCAGGGAAATATGGGAACATGCGGGAAGTGTGTGTGGGGGGGGGGAAGACGAAGAACCCAGAAGCTATGGGAACACATGGGGGGCAATCTGGTCATTTGTGTCTGTTTCTTTGTGTGTCCCAGGGCCCCTTGAACTTTGGCCGCTGGCGAAGGTGTCCGCCGGTGAAGACGGCTCGTGCCCTCCTCCGTGCCCCCGGCTTCTCCTGCTCCCTGAGGCTCGTGGTTCTGCGAGGATCGACCCTCGAGGATCGAGAGTTCTCGCCCTCGAGGTTCGAGGGTCGACCTTTGATTATCGGGGTTCCTCCTCCTCCTCCTCTTCCTCCTCCTTCTCCTCCTCCTCCTCCTCCGCCTCCTCCTCCTCCTCCTCCTCCTCGAGGCTCGAGGGTCGGCCCTCGAGGATCGCCGAAATTGCGACGTCGGATATTTGGGAATTCAGGCTTCAGGTTGGAGGTCGGGAGATTGCATTTTGCAACTGCTCGTGAAAACGCAATCCTGGAGAGGTCCGGGGGCCGTTTTGGCCAGAACCTCACCCTCTCTACACCTCCTCTGGCTCTGTGTAGTATTCCTGTCTCCTTGACTCCTCCCCTCCCTGCCCCCTCTCCCTCCTTCCCACTCTTCCCCTTGCCCCCCCCCCCCGCTCCTTCCCCTCCCCTTCAGCCCCCATCGTCTTATGTTCCCAATGCTACCACCCCTTGTCTCCAGTCCTGCACGCCATTCCGTTTAGAGCCGGTACCCGTCGGTCGTTGAAAGCAGGCATTTCTGGCAATCTACTTCTGGTGCCTTCCTACTTTAAGAAACGATATGCTTTGATGTGTTCTGTAATTCTCTGGGGGGGCCTGCACCCAATCCACTGTAGCCGCCTTCTGACTTCATGCTTTTGCCTGCTTCTTCCGACCGGTGGGTACATCCGAGGACAACCAGGTTGTCGACAGGAAAATGCTCTTCAGCAGGCTCATGGGCGCGACGACCTTCGTCAGGACCCGAAGCCCGCATCCGCGAGAGGGTGCCTGCTCAGCTGGGCGGGGCCTCCCTGGGAGTCGGCGACGTGCCCTCAGCCATCTCTTGGGGGCTCCTGCGCACCCCCTCGCCCGCCGGGGAGGAAGACCTCGCACACACCGCCCGCCTAGGGCTTCCCGCCCCTAGTCGACCAAACAGCAAACGACGTCACCCCAACCTGCTGCCCTCCACGTTGCGCTACGGCCCATCGGGCACCGCAGCGTATACCACGCAGGAGACCACGCCAGCTTTCCTGGTGTACGCTAAGCCCTCTCAGTCTCCTTCCACTTGTTCCCCCAGAGGCAGCGACAGGAGGGGGGGGAAGGTATCGACCCCCAACCGCTCATTCCTCGCCGATCATGGCATGGGCCCCCTGTCCCGTCCGGTAGCGGGGGGTCTCGCTATCGGGGTCCTATCGCCGATCCGTCGGCGATGTCTGCCCCATTCCATGTAACTGCTCCCCTCATGAGCCAGGCCCCACTCTCTTTTCCCCCTCGTCCCCCTCCCCATCCTGCCCTGCTCCTCCACCGCCTCCTTGTTCTCCTCCGGCGCCGCTTTCCTGCATCGACCAAAGTCCCCGTCTATTGAATCACGTCAGGGTGGCGCTGAGCCAGCCACATCAGGATTTCTAAAACCGTTTGGCGACGGATCGCCCGATGACCTCGAGATGACCGCACGGTACGTGCTGGGAATAAAATCTGGGCGCATGCGTTGTGCGACACATCGCGCACAAATTTCGGCTGCGCGGTGCCTTCGGATAGTAGGATCGTGCTACATGTTCTGAACGCGCCTCTTCCACTCTTCATCCTTCGCAGCCCGTCTTTACGCTTCCAGCCTCCCCGATGTGCAATTCGCTTTGCCACGGTCCAGCAGGTAGCTTGACGCTTTGTGATCCGCTCGCGTCGCTGCGACAAACCAGCGAAGCAGTCATCGCAATCGCCGACGCATGGGTTTTGCAAACCACGTTGCGGGTGAGTGGGTGGGATGATTGCGCGAGCAGGGGAGTTGACAACTCACTGCGAACAAAAGTTAATCGCATCCACGATCGCTACACTCATTGCACCGCATAGATTGCGCAACGTAGATGGTTAGAAACACACGATTTGGGGCCCACGCTGGCTAGCATATGTGTGTATATATATATATATATCCATTTATAAACGGTACACGTAACCAGGAGTGCACACACGAGTGTGATTACTTCTATCTCCCTCTTTCTGTCTTTCTCTCGTTTTTTTCTCTCTGCAGTTCCGCGTGTGGACAAGTTGTGCTTGCGTGTGTGTGTGTGTGTGTGTGTGTGTGTGTGTGCGTGTGTGTGTGTGTGTCATTGTGGTGGTTTTGCGAGTGTTTGTGTGTAGTCTATCTGACCCGCTGGCTGCACTCATCGGCGCGCTGGAGGAACCAACACGCGCGCGCGAGTGTGTGTGTGTGTGTTTGTTTGTGAATGTATGTGCGTGCTAAGGTATTCACGATTTTTTGCACGACCTGCATGCGCTGTCTTTGGTGGTTGTTCCCAACCATCCTGTGGTCCTCGTTTTGAAGAGACGGTCCCCGCGTTCCTCCTCCTCCTCTTCCCCCTCCTCCCTACCGTCCGCATGCGGCCCGCACACCCAGTGCAGCGTTTCGTGGCCCAATAGGGAGCTCCACCGAAGGTCCCAGTGCTACCGTCCGCATGCGTCCCGCACACCCAGTACAGCGTTTCGTGGCCCCATAAGGAGCTCCACCGAAGGTCCCAGTGCTACCGTCCGCATGCGTCCCGCGCACCAAGTACAGCGTTTCGTGGCCCTCCTCTTCTTCCTCCCTGCGTTTCACCCACCCAGTACAGCGTTTCGTGGCCCCATACGGGGCCCCACCGACGGTCCCAGAGCTACCGTCCGCGTGCGTCCCGCACACCCAGTACAGCGTTTCGTGGCCCCATAAGGGGGCTCCACCGAAGGTCCCAGTGCTACCGTCCGCATGCGTCCCGCACACCCAGTACAGCGTTCCGTGGCCCTCCTCCCCCTCCTCCCTGCGTTTCACCCACCCAGTACAGCGTTTCTTGGCCCTATAGGGAGCCCCACCGAAGGTCCCAGTGCTACCGTCCGCATGCGTCCCGCACACCCAGTACAGCGTTTCGTGGCCCAATAGGGAGCTCCACCGAAGGTCCCAGCGCTACCGTCTGCATGCGTCCCGCACACCCAGTACAGTGTTTCGTGGCCCTCCTCCTCCTCCTCCCTGCGTTTCACCCACCCAGTACAGCGTTTCGTGGCCCCATAGGGAGCTCCACCGAAGCCCCCAGTGGGACCGTCCGCATGCGTCCCGCACACCCAGTACAGCGTTTCGTGGCCCTCCTCCCCCTTCTCCCTGCGTTTCACACCCAGTACAGCGTTTCGTGGCCCCATAGGGAGCTCCACCGAAGGCCCCAGTGTCCCCGTCCGTATGCGTCCCGGAAGCCCAAGTTGGCATTTCACCCGCGCAGTGCAGCGTTTCGTGGCCCCATAGGGGGCTCCACCCAAGGCCCCAGTGCCACCGTCCGTATGCGTCCGGGAAATGTAATTTGGCATTTCACCCGCGCAGTGCAGCGTTTCGTGTCGCCATAAGGGGGCTCCACCGAAGCCCCCAGTGGGACCGTCCGCATGCGTCCCAGTAACCCAATTTGGCATTTTCACTCACTCAGTAGAGCGCTTCGTGGCCCCATAGGGAACTCCACCAAAGCTCTCAGTGGGACCGTCCGCATGCGTTCCGGAAACCCAATTCGGCACATCACCCACACAGTACAGCGATCCCCCCGCCCAGTGCAGCGCTTCGTGGCCCCATAGGGAGCTTCACCGAAGCAGATATTCACAATTACGGTACCCTCAACTGCATATGGTTGGGACCTTCGCCAGGATGATTTTGGCACGTGCGTTCATTTACAGCATTCAGCTGCCCGCAACGCCTGGTGGGCACCTTTCCATGCCGACCTGCTTCAACTGTCCTTGCACAGTATACCACATGCAACGTCTGGTGGCATTATGCTTTAGCGTTTCTCGTTTTGAGCATTCGCTGTATTGGCGTCATTCGGCCGCTGGAGAAAGTGTG
>CAUYUJ010003363.1:61978-79836 GCA_963575745.1 Prorocentrum cordatum
ACGTACATACATACATACATACATACATACATACATACACAGGCATACATACATACATACATACATACATACATACACACACATACATACATACATACATTCCTGCCTGCCAACATACCTACCTGCCTACCTACCCATGTACATACTTTTTCGTCGGCGGCGAGGCAGGGGTTACTGCACCAGCGGTCGGGCTAAACGAGGCTACCGAAGAGCGAATTGCCCAGCGTGTGCGAGGAGAGACTGAGACAGACAGGGCGGCCGCGGAGGCGGTGCGTACCTCCGTCCGTCCGTCCGTGCGTGCGTGCGTGCGTGCGTGCGTGCGTACATGCATGCATGCATACATACAAACAAACAAACAAACAAACACACACACTTACATACATACTTACATACATACATGCATACATGCATACATGCAGACATACATACATACATGCACACATACACACATACATTTATTATTTTGGACGGAATGCCTCTAGGGTCTTTGGGCCGCAGCACAATAAGGACACCCGGTATACATCAAGTCCGCCCTCCATCCCCCCGGGGCCTCCCTGGGGCCTCCCCAGCACTTGCTGAGCCTCTGCGTATGGTCCAAATCAGTTCCAGCTGGGCCAATGTGTATCCCAGACGGCCCAAGATGCCCCCAAGACGCCCAAGACGATTCCAAGAGGACCCTCAAGAGGGCCCGAAGAGGCAAGAGTCGCCCCAAGGGGCTTCAAAACTGCCTCCGAGAAGCTCCCCAAAGGCTTCCCAAAAGACTCCAACAGGCATCCAAGAGGTCTCTGACCAACATTCCAGGCACGGTGGCAGGATGAGCCGCAGGCCAATAGGAGGTGCACACGTGGACGACTGGCACCGTGGCCCATCCTCTCTGTCCTTCTTGTTACGTTTCGTCTGCGAAGGCTCTGCTTCTCCTTCTGCTCCTGTCCCTCCTTGTCGTTCTGCTCTCGTCTTCGTCGCCATCATGCTCCTGGACTCGTCTTCGTCGCCGTCATGCTCCTGGACTCTTCTACCCTTTCTCGACCTCCAAACCGCCCCCCTCGTCCTCTTCGCCGTCCTCCTGGAGGCCTACGTGCTCAGAGAAGGGCTGTTTTCTCCGCGTTCCCGTAGCATCTTCGGACCAGAGTCCTATCTACAACCGTCTCCCAACCCTCGACATCTTCCTGCGAGCTGGGATTCCAGAGAACCCGAGCGCTCGAAGCGCGCGGTGTGGTTCTAGTGTGTCTCCCTCTCTCTATTTTCATATCACATAAAGGGGGAACCGAGCCATCGATCCTGGGGTCCAGAGGAGAAGCTGTCTGAGCCTTCCCCGAAGACGCAGGCAGTTTCTCGGAAGGCCAGGGCGCTTCTGAGAGGCCCCGCCGCCTTCTGAGAAGGCCCTTCTCCTTCTCTTCTCCTCCCCTCGCTCGTCGCCGAGCCTCGCGCACGACCTGCACGGAGCTCGGGCCATGGCTGGCTCGTGCAGGGCGCCCTCTCAGACGCTGGCGGAAGCCCGTGCCCGGCGCAGGGCGCCGCTCGGGCGCAGTCCACCGCAGCTCGGGGGCGGAAAAGAGGGGGGTGATGACTAGGGGGGGGTGGATATCATGGCGGGGGCCATGATATCTCCCCAGATTTCATGGCGCCTCTTCTTGTTTCATTACGTCCCTGGCCCCCCCGCTGGGCCGCGCACATGCCGCTGGTCATGATTTGCACCCCCCCCTCTTGGACACCCCCCTCTTGGCCGCTCCCGAGCAGCGCTGGCCGCGCCAGCAGTGCTGGCTGCGCAGAGTTCGCCGGAGGCGAGCAGGCGCGTTCGGGGTCGGTTCGTGCGAGCAGCGCCGGCAGTGGGACGTGCACCAGGAGCGAGCCGTCGCGTTCGGAGGGAGTTGCGTGGCAGCGGCTCCGCCTCCCGTTCCTCCTCCCGCCGACAGTGGCGCGCAGCAGGAACACAGAAAGCGGATGCGGAGGATGATGAGGAAGCGTGAGAAGGCCGAGGGGGAAGGGAAGAGGGATAGTGGGAGGAGGACGTGGAGGCGTAGGCGAAGGAGTCGGAGTAGGTGGATGGGGTGATGATGAGGAGTACGAAGGGGAAGCATCAGAAAGAGGAAGAGCACGATGAGGATATTGACGACGACCGACGCCGACGACTACGACTCTCGTCGATCGACGATCGGTGATAGTCGATCGGCGACGGCGTTCGACCACCACGACCATCGACGACGACGACCAGCACCACCACCAGCACCGTCTGCTACCGAAGACCAGCGACGATGACGGCGACGACGACGACGACGACGATCGACCACCGACAGACGGCGACGGCGACGACTCTCGTCGATCGACGTGTGGCGACGAAGACCATCGACGGCGACGACCGACGTCCATCGATGGCAGACGGCGGGCGACGACCGATCGACGACCGACGATCGCCCACGACGGTCGACGGCGGTCGACGACGACGACGGCCTGCTGGCGAAGGTGAACTTGCTGAGCGAGCACGGCACGGTGTTCCGCACCGCGCACGCGGGGGAGCTGCTCGGGGAGCTCGGCGCCTTCGGACTCATGAGCAGCAGGATCCACCGGCGGGCTCATCGCCCGGGAGGAGACGTCGTCACGAGCTGACCCTAGATACCCGACGATGTGGTTGTCCAGTCCAGGCGATTTTGTTATTCGATTTCGGCTCCTGGGGTCCGTGCAAACAAGGACGGATCCCGGACGAACAGTTGTCCCTGGGGAAGGGGTTGAGACCTGGGGGGCGCGAATTGGACAAATTATGTCGTCGGATGTCTTGGGGGGCTTGGCGGATGAAGAATGGTGCGGTCGGATCGAGGTATAAGATCGAGGTCGGTTCGGGGAGAGAGCCCTAATGCTCTTCGTGTTGGTTGGATGTTCTTGTGCATCTTGGGGGAGGGTACCTTCGAGCGATCTTGAACGTTCTTCGCTTTGGCCGGCAGAGGGTCTCATATTCTTGAAGGATGTTAACATTCTGTCCTAGGTCTGGCCTGGTAACAAAATATGCTTCCGCCATCGGGGACCTACAGTCAACGCGCTTTCAAGCACGCGTGCCTTCATCAGGGTACCCTCGTGTCCTTGCCTCTGCGGCCTGTATTTTGCCGTTTTCACTGATCGCCCGCCGTCCACAAGGTCCCAACTTCGGCCTCCAAGGATCTTGCGTCCTTACCATTCAGTCGGGCCTGTCCCTCTACAGGAGGAATGCTCAAGAATAGTCCAACAATAGTCTGGGGATGATCTTGGGAGTATCTCTTGATCCTTTTGGAACCTGTTTTGAGTATTTTTCTCCTATTCAGGCTCTGCCTAGAAGGGTTCTTACCCTGTGTCTTAAAGGGGCCGGGCAGTGGGAACCGCCCCAGGCGGTTCCCCCAGGATCCGCCCTGTGGTTCCCCCAGTTGCGCCCCCTGGGTTCACCCAGCTTAGCTTAGCTAAGCTTCGCTTAGCTTAGCTTAGCTTAGCTTAGCTTAGCATAGCTTAGCTTAGCCTAGCTTAGCATATCTTAGCTTAGCTTATCTCATCTTAGCATAGCTTAGCTTAGCTTAGCTTAGCTTTAGCTTAGCTTTAGCTTAGCTTTAGCTTAGCTTTAGCTTAGCTTTAGCTTAGCTTTAGCTTAGCTTTAGCTTAGCTTTAGCTTAGCTTTAGCTTAGCTTTAGCTTAGCTTTAGCTTAGCTTTAGCTTAGCTTTAGCTTAGCTTTAGCTTAGCTTTAGCTTAGCTTTAGCTTAGCTTTAGCTTTAAAGTACTGATGCTGCTTTCCTAGGGGCTCCAACTCCTAGGTATTTCATTTTCGCCCCAAATCCGCCTGCAGGGGACATGCACGACCTGACCTTACCGCCCGTCCTCAGCAGACGCTCTTCCAGTGTGCCCCCCCAGGCGCCTGGAGAGTTTGCACCCCTGCGGTGGCACCGCCCCCGCGCATAATGATCGACCACGCGCAGAGGGGGTGGGGGGATGGGGGAGGGCTTCTTAGAAGCACCCCTGCTTCTTAGAAGGCGCGGGCCTCATCTGTAGGTGTAAGGCCGGCGCCCTCTCAGAAGCAGCCTGCTTCTCAGAAGCCCTCCCCCCTCCCTCCACCCCCTTGTGCGCGCCGCCAAGTACTCCAGGTTTCGTAATAAAGGGAGGGGGGTCTCATTTCGGGGGGGGTCTCTTCCGGGCTATCTCGGAGGGCCTGGGGGGTCTGGGGACGGTGTTTTGGAGGGTTCTCCCACGGGGGAGGTCTGAAATGGCTTGTCTTGGAGGGTCCAGACCCCCTCTCTTCTACTACGAAATCTGGAGCAGACGCTCTGCCCGTGTGCCCCCCGGAGGCGCCCGGAGAGAGTTTGCGCCCCTGCGGTGGCGCCGCCCGCGCACACTACAATATAAGCGCTCTCCGGCCGCTCCTTTGGGCAGGCGCGGCCTCCCTCGCGGGCGGAGGAGGTCGCGCTCTCCATCGCCGCTCGTCCGCCAAGAGATGCAGGCCCCCCGAGTTTCTTAGCATCTGTCAGGAGGGAAAGGAACACACAGACACAATGAATCCTCGACTCCCAGGAACATATGGGAAAATATGGGAAGTGGGGGGGAAGACAGAAACCCAGAAAATAGGGGAAAATATGGGGAATCATTTTATTTGTGTGAATTTATTTGTGTGTCCTTGGGCCCTTTGAAAGAGATGCAGGCACCCCGAGTTTCTTAATATCTAGGCTTAAGTCGGGCGTGTCCTCCCACAGGGGGATTTTCGACGAAGAATAAAAGATACCCCAAAAATGCCCCCAAAAGGTAGAAAATACTCCAAAAATAGTCCCCAGACTATTTTTGGATTATTTTTTGATTATTTTTGGGTATTTCTTTTATTTTTCGTCGAAAACTCCCCTGTAGGGGGACAGGCCCAACTTAAATCTAGGCCTCCTAGATGGGGTCGGAGTAGATGGGGTCGGAGGATCGCGCCGCAGCGCCGATGCATCGCCGACGTCGACGATGCTTCGCCAGTGCATCACCGATACAGCGCCGATGCATGGCTGATGCGGCGCGATCCTCCGGCCCCATCTACTCCGACCCCATCTAGGAAGCCTCTATACTCTATAATAAGTGTCGGGGAGGCGTTACCCCCGCCGACAGCCCCACATCGACCCCCGTCGCGGGCAGCCGCCGCGCACCAAAGGCGCTCCGACCCCCGTCGCGGCGCGACGGCGAGGCGAGGTTGACCCTTTGTCGGGGGGGGATACCCCCCCATGCTTAGTTGGAAACCCAGGGTACCCTTGCTCCAGATTTCGTATCGGGGCTCACGAGACGGGGGTCAGTGCAAACGGGGTTCGGCCAGCGCGCCAGATCTTGCAGCATCCTGCAGAGCCATGATTGCATTGACCCGGGTATGGGTGCAGGATCCTGCAAGATCTCGCAGGATCTTGCAATGCCTGACTGACCATCAGGGTCTGGATTGACCCGGGTCAGTAGATTCCCGACGGCAACAAGAAGGAGGGGGCCGCAACCCTCCCAGACGAGCAGTCCGAGACCTCCCCCAGACCAGCCATGAAAGGGCGGCCTTCTGCCCGGACCCCCCAGGACCCTCCAAGACAGCTCAAATCAGACCCCCTCGCAAGTGAGATCCCTTCCTTTTGTCGTGAAATCTGGACTGCCCATACCCTTCCCTCGTTTTCGCCGTCTGCTGCCCGTGATCCGACCCGTGCTCTGGAGGCCACGGCAGCATTGGACGGAGCCCCTGTCCCCTGCGCGGAGCCGGAGCCTGCTGCAGATCGAGATTGGGCGCATGCAAAGAGGCTGTTCGGCCATTGCCCAGAATGTGCGTCGCCCCGCAACTCCAGCGCGTTTCAAACCGAAGTCAATCTCCCAGGAGAAGAACAGACACGAGCTCACGCCCGCACACGCGCACTCACACGCACACCTTGCGATGTATGTATGCTTTTAGAGTTACACGTGTTTATGTATATGTGTAGATATAGATGTATATATATATATATATATATATTGTATATATATATGTATAGAGAGAGGTATGCATCTATAGCCAGTGTTCCAGCACATCTGCCGCCGTCATGCGGGCGTCATTCCGACTGTGATTGGCAGCAGACCCATTCGCGAGGTTGCGGCCGCGTGTCATTTCTAGGTCTCCCTTTGGCTGCTGTCTCTTCTGGCCTCATGTGAGGGGAAGAAAAAGTGTTGTCTGCGCGAAGTTGCCACTCCCTCCGACATGAGGGAGGATGAGGGAGACTGTTTGGCTAACTTCATCGCACTCTTGATTTCTGTAGCATGGCGTTTTACAAGGGGAGGTTCGCTACAACTTCCCTAGCCAGCGCAGGCGTGGCCCGCATGTAGCGTACTTCATGTTCTGAACGTGTCTCCCTCCGTCTCCCCTTCCGCGCCTGCCCTTCCCATGTTGCACGTGTGCACCATTTGCTGGTCCGCGGCCCGTTCTTGTCTGAACGCGTTACGTATGTCCCGCATCGTTGTGGCAACAAGGTGTAGAGGGAGAAGGGCGGATGGAGAACGGAAAGGGGGCGGGACAATCTAGGTGCGCTCGTGCCATATCTGACATCTACCGTCCCACCCATCCCCTCACATTCCGCTGTTTTCTCTCTGCCCGCTGACCCGTGCCATAGCGGACCTGGGGCTTCAAAGAGGGCTCCGTCGTGTTATGCGCAATCGGAAGAAGACGGGATCTGCGCAATCGGAAGAAGACGGGATGTAGCGGATGAACACCAGGATGAGCAGGACGAAAACGAGGAGGATGAGGAAGGAGGAGGACGAGGACGAGCAGCAGCAGCAGTAGGAACTGGAATGGACGAAGCGGGATGAGCAGGAGGAGCAGGGGGAGGCTAAGGAGGGGAAATGAGGGGGCGACAACGATGAACAAACAACAGGGTCCAGAAAAGTGATCCGCGCTGGGTCGATAGCGTAAGTCGCCGATCAGAAAATGTGGCCCACGCTGCAGTGGCAACACCATGGTCGAACGCCGAACGCAATCGGAATGTAGCAGCCACATGACCGACATCAGTATTGGAAGTCCGACTTGCGGAAAACACTACGTGGAGAGGACCGAGCACCTTCGGGACAGAGTCCGGGGAGAGAGGGGAGGTGTGATCCTTGGGTTCTCCCCGCTTCTTGCGCCCCGGCGGTCTCTCGCAGATCCTCGGCTCCGCGGCGCCCCCCTGCGCCCCCCCGTGGGCGCCCTGTGTGGGCGCTCGCCCCGTTGGCCAGCGGAGGAGCAGGTGAGGCCCTCCTCCTCCTCCTCCTCCTCCTCCTTCTCCTCCTCCTCCTCCTCCTCCTCCTCCTCCTCCTCCTCCTCCTCCTCCTCCTCCTCCTCCTCCTCCTCCTCCTCCTCCTCCTCCTCCTCCTCCTCCTCCTCTCTCCTCCTCCTCCTCCCCCCGGCCTCTCCCGGAGCCCCCCGGTGCTGTGGGTCTCCGAGGGCCGCCCGCGCCGGCCCGAGCGGCGTGGGGATCTGCCTTCCGGCCCGCTCGGGCGAAAGCGACGCGAAGATCGGGACACAATCGGATCGGGAGAACTCGAAATCTCCGAGAGTCGGCGGGCTTGGAGGATGTATCGGGCGCCGCGGCCGCTCCAGAGCGTTCCGGAACGCTCTGAGAGCGCTCCGGATCGCTCTGGAGCGATTTATCCCGATCCTATGGCCCTGTTTTAAGCGGGTGAAATCTGAAGTGCCGATTCGGTGCATGTTCGAGGTTTGAGCCTGCAAGGGGTGAATCACAGGACGGGCTGCTCTTCGAGGTGCAAGCGCCCGTATGGATGTCACCCCGAGCCCTCCCCCCCCGAGAAAGTGCTCGGCATGGGCTGGCGGCGGGCGGGAGCAGCGGAGTGGTTCCTCTGCTGCCCTTCTCGGCTGTGGCCCCTCTTGCCGTCGCAGCTTTCTGCAGCCTCTGCGGCGGCTGCAGCATCGGGGTCCCCGTGCCCCGTTGGTGGGGGCGCTTGCCCTTCACCCGCGCGCGCGAGGCGATCAGTGCCCCTGGCGGGCACGGTCCCGGCGCGCGGCGCGCCCTGGCCTGCGGCCCAGGAGGGCACGCTGAGGATCGCGCTCGGGCCCTGGCTCGTAGGCCGTCCCCAGCGGCGCAGCGGGGCGAGTCCCTTCGGGAAGCCCGCGAGGCCTTTTGCGCGCGGCATTGTTTGTGGCTGCTGCTTCCGCTGCTACGGGAGAGGTTGGTCGCATCCCCGGGGGGCCAGTCCGGCCCTGCCTCTACCCGCTCGAGGCGCCCTCTGCCGCCAGGTACGACTGCTGGCGCCCTGATGACGGCGAGGTGGGCTACGCCGCGATCCCCTTGGCCCCTCGGCTTGGGGGCACTCTGCTGGCGCTGCCCTCGGCGTTCCGCTCGGTCGAGGACCCAGGCCTCGCGGGCGCCGACGGCTTCCAAGGGCTGATCGGTCCTTGCCCCACGGCCTCTCGCCCGCTCAGCACCACCGCCTCAGTGCTGCTGGTGGTGAACCTGGAGGTCGAGGAGATGGAGCTGGGTCTTCTGCGCCTGCTGGCCGACGCGGGCGCCGACGGGGGCAGTGCCGTTCGGGGCCGCGCGAGGCCGTTCCCACTGGCAGCGGCCTTCGGGGGCCCGAGCCCTGAGCGACGGTTGCGTCGCGATCCAGGGGGGGAACCCCGACGACGGGGGGGGGTCGCTCCCTGGGGCGGAGCGGACGACCCCGTGCCACTCAGCGGACGAGCAAGTGGTGGAGAATGAGGAGGAGGACGCGGGCGCTGATTCCTCTTCCTCTGATGGGATCCCTTCCTGTCGCGATGCCTCCCCCGCCCCTGACAGGGGGGCTGGGTGCCGCCCCGAAGGTGGCAGGCGCCGCGTCCCGCCGCGGGCTGCGGGCGCCCCAGCAGCCGTCCTCGACGAGGGTGCGCCGCCGACCCGTGCCCAGGTCCAGATAGAGATTCGTCGTCTGATGGCTGCCAGGGGGCCGCGGCTCTTTGCCGACGAGGCGGCGCGCGCGGGGGCTCCCCTGGACGAGTTGCAAGCCATGCTCGCCTACTTTATCGGCTTGCAGGAGCTGTGAGGCCCCCCGTGCCCCAGGCCTGCACCAAAGCATCTGCCACGTGTCTTGAGCATGCTACAGAAATGCGGCTCTACGCCCAGTTCCGCGCTTCGTGAGACCTCCGAGGAAACGCCATGCAGACCGGATGCAAGCCACGAGCCGCTCCTCAGCGGGTCCAGAGCTGCGCGCCTGCGCCGTCGTCCACCCTCGTGGCGCTCCGGGGCCGGGGCGCGCCTGGGGGGCGATCGGCCTCCGCTGCCTCTGCCTCTCGCACCCCCTCCAGGCCCGGAGCCCCCCTGGTCTGGCCAGTTCCGCCGGGGCCTTCGGCTCAGGCGAGGGGGGCGGCGGGGGCGAGGGGCCCCTCCCCACGGGGCAGCCCGGAGGCCACCTGGGGCTCTGGCCCAGCTGCGTCTGCAGGAGGCGCTCCAGCAGTCGCGCCAGCCGCGGGCCGCAGCTCGTCCGCTGCTGGGGGGTGCTCAGCGGCTCCTCCCAGTCAGCGGTCGCGTCATCGGCCGAGGGGAGGAGGAGGAGGAGGAGGAGGAGGAGGAGGAGGAGGAGGAGGAGGAGGAGGAGGAGGAGGAGGAGAGGAGGGAGGAGGATGGGGGAGGAGGAGGAGGAGGAGGAGGAGGAGGAGGAGGAGGAGGAGGAGGAGGAGGAGGAGGAGGAGGAGGAGGACGCCGCGACCGCGACGCGCGGGATCGCGCGTCGTGGGAGCGTTTAGCAGGTCCATCGCGGGGCCGAGGTTCGCGCGCCGGTGAAGGCGAACTCGGCCCGTGCCCGGCTTCCTCGACGGGGCGGGCTGCGGGGCGCATAGCGGACTTGTATGTAGTTTAACTACATACAAGTCCGCAGTTTGGGGCAAGCGGCGGCGCCACGGGTTCGTGACGATTTTCAATTGCGCGTATCTGTGCAAAGCGGTCTTTTCGCAAAGGGCGCCGCGCTTCTTGCCAAAGGGTCGGGCGACCCTTCGAACGACGGAACAAATGGATGAATGTGTTCTGCATGCCTGTCAGAGGTGAGTAGTTAACACGATTGCTTTGAACGCATATATATATATATATATATATATATAAGTAACTTATAACTCGCTATACATTTCCCGTGCTAATCATAACTCAACGCAAGACAAACACAAGTCCGCGGACGTTTGGCAGACTCATCGTCTTCGCAGGGGCTATCCTAACATGGCTTCGCTGCCCCCTAGATGTGTAGGTCGCGTTTTTGCGTTTTCGCTTTGGTCACTTATTTGGGCGACGGGCATCGACGCCTGGGCTTGGTAGACAATTTCTGCATTGCGCTTACCTGGGGGCGTTGATGAAAGAGACATTGATTCTAGCGGCGCGCCGCCGATGTCGGCACGCTCACCCACCGCGCGCATTGTGGAGCCCCACCGAATGCCCCCGTGGGAGAGTTTGCATGATTGCGCCGCAGTCGCGCCCACGCATCCCCCACGCATTTCGTGTCCCGAATCCCCCCTTCGTTCGCCCATCGTTGGACCCTTCGCCGCGACAATGTTATTTTTCCTTGTCTACGTGCGAGGGGTGGCGACAGCGAGCCAGTGTATGTATGTATGCATGCATGCATGCATGCATGCATGCATGCAAGCATGCATGTATGTATGTATGTATGTATGTATGTATGTATGTATGTATGTATGTATATATGTATGTATGTATAAAAGTATGCATGCATGCATGCATGCATGCATGTATGTATGTATGTATGTGTGTATGTAAGTATGTATGTAAATCTGTATGTATGTATGCATGTAATGTAATGTAATGTAATGTAGTGTAATGTAATGCAATGTAATGTAATGTACTGTAATATAATGTAATGTAATATAATGTTATGTTATGTAATGTAATGTAATGTAATATAATGTAATGTAATGTATATATGTATGTATGTATGTATGTATGTATGTATGCATGCATGTATGTATGTATGTATGTATGTATGTATGTATGTGTGTGTATGTTTGTATGCATGTATGTATGTATGTATGTACGTATGTATGTATGTATGTATGTATGTATGTATGTATGTATACATGCATGTCTGCATGTCTGCATGCATGCATGTATGTATGTATGGATGTATGCATGCATGCATGTATGTGTGTATGCGTGTATGTGTGTATGCATGTATGTATGTATGTATGTATGTATGTATGTATGTTTGTATGTATGTATTCATCTATGCATGCATGCATGCATGGACGTATGTATGTATGTATGTATGTATGTATGTATGTATGTATGTATGGATGTCTGTATGTGTATATATATATACATGTATATGTATATCGGTATGTATTTATGTATGCATGCATGGATGCATGCATGCATGTATATGTGTAGGTATGCATGTATGTATGTATGCGTGTATTCATGTATGCATGAATGCATGCATGCATGCATAGTTGTACGCATATATGTATGTATATATACATGTATGTATGTATGCATGTATGTATGTATATGTATATATGTACGTATGCTTATGTATGTGTACACACACGTATATACACACATATATATATATATATATCCATACATGTGTGCATAGGTGCGTATATGCATTTGCAAATAACTATTCCATGCACGTATGATGACACACGCACGTATGCATATATATATATGTGTATATATATATACACAGTGTGGCTTCAGGCTGCTGGAGTCGTCAGTCTTCATTTCAGAGTTCTGCTTTGGCCGACCCTGAATATTTCATGTTATGTCCCAGGTACCCCGCGCGCCTTCCGGGTTCTTGGCGCGATTTTTCCAGGGTCCAGAGGGGCGCCCAAGACAGGCCGAGAGGGCCCCGGGAAGCGCCCAAGAGGGCCCGAGAGGCCTCCAAGACGGCCCAAGAGCGCTCCCAGGCGCCCCAGTTGGCTCCAAGACGGCCCCAAGGTGGCCCCCGGACGGCTCCAGGGCTGGCGCGGGGGATCGGCCGAACCGCCCTTGCTCCTCCGCTATGCCCGAGGGGCGCGAAGGAGCCGCGCCGCGCGCGTCCGTGCGCGCGGCGCGCCGGATGGCAGCTGCCGAGCACCTCGGGCCCCCCTGGGGCGCCCCCCGCTCCGCCGTGGAGGCCGCCTGTCGCAAGGCGTCGATCGTGCGTCGCCCCGCCAAGGCGCCCACCATTTAGGCCAGTTGGGAGAGCCCGCTGCCGCGCGGGCGCAGAGATGGCGCAGCCTGTGCGACGCCAAGCCCCAGCTTCCGTGGCCCGAAAACCATCACTTCACTAATTTTGGGCCCCAGGGCCCACTGAGGCCCCAGGGGCCCCAGATTAGTGAAGTGATGTTTTTTCCCACGTAAGGACCCCGAAATTCATCACTTCACTAAACCGAGCCCAGGACGAAAGTCAGGGGCCGGATTGCTGCTGTGATGCAACATCGGTCTCGTACAGCTGGTCCAGGCCAACACAGTGACATCGTCCGCGCCCGGGGCCACGCGGCTGTTGGGAGAGGCGCCGCTGGTCGCGCCCCGGCCCGGGCCGAAGCAAAGGGGAGGGGCTTGCCTTCGATTTGATCTCAGCGTCCGTTACTGTCGTTTCGGCTGAAACGTTGGAGGAGAGGGACTCAGGGAAAAGACGGGGAGTGGCGACGGCGACGGTGACGGCGACGAGGACGACGACGACGGCGACGAGGACGACGACGGCGACGAGGACGAGGACGGCGACGAGGACGAGGACGAGGACGAGGACGAGGACGAGGACGAGGACGACGACGACGACGACGACGACGACGACGACGACGACGACGACGACGAGCTCGACGACGACGACGACGACGAGGACGGCGACGGTGACGGCGACGAGGACGACGACGACGACGCGTCCTCCACACGCCGGTCTTCTGTCTCCACCCCAGACCTCCGACGCCATGATTTTTCCTTGCGCGGGCCCCAGAGCTCCCCGCTCCCACGGCTGCTTGCCCACCTCCGGACTCGATCCGATCCCCAGACTTCGACTCCGATTCTCGATCGGTCCTATGACGAACCAGCAACACACACCCACACACCCATACCCATAGGGGGGTCGGAGAGGGCTATGGGTGCGTGTTGTCGGATGGGGTGTCCTGACTGCCGCGCCTCAGACTGCGGCTCCCGTACCCTGGACCCGTGGCACCTGGACAACCACGGCCTGGGTCACCCGCTCCCGCATCCTGTTCGGTGGCACAACGTTGCACTTCGGCCCAGCGATGCTCTCCACCCTCCCTGGTCGACGCCTCTTGGATACAAGGCGAGTCCTCTCCCGCCGCCGCTTGAGGCTGGTGTACATGACGCGCCGTTGACGGCACCACCAACCACAGCATTTTGCTTCTTCTGGTACTTCGCCGCCAGGTTCCTGTCCAAGGCGTTCATTTGCAAGCACATTGTCTTCTGCACCGCCTGATTCCGGGGCTTGCCCCCTCTTGGCCTTGACGTGAGGCCCCTCCTTCTGCCCCCCCTCTTTGTTAATTCAAGCTGTGCGCGGCCCGCTTAGCTTCGACCGGAAGAGGTGCGCTCTCGACCCGGGAATCAAACAAGTTGTCGTATGGGGGTCCCCGCTCGAACGGGAGCGTTCCCCAGGGTCCGACAACCCGCACCCATACCCATAGCCAGTCCTCCTCCCAACGACCCCCCTGAGGGTATGGGTGTGTGTGTGTTGTTCGCTCGTCAGCCCTATCCGACCCGAGCCAAGTCCTTGTCCAATTCGGTAGTGGCCGAGCCCGACTTGCGACCCCCAAAATGTCAGGTCCCCGACCTGATTCTGCGACGATTCAGGCGCGATCCGATCCATTCCCGGTCCGATCTGTTTTTGCGATTCGATGCAGATCAGGCGTGCCCCTTCTCAGAGGACCAGTGCTTGATCTCGATTCGTTGTTCGACGCCCCTGGGGTTCAGAGTCGATCTCAGAGGCCGAACGTTGACGCATCAGATCCGCAAGGCGACGGATGTCCGGGTGTCTGTCTGTCATAACGGTCCTGGCGAGGCGCAGCCGTCCCGCCCCTCGTTGGGCCGTCCCTGGTGACGTGGGGGCGCAGTGTTCAGTGTTCAGTGTGCAGTGCTCATGGTGGTTTTGGCGAGAATTCGGAGCGAATCCAGCCGGGCAACGGGCTGAAGGCGAACGGAATTCCGACGATTGTCGACGCGGGGGGCGAGGAGGAGGAAGAGCAGGACGAGGAGGGGGAGGGGGGGCGGCCGACGATGTGAGCGGGCGGGTCGGGCACAGACGGGCCGCGGTGACGAGAGCGCCCAGGAGGTCCAGAAGGGCCCGGACGCTTCCACCGAGCTGTGTCTTGGGGCCTGCTCGTCGTGGCCTGCCAGGGTGGGCTCGTGCGGAAGACCCCCGCCTCTTCCCATCTCGTGTTCTGCAGGAGGAGTCGTTCGTTAAGTCGTGCATGTCCCTCTACAGGGGAGTTTTTCAATAATAGAAGAGACCTCGTCTGGGGACGACGTTTCGACTGTTTTTCTGATGATGTTGTGGATATTTTGGGATGCTTCTTTTTTTTGGGGGGGGGGTTCTCCCAAAATCCCTCGTGTAGGGGGACACGCCCGACCTAAGATGATCCTTTCGCCACTGAAAATGAAAGATACCCCCAAAATAGTCAACAAATGGTGCAAAAATAGTCAGGGGACTAGTTTTGGAGTATTTTTTGACATTTTTTTTTTTTTTTTGTTTGTTTAAATTTTTCGTCGAAAGGCCCCCTGTGGGGGGACACGCCCGACATAACCCTAGCCCCTGGTCAGCCATGGTGGGCTTGGACATCTGGTGCCTTGACGGTTTTCGATGCGGGATCCCCGGAAGTCTCGACCTTTTCCCCCGAGGCGGACTTCTCATTCTGAGGCGTTTCTTGATGGTCGTGGGGCCCGAGAGTGGCTCCTGGAGGCCAGAATCTCTGAAGCAACTCCGCATTGGTCTTTTCCAAGACGCTGGACGTCTTGGGTGGTGGCGACGGGGGTGTCCGAGCGGGACTTGGGCCTGGATATCCGTTGTTTTGGCCATGCTGGTCAGCCATGGTGGGCTTGGACATCCATTGTCTTGGTCATGGTGGAGCGGGAAGTGAGGACTACGGATGTGTGTGTGTGTGTGTGTGTGTGCGCGTGCGTGCGGTGCGTGTGCGTGTGCGTGTGCGTGTGCGTGCTTGCGTGCTTGCGTGCTTGCGTGCTTGCGTGCTTGCGTGCGCGTGCGTGCGTGCGTGCGTGCGTGCGTGCGTGCGTGCGTCCGTGCGTGTGTGTGTGTGTGTGTGTGTGTGTGTGTGTGTGTGTGTGTGTGTGTGTGTGTGTGTGTGTGTGTGTGTGTGTGTGTGTGTGTGTGTGCGTGCGTGGTGCGTGCGTGCGTGCGTGCGTGCGTGCGTGCGTGTGTGTGCATGTGTGTGGTGTGTGTATGTATGTGTGTGTGTGTATGCTGTGCGTGTGCGTGCGCGTGCGTGCGCGCGTGCCTGCGTGCGTGCGTGCGTCCGTGCGTGCGTGCGTGCGTCCGTGTGTGCGTCCGTGCGTCCGTGCGTCCGTGCGTCCGTGCGTCCGTGCGTGCGTCGTGCGTCCGTGCGTGTGCGCGTGTGTGTGTGTGTGTGTGTGCGTGTGTGTGTGCGTGTGTGTGTGCATGTGTGTGTGTGTGTGTTTGTGTGTGTGTGTGTGTGTGTGTGTGTGTTTGTGTTTGTTTGTGTGTGTGTGTGTGTGCGTTCGTGCGTGCGTGCGTGCGTGCGTGCGTGCGTGTGGTGTGTGTGTGTGTGTTTGTGTGTGTATGTGGATATCATTGCCCCTGCCATGAAACCTCTCAGGTTTTAGAGCCCCCATCTTTCTCTTTCTTTCAATGCGTCCGTTGGCCACCACTCGCGCGCGCATGCCTCAGGCCATGCTGTCCTAGCCCCCGCTTCCTGGCAGTCTCCATGCCTCCCAGATGGGGCCATCTTATCGCGCCGCATCGCCGAGGCACCAGCGATGCCGCGCCGCGATTCTTCCACGCCCTGTCTTGGACGCCCGTGACGGCAGTGGTGCACAGATGCCTTCTGCAATCGTGTGGGCTCAGGGCCCCTCCCCCCCCCCTCCCCGTGCTGAGGACCGCCGGCGCGGCCGTGTGGCAGGACGCCGCCGGGATGGAGACGGGCAGGGAGGGCAGGAGGCGCCAGCTTCGGCGGCGACGATAAGGGCGAATAGCCCAGGGGCGGGCATTACACGTATTCGCCCGGGAGCCTTTTCGAAGACATAGATCATCGGCGCACCTGAATACATGTATTGCTCTCCCCTGGGCTATTCGCCCCTATCGACGCCTCTGATTGCTGCCCATGATCTCCGACCATATGTTGCTTCCAACCCTGGCGTTTTTTCCCAGACTTCGGCGTCTTGGCCCGTCATCGGGCCCCAGGGCTATCAAGTCGGGTCTGGAACGGGAAACTACCGATCTGGACCTCTGGGGCCGAGATTTGAAGGAACTCAATGTTCGGCTGTCTGGGAGTTGAAGAACAAGCCCCAGCTTTGAAATTGGGAGCATCCTGCTTTCTTCGCCGTGGGTCATTCCAAGTAGAACAACCGAAAGCAAGTCCTTCTTTCAGCGACAGCAATATGCCTTCAGCGAGAACAAACATATGATCCGTGAGCTCATCGTCATATCGAAGGCCATTTCAAGGCGTCTGGGCCGTCTTGGAGTCATGTTGGCCCACAAGCCTCCAGCGGATGACCTTGCAAGAGGCCAGGTCCGTTCAGAAACCTCAGGTTTGCACCGATTTGGGCTTTCAGCGAGGGGGGACCCTCCATTCCCTGACCTTCCAGGACGGCTGGCTAGACAGTAGCTGTTGACAATCGCACGAGGACCCTGGAAGCTAATTGCAGCCGAGACTGAAGAAGCAGTCCAGGTAGATGTAGAGGTCTGGAGTTTCCTGTTGCACTCTAGAACGTCAGCGTCAGGGTTAGCGATCCCTGGTCGAAGCCAGACGTATTCGCCTCTCTCGGGGCTGGCTCGGAGCCTTCATGACCCCCTCTTGGGGCTCTCTTGGGTGGTCTTGAAAGTCATTTTGAGGCCTCCCCCCTCCCTTCTCTCCCCTTCCCCAGCCGCCCACCTCCGCTCTCCCGCTTCTCTCCCCCTCCCTTGGGAGTGGAGGGGGCCGAGAGGAACAGGGAGGGGAGGGGATGAGGAGGAGGGGAAGCAGGGGGGAAGGAGGCGTCTGGCCTCTCAACAGTGTCTGCCTCAGGCATGCTTCCGTCCCCTCAAGCCCCCACGTCGTTCCCTGTTACGTCCTCCTCTTTCCCCCCTCGGGTGCGAGCGAGAGAAAGAGAGAGAGAGAGAAAACAAAATTACTCACTGCGTGGAGCTCCCCATATGTGCATCCTTTTTTAAAGGTAATATTGTATATGGGTCTACAGGAACACACGTAAAACACCAAGGACTCGTGCCCCAGGAGAGGCCCAATCTATAGGAACAAAAGTAAAACAAGTAGGATTGCTTACACAGGGGAAGGACAATATATAGAAACATAAGTAGAACATCAAATAATCGTGCTCCAGGTGAGGCCCAATCGATAGGAGCATACGTAAAACACATGGGATTGGAGCCACTCCTGTTGCCTTCTGAGGCCTCCTGCTCCTGGGGCCTCTCGGGGCCTCCTGTTGCCTTCCGAGGCCTCCTGGCGCTTCCTGTTGCCTCCTGGGGCCTCCTGTGGTTTCCTGAGGCCTTCTGGAGCTTCCTGGGGCCTCCTGGAGCCTCTTGGGACATCCTGTGGCCTCTTGAGTTTTTCTGTGGCCTCCTGATGCCTCCTGGGACCTCATGTGGTCTCCTGGGGCCTCCTGGAGCCTGTTGGAGCCTCCTGTGGCATCCTGAGAAGAAACTGCGCCCACGAGCCTGGCCACCAAAACAGGCACACCTATCGAGACATCCTCAAAATCTGGCCCACCTGGGGGGTGAACATGAGCGCCTC
>CAUYUJ010003364.1:0-55000 GCA_963575745.1 Prorocentrum cordatum
AGGAGGAGGAGGTAGAGGAGGAGGAGGAGAAGGATGATGATGATGAGAAGGAGGAGGAAGAGGAGGGGGAGGAGTTGGAGGAGGAGGAGGAGCAGGAGGAGGAGAACGAAGTGGAGCAGGATGCTGAGGAGAAGGCGGATGAGGAGGATGATGATGAGGAGGAGGAGGAGGAGAAGGAGAGGGAGCTGGAGAGAGAGAGAGAGAGAGAGACATATATATATCGGGAGGTTGAGGGAGAGCGAGGTGGTCAGAGAGACAGATGACGAAATACAGAGGAAGGACGACGATGCTGTGACTGTTGATGAGGCTGATGATGATGATATTGATGATGGTGGTGATGATGATGACGTGGATGGGGGCTGAGGATGCGGAGAAGAGGATGAGGAGGATGATGACGATGTTGATGCTGATGCTACTGTTGTTGGCGATGATGGTGCTGATGGTATTGCTGATGCTATCGATACGGATCATGCTGCTGCTCACGATGATTCTGATGATCATGATGATGGTGGTATAGATGGTGGTGGTGGTGGTGAGGAGGATGATGCTGTCGATGCTGCAGCTGATGCTGACGATGATGCTGATACGGTTGCTGATGCTGCTGCTGCTGATGCTGAGGGTGGTGATGCTGCTGATGATGTTGTTGCGGCTGTCGTTTTTTTTGTGGTTCTTGATGTTGTTGTTGATGGTGATGGTGCTGGCGATGATGACAACCAGCTTCTGCTGGCAGCCTCCGACCCTTCGGACGGAGAGCGGAAGCTTTACCGAGGATGATCTGCGAATGAGAATGATGCGGAGTAGAGGAGGGTGATGATGAGGGGTAGACGAGGAGGAGGAGGAGGAGATGGAGGACTAGGATGATGATGATGATGATGATGATGCTGGTGCTGATTATGACGACGATTATGAGGTTGATGATGCTGATGAAGCTGATGCTGCTGATGATGATGATGATGATGATGATGATGATGATGATTTGCGGATGATGATGGTGCTGATGGTGGCTGTAGTGGTGGCGGTGTGGAAGAGCAGGGTGGTGATGCTGATGCTGATGCTGGTGCTGCTTCTGATGATGATGATGCTGATGTTGTTGTTGATGATGATGCTGATGGTGGTGATGATGCGGACGATTGCGATGATGACGATGATACTGCTGATGATGATGCTGATGATGCTGATGATGATGCTGATGATGAGGACGATGCTGTTGTTGCCGTTGTTGTTGCTGTTTAGGTGGATGTTGATGCTGTTATTGCCCGTGTTGTCGTCGTTGTTGTTTTTTTATGGTTGTTGCGCTTGTTGTTGTTACTCGTGTTGTTGCTGTTGTTGTTGTTGCTGTCGCTGTTGTTGTAGTTGTTTCTTGATGTTGTTGTTGAGACTGTTGTTGTCGTCGTTGCAGTTGTTCATGTTGTGGTTGTTGTTATTGTTGTTGTTGGTGTTCTTGTTGTGGTTGTGGTTGTGGATGTTGTTGTTGTTGTTGTTGCTGTTGTTGTTGGTGGTGCGGTTGTTTAGGTTGTCGTTGTGGTTGTTAGTGTTGTTGTTGTTGTTGTTGTTGTTGTTGTTGTTGTTGTTGTTGTTGTTGTTGATGTTGTTGGTATTATAGTTATCGTTTTTTTGGTTGTTGTTGTTGTTGTTGTTGTTATTGCTGTTGTTTGTAATGAGTATGATGACGATGCTGATCATGACGAGTGGGAGGAGGAGGAGGAAGAGGAGAAGAAGGAGGAGGAGGAGGATACGCATGAGGACCAGTGTCGACGAAAAGTTCTCGCTTGCAAGCTCCGACCCTGTGGACGGAGTGCTTCTGCTTTACCGAGGATGATCCGCGGAGGAGAATAATGCTGAGGAGGAGGACTAGGAGGAGGAGGAGGAGGAGAGTAGGAGGAGGAGGATGAGGGGAGGATGAGCATGGGAGGAATAGCATGTGAAGGAGGAGCGGGAGGCCCTGGCCAAGGAGGCGATGCTGGGGGCGGGCGGGGATGCGTTCCAGGCAGCTCGGATCCGAGGCGGGACGTCCCGTCCAGGATGCCCACGCCCCCTCCCCTGCCCCACCTGCGCGGTCGGCGGCAAGTGCTTGAGAGGAGGTCAAGAGCGCCCCAGGAGAGATAGTTTGTGGATGGAGAAGGCATGCCTGGGGAAGTCTCAAAGGCTGCGCTTTGCCGAATGCTTCCGGAGGGAGGCTCACCTTTTGACGCTGGAGCCATTTGTCCTAATGTGTAATCCTGCCTCGTCGGGTCTGCTGCGGCGAGTGGGCCCGACTGCCGCGTCCCATGTTTGCTCTGCCGCAGAGGTTGACCTGAAGGTCGCGCTCGCACTGAAGTCCGATGCGCGCATCAAGTGGCTCGGCAAGGCCGCTGGTCAAGGGGCGGCTTCCTGCTTTTCTCGTCCCCGTCTGTTTCCGGAGGCGTCCAGGAGGGGGTGAAGACTACGGGTGTGTGGCTACCCTGGCCAGGGCCGCGACAGCCAGATTTCATGGACCCTTCTTCTTCTTCTTCTTCTTCTTCTTCTTCTTCTTCCTTTTCTTCTTCGTCTTCTCCTCCTTTCGAGACGCTCCCCGGCTCCCACAACCTTGTCAGCGCACACGCATCTGCCCATGATGCACACGTTCCTCCTCTTTTCGGCCCCCCTCTTCGGCGCACTTGATGTCGTCTCTGTTATGCTTCTCCAGTGCTGGCAACGGCAAACGTTGCGGAGCCGCGCGCTCCGCGGCAGTGGAAGCGCGCCCGGGTCGGAGGGAGGCGGGGCCCCGCTGGCCGCCGCCTGGGTGCGTGCTCTATCCGTGGAGGGGTCTCGGTGGTGCATGGCACTTCTCGGAGGAGGAGGAGGAGGAGGAGGAGGAGGAGGAGGAGGAGGGGGAGGAGGAGGAGGAGGAGGAGGAGGAGGGGGACGAGGAGGAGGAGGAGGTCACGGGCAACTTCTCGGAGGACGAGGAGGAGGAGGAGGAGGAGGTGCATGGCACTTCTCGGAGGAGGAGGAGGAGGAGGAGGAGGAGGAGGAGGAGGAGGAGGAGGGGGAGGAGGAGGAGGAGGAGGAGGAGGAGGTCACGGGCAACGTCAGGCAGGGACTGGCTCAGGGGGCAGACGCCTCGACCCCCCGACTGCTCAGCGGTCGCCGGCAGGGGCCTCGCAGCCAGCTCCCGCCCAGGAGCGTGCGGTTTAGCCATCGGGGGCCTTTCGCCGATGCATCGGCGGTGTGCCGCCGATTCCAGTCGGATGGTCCCCCCCCGCCTGGTCCCCCCCCCCTTAGCGTTGCCCCTCAGCAGGGGAGGGGGGGGAAGGCTGGCGGCTGCCGCTGCCGTTCGTTCCTCTCCCCCCCTCCTCCACCTCTTCGGCGGCGCCGGCCTCGGCGGCGTGGACCTCCCCGTGCATTGTGTTCGTCCGCGAGCGTCAGGGCTCCAGGACCCTGGCTTACCGTGCCCCCTGCAAGCGCTCAGGAGCTGAGGTTGCCGAGGCCGCGCGGGCGCTGGCGGCGCCTGCGTTCCTCATTCGTCTCGGCGCCCTGAGCCCCCAGCCCTTTACAGTGCTTTGCCGCGTCCCTTTACAGTGCTTTGCCGCGTCACCTCCACTCTTCATTGAACCCGTATCTATCTATATGTGTGTGTGTATGTCTGTATGTATGCATGCATGCATGCATGCATGCATGCATGTATGTATGTATGTATGTACGTGTTTGTATGTATGTATGTATGTATGTATGTATGTATGTATGTATGTATGTATGTATGTATGTATGTATGTATATATGCATGCATGTCTATGTGTACGCATTCATATATATATATATATATATATATATGCATGTATGCATGTATATATGCATGCATGCATGCATGCATACATGCATATGTATATGTATGTAGGTATGCATGTATGTGTGCATGCATGTATGTAGGTATGAAACGTATGTATGTATGTATGTATGTATGCATGTATGTATGTATGTATGTTTGTATGTATGCATGCATGCATGCATGCATGTATGTATATGTGTATGTATTTACGCATGCACGTATACATGCACGCATGTATGTACAGGTGTATGCGTGCATGCATGTATGTATGTATGTAAGTATGTACGCATATGTATATGTATATGAACATGTATATGAACATTAATATGAACATGTTTTTATATATGTATGTGTATGTATATGTATATGTATACGTATATGTATATGTATATGTATATGTATATGTAAACGTATATGTATATACCTATATGCACATGTATATATACATGTATGTGTATATATGTATTTATGTATCTACGTATATATATATATATGTATATGCATATGTATATGTTTGTAGATATGCATGTATGTATCTAGGTATGTGCGTATGCATGCATGTATGTATGTATGCATACATGCATGCATGTATGTACGTATGCCTGCATGTATGTATGCATGCATGTATGTATGTATGCATGCATGCATGTATGTATGTATGTATGTATGCATGCATGTATGTATGTATGTATGTATGTATACATGTATATATGTTTGTGTGTTTGTATGTTTGTAGGTTTGTACGTCTGCATGTATGTATGCATGTACGTATGGATGCATGCATGCATGTATGCATGCATGCATGTATGCATGTATGTATGCATGTATTCACGGTTGTATGTATGTATGCATGTATGTATATGTAGGCATATTTGGAGTGCCAGGTTCCAATCTACTTTGAGCGCCTTCCTACTTCAATTATCGAGGGGCTTTACCTTGTCCGTCCTCCTTGGGGGGCAAAGATAACCCAATCTCTTTTCAACGACTTCCTACTTCATGTTTCGACCTACTTCTTCCGACCGACGGGCAGGTGTGTATGTATGTCGGGGGTGGACAGACCTCCTGCCCTGACACGTCGATTAACGAATCGGCCGTTTTCGTTTCTCCAGAGAGGGCGTCGCGGCCGTCGTTTTTGCGGGTTCAGGTCCGTCGGTTCCGGTCCCAGGCCGTTTTCGCTAAGGGGAGGTCTCTTAAAGGGAGGTTTGTTTGAGGGGTAGGCCAGGCGGGAGGCTCGAGCCGGGGCCTGGGTGCCACGCGAGAGGACCGAGCGGCCTCGAGCGGCGAGCGGTCCCTGAGCGGCCTCCCTCGGCGGCCCTTCCGGACGACGTCCCGAGGATCCCCGGGATCCGTTTCGGAGCCCTTCGAGGCTTCGAAAGTGTGTGCATCGTACTGAAGCGATATGGCACAGCAATTACAAACCTGCTCGTATACGCTTACTCCAAGCTCGTGTTGCCGCATGTTTGCATGTATGCACTTGGATCTACACTTGTATGTGTATGTCTAGGTGTGTGTGTATATATATATATATATATATACATACACATGTTTACATACACACTTATAAGCAGGATATAAAGCTGGCTGTGGCATACCCCACCACCGTTCCTGTGCAACAGCGTAGTATTAGTGAGCTCGAATTTAAAAAGCTTCGCGTACCCTCATCAGCCCATCAAGGAACGATGCCCAGGGGAGCTGCCCTTATCGGGGGAGCGTGGCATCATGTGGAGAGCTCGGGGAGCCTCCATGGGCCAGAGGCTTCTTGGATGCCTCTCTGAGTCTTTCGGGATGTCTCTCGGGGTCTCTTGGAGGCCTCTTTGGGCGTCTTGGGGGCCTCCTGGCGGTTCTTGGGGGCCTCTTGGGGCGCCTTGGGTGCCTTTTGGAAGCCTCTTGGGGGCCTCGTGTCGGTCTTCAGAGCCTCTTGGGGCGTCTTGGGTTCCTCTTGGAGACCTCTTGGCGCCTCTGGGGGGCCGCTTGGTGGCCTCCTGGTGGCCTCTTGGGCCAGGCGCCTTGGGCCTCCCCCCCCTGCCCCACCCTAGCACTGCCCAGGGCACGGCCTTCGCGACCCGGTGCCTTGGCCCCGGCTTCCTCCCCGCGCTCGCAGATGCGGCTGCCTTCCCTGGGGTGCTCCATCGCCTCGGCATGGTGCTCAGCCTCGGGATCCTGGCCCCCCCGCCGGTGCAGCAGGCCCAGCCTCGCCGCGCGGCCCTCCACCGCTGGCTCTGGCCGGCGACGCCTGAGGAACGCCAGCCGCTCGAGGCGGCCGCCGACGACCGGGAAGGCCCGCCGAGGCTCCCAGGCACGGCCCCGCTCTCAGGCCCGACGGCGGCGCCGGCGACGACGGCGGCGAGGACTGGGCCTGCCGAGTCCTCGGCCCTTGGCGCGCTCGCACGGAGGCCGCTTTCCGGGCCGCCGTTGCCCTTGGCCTCGCTGAGGTCGCCCGGCGCCCCGAGCGTGCTCAGGGTTCCGCGGCAGGCGCTCGGCCTACTGCGCCGACGGCTGGGCACAGGCCGGTGGCACCGATCCGGCAACGGCGCATGGTTCGGCTGCATTGGAGGGCGGTCCACGAGACCAGGCTCGCCCCCCTTCAAGAGGCATTAGGGTGCCGCCTGCCGCGACGGGCTTCTGCCGGCATCACCGCCGAGAATGTGCACCACGGCAAGGCTGCCGCGTCCCGCTGGCGGGAGCAGTTTCGCCAGTGGGACGCTCGCTCCTCGGCAGCAGCCGCGGGCTACCTCCAACCAAGGTTGCCGCTTCCAGTCGTCACCGTGGACGACATGCGCGCCGCCTGGGAGCCTTGGTGGTAGTCTCGGGACGTCCCAGCCCCAGCGGATGGCGGCCGGATTGGCCGCGGGCGGCTGCCGACTGCGGGGTTCTTTGGGGTGCCCCACTTCCCTGGAGGCCCCCTAGCCCCGAAGGTTGGTCGGAGGCCCTTTCTAAGGTCTCCAGCGCGGCTGGCTTCGACGGCTGGGACTCTAGCGAGCTGCGGGCGGTCGCGGACCATCTGCCGAGCCTCGCAGGAGAGCTTCGCCAGGTTCTCGTCCGTGTCGTCGAAGATCCGGACGAGTGGCCTGCGTCGCGAGCGCGTTGTGTTACCGGGCTTCGGGTGGCGGGGAGCCCCGGGCGAGCTTCCGACGACGCTCTTGGCCCGTGGCGGGCGCCCCCGCGTGGCCCCGGGCGTGGCACAGCTGGTTGCTGCGCTCCCCCTCCCTCCTCCTCCGGACGGCGCTTGGGGTGAGAACGGTCCGCTGCTGTCCTTCGAGGACTGGGCTGCCGCCCCGGGCGAGGCCAGATCTGAGGTAGACGCGGAGAAAGCCTGCGATTCGGACTCCGACCAGGTGGCGGCCGACGCGTGGCTGCACCAAGGTGATCCCCCTGCCGTGGTGCGCTTCCTGGTCCAGACTTGGCGCGGGCCTCGATCGTGCTCGGTTGGGGGGTGCGTTAGCGACTCCCTTCGCCCGGCGCGGGGGCTGCCAGCCGGCTGCCCGCGCAGCGGCCGCGCGCTTAGCTGTGCCTTGTCCCCTGGGCACGCCCGGATCAGGTTTCTGCAGGCGTGCGCCGGCGCCTGGTCGTACGTGGACGATCGGTGTTTGCAAGCTTCGAACGGGGCCGGCTGGGAAAGCGCTCTCGACGCCACGGCTGGACTCGACCCTCTTCCTCGGGGTGGTGGAGAGCCGCGGCAAGCGGCAGCTGTGGGAAGGTGCCGAGACGGCGGAGAACCTTGGGATCCAGGGGGCCGCCTCCGCGGCCCTCGGCCACCCCCCTGTCCCTCACCCCCGGGACGGTTGGGGCAAGGTGATGGACCTTCCCACGCGCCTCGCTACCCTCTCCGGGTCTCCGAAAATCCGAGAGCGCGCCTAGATCCAAGGCGTGGCGTCCAAGTGGCGTTGGGCTGCCCCTTTCGCTTGCTCACCCCTCGACGTGCTTGCCCTGCTCTCTTTCCGCAGCGTCTCCCCACGTGCTGCACGCGGTGGTGTCGAAGCAGGTGGCGGCCGGAGCGGCTCTCCCTTCGCCCCGTTTTCGGGGCGTCCCAGCAGGCGCTGAGAGCGGCGAGCGGCTTCCCTGCTTCCCCGCGGTGGCGCTCTTCCGTGAGCCACCACGCGGTTTCCTTCGGGCTTCGCCTGACTCTGCTGAATTGCCCCCTTCCCTGGGGTGTGGTTGGTGGTGGATGGCCCGAGGGACCCCGGGCTCGGTCCGCCATCAGGCGCGCCGCGTTCACCCCCGCCCTCGCGGCTTTACTCGGCTATCCTGCGCTCAGGGGGGCTTTCGACGCTTCCGGGGAGGCGGCCCAGCACGCCCTTCCGGGTCGCGGCCCGGCGCCTCCCTCTCCTGCCCCGAGGCCGGCAGGCCGGGCATGACGAGGAGGGGACGGGGGCTACCGACGTGCAAGCCTCGAGCGCTTCCGCCTGGCGGGACTGGCACCGCGGCCTGTGCCCGCAGGATCGATCGCTCTTCAGCGTCTGGCGTGGCGGGGTTGCGCGGACTCGCGCCGGCCGGGGGCGTGGCGAGCGCGCTAATGCCTGCCCGTGGTGCCCAGAGTTTCTGTGCTTTGCGCGGCACCTGTGGGCGGCATGCCCTCGGTTCGACGTGCTCCGCCCCAGCCTCGGCGCTGAGCTCGGGGTCCCCTGAGATTGGTGGCTGGCCCAACCTGCGGTGACAACCCGGTCCTGCTGGATCACGCGCGCGGCCGGGCCCTCGGTCGAGCGCTGGGCGCAGCTGCAGGTCGCGGCTTGCCGCCTCGGTCTCGAGATCCGTCGGGCTCTGCCTCCCCCGTCCGAGGCGTCCGGCGCCGGCTCCGCGGGGGTGCAGTCGGCCGCCGATGCGGTGACGGTGGCGGCATCGTGGGGTTGCCCTGGCGGCCCCAGCGGCGGCCCTTCTGGCGGCAATTCAAGTGGCGACCCCGGCGGCGGCCCCAGCGGCGACCCCAGCGGCGGCTCAGGATCGACGCAGGACGACGGCGGCCCTGACGACGGCGTGGACGACGTGTTCGACGACGGTGGCAACGTCCCCTACCGCATCCTTGGAGCGTTCACTCCCATGGCGGCCCCCCGTTTGTCCCCCCGGTGAAGCGGCGCCCCCACGACGATGAGGCGGCGGCCCTGGCGCGGCGGGCCCGTTTACAGTGGGACGACGACGTCGACGACGACCCCCTTCCCCCTTCCGACCCCTTTCATTGGTGGTGGTGGTGGCTCGGTCCAGCCTGCGTCGATCCTGGCTCGTGGAGGCGTTTCGTTTTCCGCCTTCCCCCACCCCGCGTCTCCGCCTTGCGATGAGAGCCAGTCGCGGTCGTTGAGATGGGGTTGGCTCAGCTGACGTCGTCGGGCCGCGCGGCCTCGTGTGCTGTTCTGGTGACGTGATTCATGCGACAATTCGTGTTCTTGTCTTGGCGTCGGCCACCCTCGGTTGTCGCCTGTCCACATCTGCCGGTCCCGTCATCCTCCCGGCGGCGCGTTTTATTGCTTTTTCGCAATGGCAGACACGACTTGGGCATTCCGCTGCTTTGCATCATGCGCGGGAACTCTTGGGCGTTGTTTTGGGGTTGTCTCGGAGGCAACGTGGGCCGTTTTGGGCGGTCGCAAATTCAATCAGGCGAGCATTTCAAATCTTGCAACAACATTTGGAGCATCAGCGGTTTTGCCTCCTCAGGCTCTCGTGAATGGCCTCGTCGAGCTCTCATGGGCCACCATGGATTCCTTTTCGGCTGTCTTGAGGCTGACGTGGGAGCCTGTTGAGTTGCCTGAAACCGTCGTCTCGGTGTCGTCCTGGCTGTCTTGGAAGCCGTCTCGTAGGCCATCCGGACCGTTCGGAAACCGAACAACCCGCCAGAGAGCAAATAGGGGGGGGGGGCGATCTCAGAATGACGCTTGCGGCCAAAGGTGGGGAAGGTCGGCTGAAGAAATCAGTTCAAAACCATACCAGCCAACCGACAAACATTCTAACAGGCCCATTCCGTGCAGACACATTGGCGGATATATGCGCGCCGCATGGTGTCTGAAGGGAAATGCGCTGCGGAGCTCCGAAGAGGGCAGGATAGAACGAGGCTGGTTGATCGGAAGCCCGCTGTTCGAGACACCCTGGCGAGACCGGCACTACTGCGCGCCAGCGCCCAGCCCTTCGAAAAAACCGTTGACGTTGCAGGCAAGAGGTTGTATGCATGTATGCATGTATGTATATCTGTATGTACGTACGCACGTGTATACATACAGATATGTATATGTATATGTATATGTATTTATACCTTTACGACCACCCTGCGGGTGATAAGGAGGTTTGGGGGGCAGCAGTGGGCAAAAGTGGTGATTGTTGTTCTGACGATGCCTGTGGGGCGGAGTCTAGTGAGTAGTGTGATTGTGCACGTGAGCGTGATGTGATGTGGCGATGTTGACGAAGCGCCACTGGCCGCCGGAGGGTAATCATTTGGTCCGGCCGCGGCCCAGGCACAGGAGGATTTCGGGACACCAGCGGGACACCGGCGGGACACCGCGGGCCACCGGCCGCTGGAGGAGAAACACTTGGTCCGGCCGCGGCCCAGCCACAGGAGGATATCGGGTCACCAGCGGGACACCGGCGGGACACCGCGGGCCACTGGCCGCCGGACGAGAAACATTTGGTCTGGCCGCGGCCCAGCCACAGGAGGATTTCTTCTCGCCCGCCCACGCAGCTTCGCCTCGCCCGCACGCGCGCACGGCACGGACGATACGACCCCGAAACCGAAATCGATTTCCCGATAGGGGGGGTCTCCGTTTCACGTCGGACTCACCTCCCAATTTCCGTGTATATATAGATGTATGCATGCATGCCTACATATGTAGATATATGTGCATGCCTGTGTATGCATGTCTGTTTCTATGCGTGCATGCATGGACATAGGTGTGTGTATATATATATATATATATTAGCAAGCATGCCTGCATGTATGTTTGTAGGCATATATGTCAACATTTATCTAGACATGTATGTATGCATGAGTAGATACATGTATCGTTCATATAATTACGGATGCATACACACATATATGTATATGTATACATGTACGTATGTATACAGGTACGTCTGTATGAATATAGGTATGTGCGTGTGTATTCATGTATGTACGTGTTCAGGGATCTTGTATGTGTGTATGTATGCATGCATGCATGTGTGTGTGTATGCATGTATACGTGTATATACATGCATGCATGAATGAATGCATTAATGTTTACATGTATGTATGTATGTATGTGCGTACGTTTGTATGTATGCATGTCTGCCTGTGTACATGTATGCATGCATGCATGCAGGCATGCATGTATTTATGCGTGCATGTACAGGTGTATGTGTACAGGCGTGCATATGTGTATGTATATACGTATACACATTTGCTTATTCATATATGGATGCCTGCATAAGTGCATGTGTGCATGCATGCATGTATGCATGTCTGTATGTTCGATGTAGGCATGTATGCATGTATGTATGTACGTATGTATGCACGCATGAACGTATATACGTAGGTACGTATGTACGTATGGACGTATACCTGTGTATACGTATGTACCTAGTATGTATATCTATATGTGCATTTGCATTTTCACTTCGTGGTGTATCTCGCTTTCTTTTCTCAGAGCCCAGTGTGACCACAGGCGGGCAGACAGAGGACGTGAAGCGAAAGAGGACAGAAGGTGGAGACCGGAGGATGGGCGGATTTGTGGATCCGTGGGAGCGGGGATGGGAAGAAGGAGGGGCTGGGACAGGGGAGCGGGATGGGACGAGGAGGGAGGCGCAGGGGGGAGCAGAACGAGTGGTGGACAACAATGCTGCGAAGGGGAGGAGGGCCAGAGAATCTGGGTGTGCGTGCGAGAAGGGGTCGGCGTGGAACACGGTGCGTGGGACGAGTGGGCGAGCGGACAGAGGAGGCGAGGTGGAGGCCAAGGGGAGCAGGAGGGCCAGAAGGGGGAGGGGGAGGGGAGTGGAGGGTCACGAGGGGGAGGGGAGGGGAGGATCAGGAGCGGAGGGGCAGAAGAGGGAGTGGAGGGTCAGGAGGGGAGGGTCAGGAGGGGAAGGCAGCAGAAGGGGGAGGGGAGCAGGAGGGTCAGAAGGGGGATGGGAGGGGAAGCAGTGCGCGGAGAAGGCGGCTGCCAAACATTTGTTCAACACCTTTTTCTTCGGCGTTCGATCATGGACCCCTCGTTGAAAGCAGCCCTCCAGCTTTCGCGCCGAAGACCGTCAAAAGACCCCCGAAAACTGCCGAAGCCCGCCAGAAGGCCGCCGAAGACTGATGAGATTCGCCGAAGACGGCCCAAGGCCGATTGCTGATAGTCGAATCTGTGGCTTTTCCTGGCGAGGACTTCGTTCCCTGCTGACCCTTCTCCGCCACCCCAGTGCTCGAGGCCTGCAACATGGCGCAAGAGGGCCGAGCGTCCACGACCGACCTCTACGACATTATCACGAACAGGAAATTCGCCGTCGGCGTGCACCCGAAGGCACTGGGGCTGCCGATTCGTTCAGGGGCAACGTCATGGGGATAGGCTCAGGGGGAGCGCATCGGGCCCCAATCGCCCATTCATCGTCGGTACGGGCCTGATCGCCCAACCCGACCGAGAGCGTGCGTCCTCGCTATCGGGGGCCTATCGCCGATCGATCGGCGATGTTTCGCCGACTCTAGCTCGATGCCTCCCTCCTTGAGCTGTTACCCCCGATGGTTGCCTAGCGAAGGACGAGGACGAGGACGAGGAGGAGGAGGAGGAGGAGGAGGAGGAGGGGGAGGAGGAGGAGGAGGAGGAGGAGAAGGACGAGGAAGAGGACGAGGAGGAGGATGACGAGGAGGAGGAGGAGGAGGAGGAGGAGGAGGACGAGGAAGAGGACGAGGACGAGGAGGAGGAGGAGGAGGGGAGCCGCTTCGTGGTCGTCCGCGTGCGTGCCCTCGTAAGTCTTGGCCGTCCTTCGGCGGCGCGCCCATGGCGGGAAGGCAGACGGGACGGGCCTCCTCAGAAGGTTTCGAGACCGCACCGCCTTCTGAGGAGGCCCGCCCCCTCTTCCTCCTCCTCCTCCTCTCCTCCTCCCCCTCCTCCTCCCTCCTCCTCCTCCTCCCCCCTCCTCCTCCTCCTCCTCCTCCTCCTGGTCCTCCTTTTCCCCCTCCCCCTCGGCGCGCCGCCGAGTCATGTGGGCCCCCCTCTTCCCTCCTCCTCCTCCTCCTCCGCCTCCTCCTCCTCCTCCTCCTCCTCCTCCTCCTCCTCCTCCTCTTCCTCCTCCTCCTCCTCCTCCTCCTCCTCCTCCTCCTCCTCCCCCTCGCCCCCCCTCGTGGCTGGGGGCGGACTCGCCGAGAAGAACTTGCCAGGATTGTGCGCAAGAGGGGTCACGGGATCTGTTTTCAGGATGCTTTGCTCTGGAGCCGCGATCTTTGGAAGCAGCGTTGGCCTTTTTCACGCGGAGGTGCGATGCGCGGACGATGCCCCACACGAGTCCTTGAAGACGACGGCGGGATTCCGCCTCTCTCCTCGGAGCCCCGTGGACTCTGTTGGACCCAAGATCCAGTACAGAAGCCCCTTCAGAACGACGAGCGAAGAACGACATGAAGTTCGAGGACGGTACGAACCACTGAAGACGGTAAGCCCCTCCATTGCGATGCTTGTTCCAGTGCTGGTCCCCTCCAGAGTGTTCGGAGGTCTTGTCTCAAGATAGGTGGGTCGTTCGTGGAGTTGGCAGGGGGTTCCCGGTGCCCAGCCCACTGGCGCGTCTCCGCTGCTCTCAGGGGCCCGCGGTCTCAGTGCCCGTTTGCAGATCGCCCGCAACCGCCAGAATCTCTGTTCCCTTCCAGGTGCATGTCCTGCACAAGCTTTGCACGGTCACCCGAAGGGACGTGGGAGGCAGGCTGATCAGGTAACCGAGACTGTTGTTATTTTGAAGTCGTACATCCGGTCCATGTTATGAGAACCCGTCCAACCAGGGGGCAGGACCAGGCCCTGCTCAGAAGTGGAGGGGGTTCTGGAGGATGTCCCCAGAAGTTCGAGTCTTGGGGAGACGGCCATGCAGAGGAGGATGGAGAGTTCGCGCAGGACGAAGTAGGGAAGGATGGCTGCCGCTCATAGAGCTTTCGTCTTTGTGGCCGCCGGGCGGAGGTCGGTCGCAAAATCCGGGACGTCGTGCGGGACATCCTGTCGGTGTTCTCTGACAAGCAGCAGAGGCCTCTCCCCCATTGCTCCTTCCCCTCCGCGCCGCTTCTGCACCTTGCCTCTCCTCCCCTCTCTCCTGCCCTTGATCCCTCTCCTGCCTCTTCACCTTCCTCATGGCTCAGCCTGTTGGGCCTAACCTTTGCCCCCATCTCTGTGTCCGCCCGACGCAGAATGAATGATTGCTAATCCTCATCTCCCTGTCTCCCTTCCCCCTGCCTCTGCGCCTCTGGCTGGCTGTCTGTCCGTCGGTCATCCTTTCTGTCTGCCTGTCTGCCTGCCTGCCTGCCTGCCTGCCTGTCTGTCTGTCCGTCTGTCTGTCTGTCTGTCTCTCTATCTCTCTCTTTTTCTTTATGTCTCGCTCATTGTCTCTTTGTTCTCTCTCTATACATACATTATAAACATATTTATTTATATATATATAGATGTTTATACATTTATATGTCTCTATCTCTAGACATACAAATATATATATATATAAACATAAAAGAAATACATCCATACATACATCCATACATACATCCATCCGTACATACAGACATGCATACATACATACATACACACAACCATCAGGGTGAGGGAGCCGAACGGTCATTCATTGTCCCTGGGTGTGTGGCTGAAAATCAGACCCGTGGTGAGGATCTTGTTTGTTGCGTTGTTGTTGCTGCTGTTGTCGTTGTCGTTGTCGTTGTTGTTGTCGTTGTGGCTGTTTTTGTTGTACTGTTGTTGTTGCTGCTGTTGTTGTTATCGTTGTTGTTGTTGTTATTGTTGTTGTTGTTGTTGTTGTTGTTGTTGTTGTTGTTGTTATTCTTGTTGGTGTTGTTCTTGTTGTTGTTGTTGTTGTTGTTGTTGTTGTTGTTGTTGTTGTTTGTTGTCGTCGTCCCACCCGCGACCCACCCCACGACCCACCCCGCGACCCACCCCGCGACCCACCCCGCGACCCACTCGCGACCCACCCCGCGACCCGACCCACCCGCGACCCACGCCGCGACTCACCCGCAACCCACCAGCGACCCACCCGCGACCCACCCCGCGACCCATCCGCGGCCCACTTGCGACCCACCCGCGACCCACCCCGCGACCCACCCGCGACCCACCCGCGACCCACCAGGGACCCAACGGCGACCCACCCCGCGACCCATCCGCGACCCTCTTGCGACCCACACGCGACCCACCCCGCCACCCACCCGCGATCCACCCGCGACCCACCCGCGACCCATTTGCGTTTTGCGACCCACCCGCGAGCCACCCGCGACCTATCCACATTGGTTTAACGAGGAAATCGGCGCCTGCGGCGGGCTCGTTATATAATTTGGGAGACTTCGGCGCCTGCGGCGAGCTTCTCCAGAGTCTCGCAAACTGCCGACGTTCCCACCGCCCCCTCACTCTTCTCCGTATCTGCGGGATCGCATACATACACATTCATCTATCCATTTATACAAACATTTGCATACATACACAGATATATATATACACATACATACACACATGCATACACATACATACAGTCATACATACAGCCATGCATACGTGCATCCACCCATCAATACATACATACATACATACATACATACATACACACATACTTACACGTGTACATGTATGTATGCATGCAACCATACATGCATACACGCATACATGTATACATGCATACGCACATACACACATCCATATATATATATATATACATATATATACACATATACAAGTGTTCATACACACAATCATACACGCATACGTACACCCATATATTCATACATACGCATTCACACACATATATATATATATATATATATATATATATATATATCCATCCATGCACACATACATACATACGTACACACATACATACGTACACACGTGTACACGTACATGCATATACACAACCATCCATACAAACACTTGTGCACATGTAACTCCATACATGCACAACCATATATATATATATATACACATCACATACACATGTGAACACATACACATTTACACAACTACAGTCATATACACCCATACGCATATTCGTACACATACACACATCTTTCTATATACGTGGCGCGCGTGCACGTCACCCCCCCTGCGGTTCTTGAGAACCTCATCCTCTGAACTGTCCAACTTCAAACGTGGCACATCCTCGCATATGTATGTCTGTGTCTGCGCATGCAGCCGATCAATGCAACACGTGCACGCGCATTCTTTTCAAACCCCCGTAAGCTCAGTGAAGGCAAGCCCGAGCGACTGAGGCGTCCCCCAACCAGACATAACTGCCGACGCCTAGTCAAATCACCCGCACGCGGCCCAAGCCTCCGCTTGCCACGGCTGCCTTTCATCGAGTCAGTGCCAAATCTCTTGACTTGCAATGTATTTGGTTACGTCGGTTTTGATTGCAACCGCCTACGTCTCCTTGTTGTGAACGGTTTCAACGCGAATCCTTCCCTGGAGGAGTTCCATAGGAATCCTTATGTGGAGGATTTCTATAGGAATACCTGTGTGGGGGATTTCAATCAGATTTTCCTGTGGAGGATTTCAGTAGGAATCCCTATGTGGTCGATTTCTTCCTTCCCCCTCCTCACCCGCTTCATTTTTCTTCGCCCATCTCACCCGTCTACTTCTCTTTCTTATGACAGGTTTCGCTAGGAACCCTGCTCTGGAGGATTTCACTAGGAACCCCTCTGTGGCGCCTTTCAGTAAGAATCTTCTCCTCGTCCGCCTTGTCTTCCTCCTCCTCGTCCGCCTCGTTCTGCTTTTTGCCAAGGGTTTCCATCGGCATCATTTGAGAAAGGGGGCAGGATGAAGGGCGACTATCAGGAATAGGAGGAGGACAAGGGGGGGGGGGGGGGAGGAGGAAGACGAGGAGGACGAGGAGCGCGACGAAGGTGAGGACATCACAGTACTCATGAGACCGCTTGTGGAGCTGCGTTCGCAGCTAGACTTGTGAGTGGCACCTGAAAGCGGGGAGGGGCGGGCAGGATGAACAGGAGGAGGAGGAGGAGGAGAAGGAGGAGGAGGCGGAGGAGGGGGAGACGGTTGAGGAGGACGAGGAGGGTGAAGAGGAATACGAGGAGGGTAGCATGACGAAGGTGAAGGGGAACACATTACTCACAAAACTAGTTGTGGAGCGGCGTTCACACTTAGTTTTGTGAATCATCTTTCGTGGTGGGAGGTTATTCGTAAATCTAGTTGGGCAGCTGCGTTCAAAACTAGATTTGTGAGTAATGCCTCGATGCGGGGAGGAGCGGGCAGACTAAAGAAGAGGAGAGGCAGGAGGAGGAGGATGGTTAGGAGGAAGGAGGGTGAGGAGCATGACGAAGATGACAAGGAACATATTACTCACAAAACTAGTTGTGGAGCCGCGTTCACAACTAGTTTTGTGAGTAATGTCTCGTGGCGGGCTCGCAAACGTAGTTGTGGAGCTGCGTTCGCATCGGGATTTGTGAGTGACGCCTCGACGCGGAGACGAGCGGGCAGAATGAAGAAGAGGAGGGGCAGGAGGAGGATGAGGAGGGTGAGGAAACAGAGGAGGGTGAGGAGCTTGACGAAGGTGACGAGGAACACATTACTCACAAAACTAGTTGTGGAGCCGCGTTCGCAACTAGTTATGTGAGTAACGTCTCGTGGCGGGAGGTTACTCGCAAAAGTAGTTGTGGGTCTGCTTTCGCAACTAGATTTGTAAGTAACGCCTCGAAGCGGAGGGGATGGGGCATAATGAAGAGGAGCAAACGCAGGAGGGAGAGGATGTGCAGGAGGAGGGTGAGGATCCGTGGAGGATCTCAATAGGAATCTCCTTGCGTCGAGGATTTCGATAGGAATCCTTTTGTGGAGGATTTCAGCGCGAATCCTTCTTCGGAGGATGTCAATAGGAATCCTGCAGTGGAGGATTTCAATAGGAATCTTTGCGTGGAGAGTTTCATTAGGCATCCTTCTGTGGAGGCCGAGCGACAGCGACAATTCTTCAGAACACCCATAAAACCCAATCATATAAAATTAGGATTTCGGGAGGACTTCTGGGGAGAGGGGTCGGCAAGGTTCTCCCGAAATCATAGTTTTTGAGGGTTTTTCATCTGTTTCCGCTGCTTTGTCGCAATGTCGCTGCCCGTGCGCGTTCGGAAAGGAGGGGGAGGAGGAAGAGGAGTGGAGAACAACCATATCGATGCCAGAGCCTTCTTGTACGGCAAGGGAAAGCAGGGGGACCGATATGCCCGCGCACCCATGTACATATGTATGCATGTGTGTATATGTTTATACATGCATGGATGAAGGTATGCATGTATGTACGTAGGTACGTACGTCCGTCCGTCCGTCCGTATCTCTGCATGTATGTGTGTATGTATGCATGTCCGCATGCATGCATGTAGGTATGCAGCTCTGTATGAATGTATGCATGCATGTATGCATGTGTGTCTGCATGTATGCAGGCATGCGTGTATACATGCATTTATATATGCATGTATGTACGTATGTACGCATGTATATGGGCATGTGTATATACATGCATGTATATATTTATGCATGTATGCACACATGTACATATTTATGCATACAGGTACGCACGTATGTATACATGTATCTAGATCATGACGCATGCATGCACACACATGCATGTATGCATGCATGCATGCATGCATGTATGTATGTAGGTATACATGTATGTACGTTTTTATGTGTGCATGTATACACATACATATATATAAACACACATATATATATATCGGGATGCGAGTGTGTATATGTGTGTGTGTGTGATCATCGCTATTTCGTGATGTGAGGAACGGAGGTGCCCGTGCAGTCCTTCTGGCACCATCGATCCACTAGGTCGACCCAACAGCGTTATCAGGGCAGACATCCGATCTACACTTAGCAAAACACCTGGCGACGTCGTGTAGCAACGCATGTTCCCGTTTTTGTTTTTTTCGGTGGGAGCGCCGTGAATACGCGCGGCTTTTTGGTGTGTGCGCCAGGGTTGGGGAATTCGGACGATGGGTGCAGGGACTGGGTTCAGAAAAGGTCAGCTCATGCGACTGGAAAGAACACCGTGACTTTTCTATCCAGCATCCCTCGTGGCGCCTCCTTTCAGCCCCCAGGCACTTGACGTCCGACGACTGGCTGTTCAACTCAAGCGTCCTCGAAAAGGCACGCTTTGTGGGAGCTGCTGCTGGTTCCGAGCCAGAGATTAGGGATGAGATGACGGGACGGAGGAGGAGGAGAAGGAGGAGGAGGAGGTGGAGGAGGAAGAGGAGGCGGAAGTGGAGGAGGATGAGGAGGAGCAGGAGGTACATCAGTTCCAGTGTTACGTGTCTTATGCTTTTCCCAACCATCCTATGGTGCTGGGTCCTCGTTTTGAAGAGGCAGCGCCACGCGTTCCTCACTCCGTCCTCGCTCCTCCGTCCTCCTTTCTCTCATGCCTGCCTCTGCCCTCCGCATGTCAACCATTTCGGCACACCCCTCACGCGTTTCGTGACCCCATAGGGAGCTCCACCGAAGGCCCCAGAGGCAATGTTCGCATGCGGCCGCCCCACCAATTTCGGCACACCTTTCATAGGTTTCGTGGCCCCACCGGGGGCTTCACCGAAGGCCCCACTGGCCATGTTCGCAGGCGGCCGCCCCACCCATTTCGGCGCACCCCTCACGTTTCGTTGCCGCGTAGGACGCTCCACCGAAGGCCGCAGTGGCAGGGTTCGCATGCGGCTGCCTCACCCATTCGGGCACACTCCTCACGCGTATCGTGCCCCCATATGGAGCTCCACTGAAGGCCCTAGTGGCCATGTTCGCATGCGGCCGCCCCACCCATTTCGGCGCACCCCTCACGTTTCGTTGCCGCGTAGGACGCTCCACCGAAGGCCTCAGTGGCAGGGTTCGCATGCGGCCGCCCCACCGATTTCAGCATACCCCTCATCTTGGAGGCCTCTGGGGCGCCTGTTGGGGCCTCCTGGGGCCTGCTGGGCGCCTCTTGGGGCCCTCTTGAAGCGCTCTTGGGAGCCTTGGGAGCGCTCTTGGAGCCCTCTTGAGCCATCTTTGAGTCATCTTGAAGCCTCGGATGGCCATCGGAAGCGAAAAGGCGAGAAAGCCCAAAACATCGATTTTCCGGAGGTTTTGGAAGGATTTTGGCCTCTTCGGGGCCTCCTAGGGGAGCTCTTTGGCCACTTGGAGCCGTGTGGAAGCGGTCTTGGGGCCTCTTGGAGCATCGTGGGAGCCATTTTGAGGCATCTTGGGATATCTTGAGCCATCTTGGAGGTCATCTTGGGCTCTCCCAGGCGCTCTTGGAGTCATCTGAAGCAGTGCCCCCCCCCCCCCAAGGAGGCCCAAATGTGGCCAAAACCTTAGTAACATCAATGATTTTGGCATTGTCGCCGAGGCCTCTTGGAGCGTCTTGGGTGCCTTTGGGGGGCCTCTTGGGGCCTCGTGGGGGTCTCTTGGGAGCCTCTTGGGGGCATCCTGGGGGCCTCTTGGGGGCTTCTTGGGCCCGCATGGGGCCATCTTGGGGCCATCTCGGGGCCTCTTGTGGCCTCCTGGGCGCCTCTTGGGACCATCTTGGAGGAGATCGATCACAGGAGGGGGGGGGCTAAATTAGCCTGCCCCCCCTCAGAAGGCCAAAGTGGGGTCCAAACCATAGTAAAACCAATGATTTTGGCTTCCTCGCCGAGGCCGTTTTGGACGCTCCAACGCGTCGCGGAACCCCCCGTCCAGGTCCAGGGGAGGGGGTAGGGGGAGGGGTAAATTCTTCCCCGGAAGTAGGAGGGGTAGCAGAGGAAACGCTCTAGACCACCTACGCCCAAAGGGCTGGTGGGATTTCCAACGAAGGCTCCGGTGGTTGCGTTCGCATTGGCTCACCGCACCGAGGGTGGCACCTTTTTCATACGTTTCGTGGCCCCATTTTCACCGGCGGCCGCAGTGGCTGCGTGCGCATGGGCTCACCGCACCAATTTGGGTACACCTCTCACACGTTTCGTGTCCCCATGGGGAGCTCCACCGAAGGCCTCAGTGGCTGTGTTCGCATGAGCCCACCGCACCCATATCGGCACACCCTTCACACGTTTCGTGGCCCAATATCCAGGTCCACCGAAGGCCCCGGAGTCTGCGTTAGCATGCGCCCACCGCACCGATTTCGGCTAACCGCTCACACGCTACGTGGCCCCATAGGGAGCCCCACCGAAGGCCCCCGTGGCTGCGTTCGCAATGGCCCACCTCACTCATTTCGGCACACCCCTTACACGTTTCGTGGTCCCATAAGGTGCTCCTACGAAGGCCCCAGTGGCTGCGTTCGTGGCTGCGTTCGCATGCGCTCGCCGCACCCATATCGGCACACCCCTAGCACGCTTCGTGGCCCCATCCCATAAGGAGCTCCACTGAAGGCCCCTTGGCAGTGTTCGCATGCGTCCGCGCCACCAATTCCGACACACCGCTCATACGTTTCGTGTCCCCATGGGGAGCTCCACCAAAGGCCCCAGTGGCAGGGTATGCACGCTTCCGCGCCATCCATTTCGGCACACCCCTCACACGTTTCGTTCCAACCATTCTGTGGTGTTTGGTCTTCGTTTTTGAGAGACAGCGCCCCGTGTGCCTCCTCCTCCTTCCTCCTCGCCCCCCTCCGCCCTCTTCCCTTTCGTGCCCCTGCCCTCCGCATGCCCATCTCTGCACACACCTCATACGTTTCGTGGCTCCATAGGGAACTCCATGCAAAGCCCCAAGGGGGGAGGTACCACATGCTGTCCCCCAGGATATTTCGGCACACCCCTCACAAGTTTCGTGGATCCATAGGACGTTCCAACGAAGGCTCCAGGGTGGGAACCACATGCGGTCCCCGCGCCCATGTTAGCATACCCCTCACTCGTTTCGTGGCCTCATAGGGAGCTCAAACTAAAGGCCCAGGGGAGTACCACATGCGATTCTCCAGCCCTTTTCGGCATTTTGTGTCCCAGCAGGGAGCTCAACTGAGTAGCGCAGGGGGTGTCATCTTCACGCGGTTCCACCCTCATGTTGGCGCACCCCTCACATGTTTCGTGGCCTCATAGGGACATCCCCCGGAGGCCCCAGTGGGTCTGTTCGCATGCGGTTCCCCGCGCATCTCGGCGCACCCCTGAAATGTTTCGTGCCCCCATAGACAGCCCCATCTAAGACCTTCTGGGGTGTCTTCCACATGCTGTTCCCCAGCCATTTCGGCGTACCCCTCACACGTTTCGTGGCCCCTTCCGGGGGTAACATCAAAGGCCCCAGAGGGGTGTCGCCCACATGCGGGTCCACCCCCAATCCGGCGCATCGCTCACACCTTAGGTTGCCACATAGGGGGCTCCACGGAAAAGCCCAAGGGGGTGTCCTCCACGTGTGGTTCCCGATCGATTTCGGCGCACCGTTCACGCGTTTCGTGGCTCCATAGGGACATCTAACGCTCCATGGGTGTCGTCCACATGTGCTTCCCCGCCCATCTCGGCGCACCCTTCAGGCGCTTCGTGACCCCACAGGGAGGGCCACCGAATGCCCCATGGTGTGCGCCCACATGCGGTTCCCCGCGCATTTTGGCGCATCACTCATTACCTATGTGCCCCTTCTCCTTTCGGCCTTCTCCAACTGTATATGGTTGGGCCCTTCGACAGGGTTTTCCCCAACCATCCTGTGGTGTTGGGTCCTCGCCTGGAAGGGACAGCGCCCCGCGTCACTCCTTCTCCTCGCCTCCCCCCCTCCTCCCCCCCTCCCATTCTTGCTTCTGCCCTCGGTGTGTCCTCCTCGCCATCATGATCGTCACCACCTTCATCATCACAGTTACCATCGTTTCACATGCATACATACATACATCATACATACATACGTACGTACGCACATACACACAAATACATACATACGTACACACATACACATACACACACCTACGTACAAACATCCGTACACACATCCATACACACATCCATACGCACATACATACATACGTACACACGTACGTACGTACGTACACACATACATACACATATACATACATACATAAGTACATACAAACCCACCTACCTACCTACACACATACATATACATATAAGCATGTATACATGTGTACATACATACATACATACATACATACATACATACATACACACATACATACACTCATACATACATACATACATACATACATACATACATACATACATACACATACATACATACATACATACGTACGTACGTACGTACATACATACACACATACATGCATACACGCATCGATACATACACACGTACCTACACACATACATACATACATGCATGCATGCATGCATACACACCTACATGCATACATACACACATATGCGCACATACACACAGACACACCTACACACATACGTACATGTATACACATACATATACACACATACATACACACATGCATCCATCCATCCATACATACATGCATACACACACATGCATGCAAACACACACATACACATTCACACCTACACACATGCATATAAACATATCTGTATACTTACACATACAAACATATGTACATACATTCACGCACACATACATACACACATACATGCATACATACACACATACATACATACAAACATACACACATACATACATGCATACATACATACATATATACATACATACATACATACATACATACATACATACATACATACATACATACATACATACATACATACATACACACATACACACATACATACACACATACATACATACATACATACACACACATACATACATATATACATACACACATACATACATACATACATACACACATACATACATACATACATACATACATACATACATACACACATACATACATTAATACATGCATGCATGTATATCTAAATCTAATGCTGGGATATTTGCGTTGGGATGGCGGAGGGTCGGCGGGCCAGTTGTCTGGTTATTTTGAGTGCCACTGTGGTGGCCCCTACCAGGGGCGCAAAATCAAGTTCCAGAGACGTAGTCAGTAGGTATGCTGTTGGAACTGATATTTCACTAGTGCCGCCTCTGGCCAGGGTGACTGAAGTGACTCCAAATTCGCTTTCCTGGCTGGGCACGCCAGGCGACGCAGGGCTCAGGGTAGACGAATTTTCTTTTTCGTTCCCGCGCAAATTTGGATCTCTATGTTTCCCCGTCCTCGATCATGCTTCCAGCTCCGCCGTTCAGTTCCCGTGTCAAGGCGATGGCCGCCCGTAGAGGCACGCCCTTTGGCGATGAAGTCTCTGACCCGACGCCCGTCCCCGACGCCGTGTGATGTGCTCTTTTGAGAGCCGCGGCCCCACTCGTGAGGGTCCTTGGCCCGACATCGGCCCACGGAGGCCGGAGCGGAAGGAGAACGCCCGGATTGAAGCATGATCGACCCACGAGCCAGGCAAGGGATACAGAGCTTTGACGCGCGAATGTGTGTGCAGGACGCCAGAATTAGGCGACGGGCAGCTGCATGGCTCAACGTGACGATTGTGATATGCCTCGCCAAGGGCTGTGCTTTGCTGTGCCCTGCGGTGTAGAAGTGTGCAATGCCGCGTTGAAATGTGCAGAGCTCTTTTTCGTTGTTGATCATGTCGTTCTTGGCGTCATAATCCTGATCTAGATTATGAGCTCGAACTTCCTAGACGCACAGCTCGAGCTGGTTGTTGCAGTCGAAACGCGCGTGGTGCTCGAGCAGCTCGAGCTCAATACCCAATTCAGTTCCGAACCTGACGAACAAAGAGGGGACGAATCTGAACCAACGCGAAACGCACCGAGAGTGTACGGACCGAACCGTGGCGAATCAAGACACGAGGAAACCCACAAAGACGAACCGAAACATAACTAACCGAAACGAAGGCTGAAGCGACACTACCCGAAGACGCCTCGGCTCACCATCCTGGAGCCGCATGGCGTTCCCCGACGAGGGACCTGCACTCCGCAGGGACAAGGCCCCTCGCAAAAAACCAGAGCCGGGATCCCGGCGGAATTTGTGATGGACCCGTGCTGTGGTGCACTGTGCTGCGTCATGCTGCGTTGAACTGCGCTGTTCTCTTCTGCGCCGTGGAGCGACCGTGGTGCCGCGCCATGCTGCGATGTGCGTCCCCAAATGGCGATTCGCGCATCGTGCCTCGATCGCGCCATGCTGCGACGATCCCGCCAGGGGACGCGCCTCGGGACGCGCCAGGGGCCGCGCCACGGTACAAGCAAGGGGACGCGCTGCGGGGCGCGCTAGGGGACTTGCCGCGGGACACGCCGCGTGGCGCGCCAGGTGACTTGCCGCGGGACGCGCCATGGGGCCTGCCATGTAACGTGCCAGGGAAAACGCCACCGCGGCACGTGCCAGGGGGGCGCGCCAGGGTAACGCCAGGGGGAGGCGCCCCGGAACGTCCCAGGGTGCGCACCAGGGGATTTGTCAGGGGGACGCGCCACGGAACGTGCCAGTGGACGTGCCAGAGGACGTGCCAGGGGACGCGCCGCGCGACGTGCCAGGGGGACGCGCCACGAAACGTACCATGGAACGTGCCAGGTGACACACTACGACGTGTCAGGGGAGGCGCAAGTCAGGGGGCGTGCCAGGGGACGTGCCAGAGGACGTGCCAGGGGTCGCGCCACGAAACGTGCCAGGGGACAAGCCGAGGGACTGCCCACTCTGCTCTGCACGTCTTCTCCGTTGAATCCGCGCCCTCACCACCGCAATCCGTATTTAAGTACGCTGGACTTGCCCTCCCACGGCCACGATCCCTCATAAACTAAGCTGCGTCTGCACTTCCAGGGCCATCGCCCACTGTAAACTACGCTGCGTCCGTGCTCCAAGGGCCAGAGTCCCTCGTGAATTTACGCTGCGTCCGCAGTTTAGGGCCAGGCTCCCCTTGTGAATTACGCCGGGTTGCTCCCACGGCCAGGATCCCTTGCAAATTACGCGTCTGCGCTCCAAGGACCAGGATCCCTCGTAAATTATATTGCGTCCGCGCTCCCAGGGCCATGACCCCTCGTAAATTACGCTGGGCCCGCGCTCCCAGGGCCACGATCCCTGCAGCATGTGCAGGATTCCTGCTCCCAAGGCATCCATGGCGCCTAGAAGTTTCCTGCGCTTTCCTGGGGCCTCCGAACACCGTTGTTTGCGAAGGATTCTGAGCGCGGAGCGTCCTATCCTTGAGCGGGCACGCGGCAAATCAATTGTTTTATTTGTGCTGTCGTAAGTTTCATGTAAATTTCAACGCTCCACTCGAGGATTCTGCGCAAAACGCTCCGCATTTTTTGTCACGAGTGAAGCGGGGGTCTGTGGACCCCGTTATCAAGCGAGGATCCGAAATTGGGGGCGCACTTTCCTCGAGCGGGCATTCGATTTTTTTGACCGAAAATCAGACACTCTTCTCATTGAGCGGAAATCCTCCGGCCTTCTTCAAGCATGTCGCCAGAGATACGTGAAGCACAACAAAAGAGAACCCTGGGCCCACGCTCTTTCCGAGGAAATCAACCCGCGGGATGCTTGGGCTTTCGGAGCGTTCGGACTCTGGGACCAGACGACGGGAGCCAGATTCAGCGTCACCCCAACATACTAGTACTATGTGTGCGTCCCCCCTCCCCCTCCCTGGGGCGATGCGCGCACCGAGATTTCTTATAGTATACGCTCCGTGGGGGGCGCATTGGCTATACTGCTCGGGAAACGGTGTACTACAATATGGTTATACTATATGTTCGGGTCGGACGCACGCCTCCAAGGAGGACATAGACTGCTAGTATGTCTTTGTGGTCCCACGGATGGAAGTCGAAGGACACAGCTCAATTTGACAAAATCACGTCGTCTGAGTTCTGGGGCCTCCTCGTCGATGCGGACTCCTCGATGCTGCTGCCCTTGGACGTGGCCTCACACCCCCGGATCCTGACCACCCGCCTGCCAGACCGCGCTCTCTCTGTCCTCTCTCTGTCGTCCGCCTCTTCCCGTGACTTCGCTCGCTTTCTGACAGTGGCCTCCGACAGGGTGCACTGGTCCAGGCCTCTCAGGTGGGGTGCGAGCGGATCGGGTCGGCGGATCGCGCCGCATCGCCGATGCCTCGGCGATGCGGTGCGATCCTCTGACCCTGTCTACTTGGATCCCATGTGCGAGGCCTCCGATCGGGTTTTGGGTCGTCTCAGCATTCTGCGTGTCGGCGGCCCGCAGTGGTCTGGGTCCCGAGGAGTCTCTGACCGCTGCTCGCGTTGAGGAGTCGACCCGGCAAAAGCGCGCCCTGGCCGCCCCCCTGCCAGACCGCGCCCGTGCTGGAGCCGCCCGCGGCGCCCGCCGCGGATTCCGCGGCGGCCGACGCCGCGGACGCGGCCGTGGCGGCTGCCAGGGCCCCGGCGGCGCTGGCTGCGGAGGGGCGGGGCGGATGCTGGGAGGAGATGGGGAGGGCCAGAGGTCAGGAGGAAAAAAGACACACAGACACAATTGATCGTCGATTCCCTAGAAAATATGTGAAAATATGGGCAGTGGGGGGGAAAACAGAAACCCAGATAATATGGGGAAGTATGGGGAATATGTTTATTTGTGTCTATTTATTTGTGTGTCCCATGGCCCCTTCAAGAGGAGGAACATGTACCGATGCCGTGCTATCCTTCCCTCGATTTGGCCTTCTCGGGCGCCTCCTCGGATGCCCCCGTCGCCATGGCTGGATTCGCACTGAAGTTTTGGGTCAGAACGCACGTCGGGAGAGGTGCGTGGAGTAGCGGTGTCGGGGAAACGTAAGACTTGCGTTCGCGGGAACTCGAGTTTGCCGACGCTTTTCTGGGGCTTTGACGGTCCAGTTTTCGTGGGATGTTTGCAGCGGGAGCTCGCGCCAGATTTCAGAATGGGCCTTGTCATTTTTCTGACGGCCCTGTCAGGCAAAACCCGAGTCCCCCGAAACCGATTCTCACGTCTCCCCTATGGTATCGGTACCTTTTCTTCTAGGCCTCCCTGATGGTGTCCGACTACATGGGGCTGGAGGATCGCGCCGCATCGCCGATGTGTCGGCGATGCGGTTCGATGCTGAGCCCGACTTTCTCCACCCAGACGTCGCTGGTGCACCGCTGATGCACCGGCGATGCAGCGCGATCCTCCGACCCCATCTACTCGGACCCCATCCGGGAGGCTTCTGCTACGTCTCTCTGACGGTATCGGTGCGGGCCCGACGAACGGGTAGGATACTCCGAGTTTCTTAATAAGCGTCGGGGGGGCGTCACCCCCGCCGACAGCCCCACATCGACCTCCGTCGCGGGCAGCCACCGCGCGCCAAAGGCGCTCCGACCCCCGTCGCGGCGCGACGACGCGGCGAGGTTGACCCCCGTCGGGGGGTATCCCCCCACGCTTATTTAGAAACCCGGAGTAGGGAAAGGGGGGGGGTACGAAATCTGCTGCACGACCTTGGTTTCGGCCCCGCCGCCCGGACCATCTCTCGACACCAGGGCCCCTCCTGGCGCCAAGAGGCGCCAGGAAAACCAGCCACGTGAGCTGATTCTCTGCCCTACACTTTGGCTGTCTTACCCTTTCCCTCTGCTCCCTTCACAGCGACCCGGGGCGAAAAACTGGCCCCCGGGAAGTGATCCAGAGCTCTGGGGCGGGGGCCCCGTATTGGAAAAGTCAAGACAGTGCAGTTCTGGGTCTCCCTCGCTCCTACCCCACCCTACCCTTTGCTGTCCTACCTGTTTAGTTCGTCCCGCCCAACTTTTTGCCCCCCCCCCCCCCCCCCCCCCGATCGTGATCGATGATGATGTGATGATGATGATGATGATGATGATGATGATGATGATGATGATGATGATGATGATGATGATGATGTGATGATGATGCTGATGTGATGCTGATGCTGATGCTGCTGATGATGATGATGATGGTGTTGTTGATGATGATGATGATGATGATGATGATGCTGATGATGATGATGATGATGATGATGATGATGATGATGATGATGATGATGATGAGGAGGAGGAGGAGGGAGGAGGAGGAGGAGAGGAGGAGGAGGAGGAGGAGGAGCAGGAGCAGGAGGAGGCGGGGGCGGGGGCGGAGGCGGAGGCGGAGGCGGAGGCGGAGGCGGAGGCGGAGGAGGAGGAGGAGGAGGAGGAGGGAGGAGGAGGAGGAGGGAGGAGGAGGAGGAGGAGGAGGAGGAGGGAGGAGGAGGAGGAGGAGGGGAGAAGAGGAGGAGGAGGAGGAGGAGGAGGAGGAGGAGGAGGAGGAGGAGGAAGGAGGAGGAGGAGGAGGCGGAGGAGGCGGAGGAGGAGGAGAGGAGGAGGAGGAGGGAGGAGGAGGAGAGGAGGAGAGGAGGAGGAGGGAGGAGGAGGAAGGAGGAGGAGGAGGAGGAGGAGGAGGAGGAAGGGGAGGAGGAGGAGGAGGAGGAGGAGGAGGAGCAGGGGGAGGGGGAGGTCGAGGGGATGAGGAGGATGATGATGAGGAGGAGGAAGAGGAGGAGGAGGAATTGGAGGAGGAGGAGGCGGAGGAGGAGGAGGACGGCGGCGGAGGAGGAGGAGGAGGGCGGAGGAGGAGGAGGATTACTAAGAGGAGTAAGACGAATCAAACACAGAAGAGTAGTTGTACTACCACTACTACCACTAACACTAATGCGGAACATAGTATTAGTATCACTAACAACCGTATTGATATTATCATTATTACTATCATCATTAATACTAGTGTTATTTTTTAGTTATAGCACTATTTAAGTACTATTACTCTTCTTCATTTTTGTCTACAACCATTTTTAGTATCATTATTATTGTTATTATTGTTATTGCTATTCGTATTCGGATTATTAGTATTATCATTATCATTATTATTAGCACTAATATTGTTATTATTACTATAAATTCATCTCTTCATTGTTATTTATAGTATTACTATTATTATTGTTTCAGCATCATTATTATTACTATTTGTATTACCATGTTTTTTACTATTTACTCTTATTTTGTTCATTCGTAATCATAGTTGTACTAAAACTAGTAGCCATTGCACTACTAATTCAATCATTGTTAATAATAATGCTAGTATTTGTGAATATCGCTCATCGTGCGAACACTCATAAAACTAATGATAAGAAGCGTACCAAAAAATCACGATACTACTACTACTACTACTACTACTACTACTACTGCTACTGCTACTGCTACTGCTACTACTACTGCTACTACTACTTCTACTACTACTGCTACTACTACTACTACTACTACTACTACTATTACTACTACTACTACTACTGCTACTGCTACTACTACTACTACTACTACTACTACTACTACTACTACTACTACTACTACTACTACTACTACTACTACTACTACTACTACTACTACTACTACTACTACTACTACTACTACTACTACTACTACTACTACTACTACTACTACTACTACTACTACTACTACTACTACTACTACTACCAGCAAGAAAACAAACACGAAGACGACGAGGAGGATGAAGACGAGGAGGAGGAGGAGGAGGAGGAGGCGGAGGAGGAGGAGGAGGAGGAGGAGGAGGGAGGGGGGAGGAGGAGGAGGGAGGAAGGAGGAGGAGGAGGGAGGAGGCAGGGATGGATGGATGGAGGAGGGAGGGAGGAGAGGGGAGGGGCGGGGAGTGGAGGGGGGGAGGAGGGATGGGAGGGGAGGGGCGGGAGGGGAGGGGAGGGGAAGGGGAAGGGAAGGAAGGGACGCGATTGCAAGGGACGGGATCGGAAGGGAAGGGAAGTGGAGGGGAGTGGATGGGATGGGGAGGCGAGGGGAGGGAAGTGGAGGGACGGAGGGACGGAGGGAGGGAGGAGGAATGATGTGGAAGAGAAGGGAGTATGAGGGGGGACATGAGGGCAGAGGGGATATGAGGGACGGTAATATGAGGGAAGGCTGAAGTGGAGTGAGCCTGATGATAATGGGGGGGGAGGAGGATGAGGAGGAGGAGTGTGAGGAGGAGGAGGAACACAAGAGGAGGAGGAGGATGAAGAGGAGGGAGGAAGAGGAGGAGGCGGAGGAGGAGGCGGAGGAGGAGAAGGAGGAGGCGGAGGAGGAGGAAGAGGAGGAGGAGGAGGAGGAGGGAGCATGGAGGAGGAGGATGCTGTTGACGATGACGCCGATGGTGCTGATGATGACGACGTTGACGATTACGATGATGATACAGACGATGATGATGATGATGGCTGATGATGATGCTGATGATGCTGATGACGATGATGACGATGACGATGTTGATACTGATGATGCTGATGCTCATGATGATTACGATGCCGATGAAGATGCTGCTGCTGATGACGATGCTGATGCTGCTGCTGCTGATGCTGATGAGGTTGCTGATGATGACACTGATGATGACGTGCTGTTGCTGATGCTTATGCTGATGCTGATTCTGATGACGACGATGACGATGATGATGTTGATGATGGTGCTGATGCTGCTGATAATACTGACCATGATCATGCTGATGATGACGATGGTGATGGTGGTGATGATGATGATGTTGCTGCTGATGCTGATGATGACGATGATGATGCTGCCGATGAGGATGAAGATGATGCTGATTATGAGGACGACGATGATGATGATGGCGACGATGATGATGGCGATGATGCTGACGATGCTGATGCTGTTGTTGATGATTATGATGATGATGCTGGTATGATGATGCTGCTGATGATGATGGTGATGCTGATGATGACGATGATGCTGCTGATGATGGTGATGCGGATTATGCTGATGGCGATGGTGATGACGATGACGGTGATGATGCTGATAATGATGATGATGCTGCTGACGATGATGATTATGATGATGATCGTGATGTTGATGATGATGATGATGATGATTATGATGATGACGATGATGATGATGACGACGACGATGATGATGATGATGATTATGATGATTATGATGAAGACGATGCTGATGCTGTTGTTGATGATGAGGATGATGATGATGCTGGTATGATGATGCTGCTAATGATGATGGTGATGCTGATGAGGACGATGATGCTGCTGATGATGGTGATGCGGATTATGCTGATGGTGATTGTGATGACGATGACGATGCTGATGCTGATGATGATGGTGATGATGATGCTGATGATGATGATGATGATGACGACGATGCTGATGATGATGATGATTCTGATGATTATGATGATGACGATGATGCGGATGGCGATGCTGCTGATGATGCTGATGATTTTGACGATGACGATGATTATGCTGCCGCTGATGTTGAAGATGTTGATGATGTCAATGATGATGCTGAAACTGATGATGACGACGATGATGATGCTGATGATGATGTTGATGCTGATGCGGCTGCTGATGATGTTGATGATGATGCTGCCGCTGCTGATGACTATGATGATGCTGATGATGCTGCTGATGATGGTGGTGGTGATGATGATGACAATGACGAGTGTGATGATGACGATGATGATGATGGTGCTGATGATGATGATGCTGCTGATGACGATTATGATGATGATGATGATGATGATGATGCTGCTGATGATGGCGATGATGATGCTGATGATGTTGATGATGCTCCTGCTGATGATGATGATGTTGTTGTTGATGATGATGATCATGCTGCTGCTGATGATGATGATGATGATGAGGATGATGATGATGATGATGATGATGAAGATGATGCTGATGATGATGCTGATGATGATGATGCTGATGATGACGATGCTGATGCTGATGCTGATGCTGCTGATGCTGCTGATGATGATGATGATGATGTTGATGATGCTGCTGCTGATGATGATGATGATGAGGATGATGATGACGATGATGATGATGATGATGATGATGATGATGATGATGATGCTGATGATGATGATGATGATGATGATGATGATGATGATGATGATGATGATTGATGATGAGATGTGATGATGATGATGATGATGATGATGATGATGATGATGATGATGATGATGATGATGATGATGATGATGATGATGATGATGAGAGGAGGAGGAGGAGGAGGAGAGGCGGAGGGGAGGAGGAGGCGGAGGCGGAGGCGGAGGCGGAGGAGGAGGAGGAGGGAGGGGAGGGGGAGGAGGAGGAGGAGGAGAGGAGGAGGAGGAGGAGGAGAGGAGGAGGAGGAGGAGGAGAGGAGGAGGAGGAGGAGGAGGCGGAGGTGGAGGAGGAGGAGGAGGAGGAGGAGACGGAAAGAGGAGGAGGAGTAGGAGGAGGAGGAGGAGGAGGACGAGGAGGAGGGTTTGAGGTGGAGGCTGAGGTGGAGGTGGAGGAGGAGGAGGAGGAGGGAGGAGAGAGAGGAGTAGGAGTAGGAAGAGGAGGGGGAGGAGGAGACGGAAGAGGAGGAGGAGGAGAGAGGAGGAGGAGGAGGAGGAGAGGAGGAGGAGGAGGCTGAGGCGGAGGCGGAAGAGGAGGAGGAGGAAGAGGAGGAGGAAGAGGAGGAAGCGGAGGAGGAAGAAGATGCCTGCGCATACTATTGAGAATCACATTATGACCAAACATTGTAGTACTATTAATCATAATAACAAAGAGACTGATATGAGGAATACTTCGAGTTCTAGTGCTAATAAGAATAGGACGACTACTAACAACAAGACTGAGGGTAATACTACTAGTGCCCGTCTTACGATTGTTATTATGATCAATGCAGCTAATCCGTAAGGGCTTCGCCCCATGCCGCCGGCCCCCTGTCTCGGATAATGGGAGATGCAAAAGCGAAATCATGAGGTCTGGGCGCCGCCGTGAAGCAGTGTCGGGACCTGTTTGTTTTTCGACCCTGACCCTACGGATCTGCGTGAGGGGTGCCACCGAATGTCAGACATGTGGCAAATCACCTGTGTTTTCGGACCCTGACCCTACGGACCTGCGTGAGGGGTGCCGCCGAATTTCAGAAATGTGGCAAATCCCTTGTGATTTTGGACCCTGACCCCGTCGATCCGCGTGAGGGGTGCCACTGAATTTTAGAAATGTTGCAAATCCCATGTGTTTTTGGACCCTGACCCCGCCGATCTGCGTGAGGGGTGCCATCGAATTTCAGAAATCCGGCAAATCCCATGTGTTTGTAGACTCTGACCCCGCCGATCTGCGTGAGGGGTGGCAGCAAATTTCAGAAATGTGGCAAATCCCGTGTGTTTTTGGACCCTGACCCCGCCGATCTGCGTGATGGGGTGCCAGCGAATTTTAGTAGAAATGTAGCATTTTGGACCCTGACCCCGCCGATCTGCGTGAGGGGTGCCATCGAATTTCAGAGATGCGGCAAATCCCATGTGTTTGTGGACTCTGACCCCGCCGATCTGCGTGAGGGGTGGCAGCAAATTTCAGAAATGTGGCAAATCCCGTGTGTTTTTGGACTCTGACCCCGCCGATCTGCGTGAGGGGTGGCAGCAAATTTCATAAATGTGGCGAATCCCATGTGTTTTTGGACCCTGACCCCGCCGATCTGCGTGAGGGGTGTTAATTTTACCCACCCCAGCTATTCAGAGCACGCGCTCAGGGCGTGCTAAACCTGCCCGTTTGGGCCTCCCCCCCCTCGCGCGGTCCATGAACAAGGAACAGTAAGCAGCAAGAAGCAGAACTGTAAGAGTGGAAACTGGAAGCTGCAACTGGTACAGGCAACTGCGAACGTTCGGCCTACAGCCTGGTGGCCCCACAAGGGGGCCGGCGGATTTTAATCAGCAAAATGTTTACAATGGTAATACTACGACTAAGCATATTAATACTACCAACGATATTCGTACCAGTAATAGCATGAACAATCATATGAGTAATCATATTAGTCAGCATAACAATAACATTCATAATATTAAGAGTAACAAGAGTAATACCACGAAAACTAATGAGCAAACTATGCATGATAAGAAGAAGATGAGGAGGAGGAGGAGGGAGGTGGAGGAGGAGGGATCAGTGAGGAGGAGGATGGAGGATGGAGGAGTGAGGAGTGAGGAGTGAGGAGGGAGGAGGGAGGAGGGAGGAGGTGGAGGGAGGAGGGTGGATGGAGGAGCAGGAGGATGAGGGGGAGGGGGAGGAGGAGGCTCACATCCCCAGGGGAGGGGCACGGTTGCTGCAGCTCGTTCGGGTCGAATGGAATGGGGGGAATGTCGGTATCAGATCATGAGTTCCTTGTATGTGTCCTCGTAATTCCTTCTTAAGATTGCGTTTGCGTTCGCTAGCGTCTGGTGGTCGGTGGGAGAGCGCCGATTTAGCGTCGAGTGGTGTCGATTGGCGTCGAGTAGTGTCGACTAGGGTCGATTAGCGCCGATTCGCAAGAGCCAACCAAGGTGGCACGGGAGGCTCCCATGAGTTGCCACCGAAGGTTTTCGGTAAGTCTCTGTGGTCCTCGGCGGCTTCCTGGCCCCAGGATGCCCTTATGCCTCGCCGAGGGCGCTCTGCGGATGTCCGGCTCGTCCCGAGCGGCCGCCGGAGACCCGAGCCATGATCCGAGAGCTAGCCTGGCAGCAGAGCTAGGGCTTCTGGTTGCGCACGGACGTCCCACCCAGGCATTTCTGGCTGGCCTCAGCAGGCACCTCGAGCCCCAGGGGCCGCCGCCGTCGCCCCCGGCGCCGCCCCTAGGGCGCTCCGCGCCCCAGGGTTGTTGGGTTGAGATTGCCCTGGGCTACAGTCAAAAACCCTAATAAGGACGCGCGACTTTGCTCAGGGTACCCTTGCGTCCTTGCTCTTCCTTGCTCTTGCGTCCTTGAGGTTTTCGTTGTTCGCCGCCCCAAAAATCCCAACTTCGCCTTCCAAGGGTCTTGCGTCCTTGCCGCGCGTCCTTATCAGGGTTTTTGACTGTACTCGGAGGGCCTCTCGCGGCCAGCTGGGGCTACTCGCGGGGGCCCGCTGAGGGCAGCCGGGACCACCTGGGGGGGGCCGTCTGTGCGCAGCCCGAAGTCCCGAAGGCCCGAAGCCCTACGAGGCCGCAGTTTTCTCCGACGGCCGCCCGTGGCCGCGCGTGCTTCGTCGGAGGGCAGCGAGACGGGCGCGCATGCCGCGCCGCGGCATGGTGTCCCTGGTGCTTTTTGCCGCTGATCCTCTGCCCTCTCGCCGTGCTCCTCGGACAGAGCTCGTCCCCGAAGTTTCGAACACCCAGGCACCCCACTTGTTTGGTTTTGTTTGTAGTCGTAGGGTCTTTTATATTACAATCCAGGCGTTGTTCTTCCATCTTGGCGTTTGGGGGGCTGTTGTCTGGCCCCAGGGCCATCAAAAATGAGTCCAGGGTTGAGTTCTCTGATGCCACGGATTGAGAAATCATTCATCGGACGTCTGGGCATGCCAGTCGGAGTTCTTCTGCTGTGTTTGCTCGTGGGCTCGTTTCTGGGTTGGTCCGTGGGTCGCCTGCCCGCTCGTACGCTTGCTTGCTTGCTTGCATGCTTGGTTTCTTCTGTGCATGTCTTCCTGCTTGCGTGTGTGCTTGCTTTCTTGTTTGCTGGGTTGCTTCTCTTTCCTCCTTGGAGTCACGCTTGTTGTTTCGATGGTTGCGTGTCGGAGCAGACACCACTGGAGCTTGACTATGTACACGGATTTTGGCGATGTGGAGGAGGTGGGAGAGGAGAAAGAGAACAAGGACAATGAGACTGAGGATACGCAGGAGGACGAAGCGGAGAAGGAACGTGCGAATAGGGATACATACATACATACAAACAAACAAACAAACATGCATACACATACATACATACATTCATACATACACACATACATGCACATCCACATACATACACGTGTACACACATACATTCACACATACACACATACATTCACACATGCACACAAACATGCATGCTCACACACACGTGCACGCATGCATACATACACACATACATGCATACAAACATACAAACCCACATACATACAAGCGCACAATCATACTCACATGCATACTTACGTACATACATACACACATACATACACACATTCATGCATCCGTGCATACATACATACAAACACACACATATACATACACACACACATACACACATACACACATACACACATACACACATACATACATACATACACATCCATACATACATACATACATACATACATACATACATACATACATGCACACACACACACATACATACATACATACATACATACATACATACATACATACATACATACATACATACATACATACATACATACATACATACACACATACATGCATACATGCACACACATGCATGCAACCATACATACATGCATACGTACACACATCCATCCATACATACACACACATACATACATACACACATACATACAACCATACATACAAACATACATACACACATACACACATACACACATACACACAGACACACACACATACACACAAACACACATACATACGTACATACACACATACATACATACATACATACATGCATGCATGCATGCATGCATACATGCACACATGCACACATGCATACATATATGCGTATATGCATACACATGTGTAGAGGTATGCAGACATCTAAGTATGAGCATGCAGAGACGATACCATCGTTACTCACTTACTTTGTTTCATGGCCGTACTTGGAAGAAGGGAGGACTCAGCTGCTTCTGACGACAGACTGGTGAAGCCCCGGATGTTCTTCGAGAAGCCTGCAGTTGATAAAGCATCCGCGGATAAGGTGATCCTTCGAGAGTGAAGGGAAGAGGAGGAGCGCCGACTGTAAGGTTATGATTTGAGCATGCTGCTGGCCTCCTTGTCGGTTTGCGCTGCGCACTGATGAGCGGCTGCAATCGTGCAACTGCTGTCGCTGCCGCCAGAGCTGGAACATCGGGCAGCTCTCCTGAGCGGGGAGGAGCCAGAACAAGGTACGTTACGTTGGTTCTTCGGGTGGCCTTGTCAGTCCTGGCGATTGCGTTTTTTTTGTTCTTGTACCCGCGTGGTCCGACGCGGACTCGACGCGTATCCGACGAAGAGTCGACATGTCTTCGACACGGATTCTTCACGGATTGCGGGCGCGACGGGACAGAGAAGGCTCCCCGAAGATGCAACGTACGGTATGCAGCACCGAGTCGGAGCTGTCGTGTCAGCGCCCGCCGGCCCCATGTAGGGGGCCACATGCGAACCCTACCCCTACCCCCCACGATTTCTGAGGGGGAGGGTGGGGTAGGGTTCGCATGTGGACCCCTACCATGGCGCTTTGAATGGAGGATTCTGCGGCGGCCGACGCCCGTCTCTCCAGAGGGGGGCCCAGTGTGCTCTCAGGGGGGGGGGGGCAGAAAGGCATCCCCGGTTCAGTCTCGGGTTAGACGCTCCTTCTGGCGACCTTTCTGGGGTCCACTTTGACGGATCCGTGCCACTCCCGTCCGACTCTAGCTCGAATCTGACTCGACTCCAGCTCGACTGAGGGTTCACTCGAGTTCGATTCAACTTCGACTCAAGTTCGACTCAAGTCGACGGACGTTCGATGCAGCATCGACGCACGAGCTGAGCGAATGTCTCCAGGAAGGTGTCCCCAGAACCAGCATCTGACTCTGGCGGCGACACAGGCAGGCTCAAGTTTGTTGCGCTGTCTAGGGTGAGGCAACATAGCTCTGCGCCTGGCAGTTCTCCTCGCCCTGGAGGCTAAGGAGGAGGATGAGACGGAGGATGAAGAAGGAGCAGGGGGAGGGAGAACGGGAGGGGGAGGAGCCTGGGTCCACCCGCACGAGCAGGAGGGCGGCCCGACGCCGAGCGGCCCGCAGTGCCAGGACACTTCCAAAGTGGCGGCCAGAGCGCCACCCGTTCAGGTGAGTGAGTGCCTCTTGCCCCAGGGCGCTGGTAGTGCACGAGAAGTAGAGCGCCCCTGGTCGCCTAGGTGGTCGCGTCTCGGCTGCGCGTGCGAGCGAGCCTTCGCCGGAGTTACCTTTGGTGCGGGCCCACAAGTTCTCCTCAGCACGACCTGCCGCGTTTGGATGTGGCCCCTCCGCGGCCACCAAGACCAGGATGCAGACTCTGGGAGGTTGAATCCGAATCGGCGTTGGCACATCCCTGATCGGAAACCAGCCTAATCTGGTTTAATTCCGCCGGATCCGGCCCAGTCCTGCTCAATCCGACTTACTCCCGTTTAATCTGGCTCAATCCTGGGCTTAACCCTGGGCTTCATGCAGCCTATTTCCAGCTCAGAGGCCTCTGAATCGGGCTTAACCCTGGATCGTCCTGACGAAGACCTCCCAGGAGTGGCCTCTTGTCCTAACCTAGAGCCGCGCACCAAGTGTCGCTGTTGCCTGGGGTCTCCTGCGTGTGGCCCAGTGCCGTCACCGTGCAGCACGGTGCAACGCGCGCCCGCTCCCTTCTGCTGCCTTGCGCCAGGGAGGTGGGCGCGGCCAGTGACGCAAGCCTCTGGCCGGAGCGGCACCGAGTGGGCATCATCCAGAGGGCCCTGCTCCCCAAGGCAGAGCGGTGATGCCTGCGCACCGCTGGACAACAGATCGGGGCAAGCGCGAGAGCGAGCGGGGCAGAGGCGGTGCGCGGGCCCTCGCGCGAATCGGCCGGGGTGATCCAGAGATGCCTGCACGGGTCCAGGTCCCCCCGTCCCCTGGGCCGCCGCCAGGGGGGAGGAGGGAGAGCGGGGACAGGCGGGGTGTAGCTCGAAAACCCACCCCGACCAGCTTGGCCTGCCTCATCCTCCCCCCTCTCCTCTCCCCGCCTCCTCCTCCTCCTCCGCCTCCTCATCAACATCCTCTCTCTTTCTGACTCTCCTCTCCTCCTTCTCCTCCTTGCCCTCCTCCTCCTCGTCCCTGTAGGAGGGACGGGCGAGAAGGGGGGACGAGGTGAATTGGGTAAGGAACGCGCCCCACCCCAGAGGAGGTGAGGAGGAGGAGAAGGAGGAGACGGAGGAGGAGGAAGAGGAATGATTATAATACGACTACCAATGATAAAACCAATCATGCTTATACTACTACTACTACTACTACTACTACTACTACTACTAATATTAATAATAATATTACGACTAATAATAATAATAGCTACTACCAATAGTAATACTGTATGTATGTAAGTATGTAATTATGTAAGTATGTAAATATGTATGTATGTATGTATGTATGCATGTATGTATGTATGTATGTATGTATGTATGTATGCATACATGCATGCATGCATGCATGTATGTATGTCTGTATGTATGTATGTATGTATGTATGCATGCATGTATGTGTGCATGCATGCATGCATGCATGTATGTATGTATGCATGCATGCATGCATGCATGACTGTATGTCTGTATGCATGCATGTATGTAGTTGATGTACGTATGTATGCATGCATGCATACATGCATGCATGCATGTATATATATATGTATGCATGTATGTGTGTGTATATATGCATGCATGCATGCATGTCTGTATGTATGTGTGTAGGCATATATGTATGTATGCACGCATGTATGTATGTATGTATGTATGTATGTATGCATGTATGTATACATATATGTATGTATGTATGTATATATATATGCATATATATGTATATCTGTCTGTCTGTCTGCCTGTATGTATGTATGTATGCATGTCTGTCTGTATGTATGTATGTATGTATGGATGGATGTATGTATGTATGTATGTATGTATGTATGTATGTATGTATGTATGTATGTATGTCTATGTGTATGTATGTATGTATGTATGTATGTATGTATGCATGTATGCATGTATGCATGCATGCATGCATGCATGCATGCATGCATGTATGTATGTATGTATGTATGTATGTATGTATGTATGTATGTATGGCATGCGTGTATGTATGTATGTAGTATGTATGTATGTATGCATGCATGCATGTATGTATGTATGCATGCATGCATGCATGCATGCATGCATGCATGTATGTATGTATGTATGTAGGTATGTATGTATGTATATAGGTATGTATGTACGTGTGTATATATGCATGTATGTATGTATATATGTATACATGCATGCATGCATGTATGTATGTATAGTAGCAATGGTAATAATACGGATACTACTACGAATCCTGATATTTACAAGAAAAGGATTAGGAGCAGTAGGAGGAGGAGGAGGAGGAGGAGGTGGATGATGAGGCGGAGGAAGAGGAGGAGGCGGAGGAGGTGGAAGATGAGGGGGAGCAGGAAAGATAACGAGGAAGAGACGGAGGCGGAGGAGGAGGAGGAGAAGGAGGAAGAGGTGGAGGAGGAGGTGGAGAAGGAGGAGGTGGAGGAGGAGGATGGGGGAAAGAGGAGGGATGAGGATGAGGATGGGGATGAGGAAGCGGATGAGGATGAGGATGACGGTGAGGATGAGTAGGATGATGAGGAAAAAGACGAGGGATCGGAGTAACATTATTTGGCCCCTCCTGTTTTGCAGGGAGTTGGCTCAGCTGTACGCATGTGTTAGAAACAGCTTCATGGACACTATGGTTGTCAGTGTCACGTGCTGTATGTTGTGACATTACAGCTGCAGCGCGCCCCAACTTGCACCCACATCTCAACCAGTCGCCTGTCTCATTTGTTGTTGGTAAGCCTTGGCTAGTTCTGGTGGTTGGAGGACGGGTTTCGATGGGGGGTTGATACAACGGCTTACTCCATTTTGCTATAGCGTTGTTCTGACAACTGGCAGGGGTGAGTTACTCCCCACGGTGGTCTGCCGAGCAGTCTTGTATTACCCATATCCGCCCTAGTTTCAACCGTCGTCTGCTTTTTATACAATGACTTTACTAGACTCTGGGACTTGGTAGTGGGCTGGTGGGGCTGAGGTGTATGTTCAAGCGACCTGGCCTCCCCTTTCGGAACTGGCCCACGTTGATACTTAACGAGCCACAGGCAGGCCTGATCCTTCCTGTAGTTGCTGTGCACGTGTAGTTTGTTCCCTCCTGCTCGCCTCATCCCTTTGTTGTTATGTGATATTATGTCTTGTGTGGTATCATTCTCCCTTCTCCTTCTGACCGCCTGCTTAGTTATCCTGCGCCCACATGGGCAACATATCTTTTCATCATTTCTTTTTGCACCTCCTATGTTCGCACTGGCGGCAAACTTAATTTGTTTATACAGGCCCAAGTCGGCGTATTTCATTGTTTTCCATTTCATTGCTTCATAGAGCGTTCCAGCCAAGAAGCTCAAGTTTGCCCAACGTACAAGGAGGAGGAGGAGGAGGAGGAGGAGGAGGAGGAGGAGGAGGAGGAGGAGGAGGAGGAGGAGGAGCAGGAAGAGGAGGAGGAGGAGGAGGAACGAGAGAGGAGGATGATAAAAAGAAAGAGACGGAGGAGGAGGAGGAGGAGGAGGAGGAGGAGGAGGAGGGGGAGGACGGGGAGGAGGAGGAGGAGAAGGGAGAAAGGGAGAGGAGGAGTTGGAGAAGGGGGAGGCGGGGGAGGAGGAGGAGAAGGGAGGAGGGGGAGCACGGTGGCGCGCCGCTCCTCTGGCGGCGAGGCGAGTGCCGACAGGGCCGCCGCCCCAGAGAAGGGGGGCTGGGTCGTGGCGCCGCGCCAGCCCGAGAGGGCGCCTGGACCGGAGGACGCCGGCGCCGCGCCGCCCCGTTTTTTCGACTACACGTAAGAGTGACCCTTGGCCAGAGTGACCTCTGGTGCGGGCTCACCGGGGTCCCGCCGATCACTGAGCGCGATGCGGTAGTGGCTGCTTGCGCGCTTGGAGTCGGCCACCTCGCGCCCCGTTGGTCCGCGCACCAAAGGTCACTCTTGCCTAGGGTCACTCTTGCGTGTAGCCGATGTTTGTTGTTTTTGCCTTTTGTTTTTGTCTGTCTCTCGGTGTGCCTCTTTCTCTCTCTCTCTCTCTCTTCCTTGTTTGTGTTGTTCTATCGCGCTGCGTTTTGCGTTCTATGTTTTTTCGCGGCGGCCCACCAAGCGGACCTCCCTACGGGCCACTTAACGGCCCACCTGACCGATCCGTTCGACTCTAGTTCGACTCTAGTTCGACCCTGGCTCGACTTTAGATCGGCGCAACTTCGATCCAAGTTCCACCTAAATTCGCCTCAAGGCGACTCACGCTCGACGCAGCATTGACGCACGAGCGGAGTGAGTGGCTCCGGGAAGGCCCCCAGAACGAGCACCTCCTCTTCGCGAAGGCCTCTCGGGGACTTCTTTTGGGTCTCCTCCTTCCCTCGTGGGGGCGTCTTGGAGGAGGAGGAGGAGAAGGAGGAGGAGGAGGAGGAGGAGGAGGAGGAGGAGGAGGAGGAAGAGGAGTACGACGAGTATGAGGAGTAGTAGGAGGAGGGGGAGGAGGAGGAGGAGCAGGAGGAGGAAGATGAGGAGGTCTGCTTCTTTGGGGTTTCCTCGGTCCCTCTTGGGGGTCTGCTCGGGGTCCAGGCGCCGTCCTGGGCGCGAGGGTTCTGCAGGGCTTCTCCCGCTGCAGGCTCGGTCGAGCCCTCGCGGGCCCCTCGGGGCGGACCCTTTGGGCGGCCTTCCGCGAATCGGTCTTGGAGTCCTCTTGAGGCCGTCTTGGGCTTTCTTGTGGGCTCCTTGGTATCTGACGCTCGGCGGCGGCCCGCTCTGCGTGTCGTCGTCGTCGTCGTCGTCGTCGTCGTCGTCGTCGTCGTCACCCTCGAGGGTCGAGGGTCGAGGGTACATCCAGGAGGGGGTTGGGACGCCGTTGGCGGCAACGACGGCGTCGAGGTTCGAGGTTCGAGCATCGAGTAGCGAGGGCTTGGGGTGTTCTTTGTTTTGTTCGAAGCTCCAGGGGCCGCCTCGTGCCGTTTTTTTTTTTTGGTTTCTTTCTTTTTTACCCCAGAGCCAGGCCCCAGAAGCAACGTAAGGTTGCCGTTGGAAGGACCGCGCACAGTGTGGCGCCGCTGGCCCCCTTCGTGCACGCCAATCCCCACCTTTGGGGGTAGCGTGCACCGAAGAGGCCCTGGCACGGCGGCGTAGCGTGCACGGAAGGGGCCCTCGTGGGGGGCTCGCCCCACCGCCTCACCCTCCTCCCTCCTCCTCCTCCCCCCCCCCCTCCCCCCTCCCCCTCCTCCTCCTCCCTCCCGCCGCCTCCCCCTCCCTCCCTCCTCCCTCCTCCCTCCTCCCTCCTCCCTCCTCCCTCACAGGGACAGCGTGCTTTTCGGATGTCGACGTCGCACGCTATCTTTCCACCGCCACGCGTAATTTGGATGCAAGTCATGGGGATCTTAATTCGGCATCGGGTGGTCGAACATGTGCCACGTCTGGCATGTCCTGCTCAATTCCGCTCAAGGCCGCTGAGTCTGGCTTAATCTTGGTCATAACCTGGGCCCGTTTGGCTTACTGGCCCTTTTGCTCGGGCGCACTGGCCCGTGATCGTTCTTTCGAAGGCCTGTCAGAAACTGCCTCCCAATCTTGAGCCGAGAATCCTCGGACGCAGAAGCAGCACATAATACCACATGCCTCTTACAGTTTTGAGGGTCTCAGCGCCTCGCCGCAAACCTTTCTGGTTATCCGTAAGGGCTTCGCCCCCGGCCGCCGGCCCCCTCTCTACCATAATGGGATATCTCAGAGTCGCGTCGGTGCGTCTCGGCGCTGCCTTGGCGCATCTGGGAACACCATGCGGGGCGGATCGGAGTCATCAGCGCATATCGAGGCGATGGCGTTGTGGCTTTCGGCCCATCTCGCCACCGTGCCTGGGTTGTGGGTCCGAGGCCTCTTGTATGTGTTGGGGTGTCGTGGGGGGCCTCTCAGCGGCCGCTTAGAGGCGGTTTGGGAGCCTCTTGGGGCCTCTTGGGGCGTCTTGGTTGGCGGCTTCTAGGGGCCTCCTGGGGGCTTCTCGGGGCACACATCTATCATTTTCGGTTCGTGGTCCCCTGCTTGGGCCCCTCTTGAGGCCGTCTTGGGGCCCTCTCGGGCCGTCTTGAGCGCTTCTTGGGCCATCTTGGAGCCCTCCTGGGCCGTCTTGGGGCCCTCTTGGAGGCCTCTTGGTCTGGCTTGGCAAGGTCTTGGAAGCTTCTTGATCTGTCTTGGAGAGTCGGAAAACCGAAAATGCGAGAAGGCCAACATCCTTCAAAAACCATCGCCAACTCGACCATTTTGGCCTCTTGGGGCTCTCTCGGGCGGCCTGTTGGAGCGCTCTTGGGGCCTCTTGGGGCCCTCTTGGGCCGTACTGGAACCATCTTCGGGCGCCTTGGGGCATTCTTGGCCTCGGCAATTCCAATATGGCGTAATTTGCAAGGGTTTATGGCCTCGGGGACGCGAATCTTGTTTAATTTAAAGGATTATGGCTTCGGGACGCGAGCATTGGTCATTTGCTAGGGTTTATTGCCTCGGGGACGCAAGAATGGTATGATTTGCGAAAAGGTTTAGGGCCGCGGCGACGCGAACATGGTAGAATATACGAAGGATTATAGCCTCGGGAGCGCGAATGTCAAGTATTTCCATGTCTCCCATGCCCTCCTTGGAACATAGAGCACCCGATCCGAAGGTGGTAAATTTCTGGTTTGGGGCTCCCCCTCGCGCGGACTTCCACAATTTTCAGCAGGAAGCAGAAAGCAGGATTGTAACATTGCAGACTTGAAGCTGCAACTGGTACAGGGAGCAGCAACTTCGGCCTACAGCCTGGTGGTCCCATTAGGGGGCCGGCAGACCTCCTGAGGCGCCTTGCGGAGCTTCTAATTCATATCCTGTAGCGCGTGGGGGGTCTTTGGGATTTGCTAGGCTGGTGTGGAGGCCGTCTGGTCGGGTCTCGAGGCTGTTTTGGAGCTCTCTGGTCTGCGCTCGTGCCAGAGGGCGCCATCCTGCAGGCGGGCGCACGACGAGGGGGGGCACCTCGAGAAGATTGCAATAACTTGACCAAATAGGTTAGCGGACATTGTAGCACGCGCCAACGTGCTCTGGGGGCACGGGTGGCGGCCATTCTGTGTGGTGGGTCTTGCACGGTGGTCCCTGTCCTGCTGCACGTTTCTGTTTGTCGCGTGCGATGCCTGCTTGCACTTGCGTGCACATGTATGCAATCACACAGGCACGCGCGATCGCAGGCGCTCGCGCATATGCACACACGCAGGCGCTCATTCTCCACCATCCTCTGGTGTTGGGTCCTCGTTTTGAGGAGAGCGCCCCGCGTCCTCTTCCTCTCCTCCTCCTCTTTCCTCCTCCTCCTCCTCCTCCTCCTCCTCCGCCTCATCCTCCACTGCTCTCTCCTCCAATCCCTGCCTCTGCTCTTCGCATGCCCTTCCTTTCCCTTCACACGTTTCGTGGCCCCATAGAGAGCTCCACCGAAGGCCCCAGTGGTAGGGTTCGCAGGCAGCTCTCCCCCCCAGTTCGGCACACTCCTCACGCGTCTTGTGGCCCCACGGGGAGCTCCACCGAAGACGATCTGCAGAGCTGCGGTACTCACAGCTGCATATGGCTGGGCCCTTCGCCAGGATCATATCCATACTTTCTCGCCAGCGAAGCCTGCGGCGTCCTCGCGGCTCCCGACGCGCCTCCGTGGGCCGAAGTGCGCGGCAGCGGGTGTGGCGACGGACCGGGAGCACGACAAGCCGAGCGGCGGGAAGATCAGAGACGCCGCGCGCGTGCGCGCACGCCGCGCAAGGGCCCCGCGGCGGGGAGGAGGCGGCCTCCACGGGGCACGCCCTGGAGGCAGCAGCCGCGGCTCGGCGCACGGGGGGGGGAGGCGAAGAGTCCCTGGGAGGGGGGCGGAAGCAGCCGTGCACCACCCAGGCCGGGGGGAGGGCCACGGAGCGCGTGTCGTCAAGGCTCTAGATGCCCGAGGCGTCGAGTTCAGTGTACCCGCGGCGTCGAGCTCCGTCTCGCCCCCCGAGTGCAGGACACTCCGGGGGGAGCGCAGGCCTCAGGCTGCCGTCCGGCGGCCCCAGCTCGGCGCTCGTCGGCGGCCGTGGAGAAGGAAGGGGAGGGCCCGTGCTGTGGCGCCCTTAACGACCAGGAGGGGAGGGGAGGGGAGGGGAGGCGAGGGGAGGGGAGGGGAGGCGAGGGGAGGGGAGGGGAGGAGAGGGGAAGCGAGGGGAGGGGAGGGGAGGCGAGAGGAGCGCTAGAGGGGCAGTCGCCCGGGCAGGGCGGAGCGGCGCCGCGGCCCAGCCAGCGCGGGGCGGGGCGAGGGGCGGGCCGCGGCCGCTCGCTGGCCGCGGCCGCAGCGGCGGCGACCGAAGGCCGGGGCGTGTCGGTGCAGGTGGGGCGGTCGGGCCCTCCACGGGTCCCGGGACTGTCAGAGAAGGACTCGTCACCAGCCTGGAACATATCCCTATCCCTATGCTGGGCATCTCCTCATCACGATGCCGATCTTAGGGATCCCCTCAGTTTTTTTGTTGAGGGCGCGTCCCTAAGATTGCCATCGCCTTTTGGCGTGTCAAGCTTAGGGATAGGGAGAAGTTCGAGGCCGGTAAACTCGGGAGGAACAAGGGGTCCTGGGGGGAGGTCCTGGGGGAGGGCCCCGGGGTCCGGGGCCCGCTTCCCCCATGGTGAATTGCCGCAGCGTCCCCGCCGGGCGGCAGGCTGAGAGGGTGCTGCCAGGGGATTCCTCGAGTGGCGCAGAGAAGGGCGCAGGCGGGTATCCCCAGCCATCGGCCCAGGCGCCTGGCTTAGCGACGGGTCCCGTGTGCGCATACCTTGCGGAGTCGACGCGCTCCGTCGCCGGATCGGGCGGCACCGGCTGCACGTTTCGGGGGATACCTGCCCCGATCTCTGGACCCGGTGGCCCCTGCTCCATGTTTCTGGATCCGTGGCCCGCGTTACCGTTCGGCAACGCGCAGAGGGGGGTAGGGGGAGGGGGGAAGGCTTCTTAGAAACACCCCTGCTTCTTAGAAGGCGCGGGCCTTCTCTATAGACGTAAGGCCCAGGCCTTCTAAGCAGGGTTCTTCTAAGAAGCCTTCCCCACTCCCCCTACCCCCTTTTGCGCGCCGCCAAACCGTGTGCCCTGAGGTGGCGGTGTTGGGCAGACCGAGCCCCAGCAGGGGGCGCCGCCGCGGGACATGTGGCACACGCGTGCGCGCGCGCCGCGCAGGCACGGCTCCGCCAGGCAGCATCATAATTACATGTGTGCGCGTGCACGGATAGAGCTACGAGGCACCCGCGGACGGCGGCGGTGGCGCAGTCGAGGCGACAGCTCGCCACGAAGGAAACGGGTCCTGAGGTTCTTCGTCGTTTTCGGGCTCCCGGGCTCCTCCATCGGAGGTTGATGGACCTCCCATCCTGACTCGTCTATGAGCGAATTGGCCGTGTGCAGACGCGCGTGTGCGAAACTCCTCAACTCCCGCGGCCCATGCTATACTTGTTTCCCTCCGCGGCCGCCGTCTTCTTCACGAACTTATGTGTATATATGTATGTATGTATGTATGTATGTATGTATGTATGTATGTATGTATGCATGCATGCATGCATGTATGCATGTATGTAATGTATGTAATGTATGTGTATGTGTATGTATATGTGTATGTGTATGTGTATGTGTATGTGTACGTGTACGTGTATGTGTATGTGTATGTGTATGTGTATGTGTATGTGTATGTGTATGTGTATGTGTATGTGTATGTGTATGTGTATGTGTATGTGTATGTGTATGTGTATGTGTATGTGTATGTGTATGTGTATGTGTATGTGTATGTGTATGTGTATGTGTATGTGTATGTGTATGTGTATGTGTATGTGTATGTGTATGTGTATGTGTATGTGTATGTGTATGTGTATGTGTATGTGTATGTATGTATGTATGTATGTATGTATGTATGTATGTATGTATGTAGGTAGGTAGGTAGGTAGGTAGGTAGGTAGGTAGGTAGGTAGGTAGGTAGGTAGGTAGGTAGGTATGTATATATGTATGTATGTATGTACATATATACATGTATGTGTGTGTGTGTGCGCAGTCCTGGCTCGGCCCGCCGGCTGCCAGATAGCGCGCGCGCTGCCGCCCACGCTGCCGGCCAACACGTGAGGTACGTGTGAGCGTACGTGTCTCTGGCGATCCGCCGTTGTCTCAACTGGCCTCCTCCTCCCTCCTCCTCCTCCTTCTCCCTCCTCCTCCTCCTCCTCCTCCTCCCTCTCCTCCTCCTTCCTCCTCCTCCTCCCTCCTCCTCCTCCTCCTCCTCCTCCTCCTCCTCCTCCTCCTCCCCCTCCTCCTCCTCCTCTCCTCCTCCTCCTCCTCCTCCTCCTCCTCCTCCTCCTCCTCCTCCTCCTCCTCCTCCTTCTCGGAGACGCAGAGGGGGTCTCCGCCCGGAGGCGGCAGAGGGAGAACGGGTCACCAGGGCAGGTGATCACGGTGGGCGGGAAGGAGGAAGGCATGCATGGTATTGGGGAGCCATGGGAGCGGGGAGGGACGAGATCGAGGCACTCACGAGCCGCGTCCTATGGCGCAGCCATTACCCAGCTGCCTGGACCCTGCCTGGGGTCAAGGGTCGGTCTTGGCTGACGAGCTGGGCACGCCCAGAAGCGCACGCGTTCCGTCGTGCCCGGACATTCTGCGATTGCGATTCAGAGTTGCGGTGCTTTGGTGCCGAGGACCGCGGCGGCTGGAGCGTCGTGGAGGACAGGAGACGGAAGGCCCCGCTGTCGCCCCCGCGCGCCACGTTTCCGGTACAGGCTGGCACTCCTTCGGCGTACTGCGGTAGCAAACGGTGGGAGCCTTGCATACCCTCGTAATTTCGTTTTGACAGTGCGCCAGCGTCGACTAGCGTCTGGTAGTCGATTAGGTAGCGTCGATTTAGCGTTGATTCGCGTCTTTTCGCGTCGATTTTCGTCGATTTTCGTCGATCTAGCGTCGATCTAGCGTCGATCTAGCGCTGATTAGCGTCGACGGGCGTAGAATAGCGCCGATTCGCAAGAGCCAACAAGATGGTATGGTAGGCTGCCGTGAGTTGCCGCAGAAGCCTATGAGCGCCAGCCATCACCTGCAATCGATGTCCCACCGCGTTCCTCTCTTCCCGAGTCCAAGTTCCAGTCATTCATAATTGGGTGATTCCTGCTTTCTGGCTGGCTTCGCCGTGTCCCCCCTTCCACCCCCAGAAGGAGCAATGTCAGGTCTGCTGCTTCACGCTCCCAGCAGTGCGGTTGATGTATAGTAAAACTTTCATCACTACAGCATCGCCAGAGTTGTGTATTTGGGGGTGGCACTTACAAGCGGACTGGTGCGTATCGCATGCCCGTTCGAAGGGCTTGAGCAAGCGAGGCTTTACAATCAACTACTTACGGGCAGTGACGATGAGATGGGGTGTCGTTTCTGTCCCAAGTTGCAAGAGCGTCATCCGCATACTGTTCTGCAAGCGCTTAGTTGAGCGGCATGCGGGGGTACAGTGGCCCTTCTAGCTTGATCTTTTAACTCCAGGCACGCAGTGGGTGGCCCATCGAAGCATTCTCAGCACAGGCCGCAGCATATTCGCACCGGCAGCGCGAAGCAGTGGTCAGGGAGGCTGCGTCACGTGCATGCTCTGTGTGTGAGGGGCTCACGTGCAGGCCTTGCATGGGTGATTTATCCAGCAGCCTTCGCGAACAGCGTTGTGTCTGACACGCGCACGTGCCCGAGTCCCCCCCCTCCGCCTTCCTCTTTGCCGCTTCCCTTCGCCCCCCCACCCCTCTGCTCTCCCCCAGACGCTCGCGTCGTGAAAAAAAACATCACGACGAGACGTCTTTGCTTCTTTTCGGCCTCCAGGCCTTCGCTAGGCCCCAGGACCGTCAGAAGAGCGGCTCGGGAGGAAGAACCGGGCCTGGGCAGAGGTTCGGGACCTTCGGGGACCTAGTATAGAAAAAATCTGGACATCGCATGCCCTCCCCTTCCCCCCCCCCTCCTCGCGCCTGTTCCCCCATCCTCACCCTCTTCCTCCTGCTCATCCTCTTGCTCATCCGCATCCCCTCCTCCGATGGACGCTGCTCCCATTTCCGACCGCGCATGGCACGATGGGGGGCCCTTCCTGGGGCTCCACGTCGGCCATGACACCCGTCGGCGGACGGGACGGGACGGGAGGGAGCTTCCGGATGTCGGGTACAGTCGGGGCGCTGAACAAGGAACCCTTTTCGTTTGGGAAGAGCTCCGTGTTCCTTAGTTGTTTCACAGGTTGCCTCAGGTTTTCCCGAGGTTTTCCATGGGAAGTCGCAGTTTAACTTATGGGGAAGAAGGGGCCTCGTTCCTTATTTAGGGCTCCTTAGGTCAACGCCCCAGCTGTATGGCGCGAGCGCCCCTAGCTTGCCCTCAACCTCCCTCCCTCCCTCCCCAGACGTTTTTACGTCGCGGCGCGGCAGGGCCGGTCCGCACGTGCGCCCGGCAGGCCAGGAGAGCGGCGCTGCCGGTGGGCCCGGATGCGAGAGGAAGGAGAAGAGAAAGATCGGGGAGACGTAAGACTCGAGTACTCCGGCGCTCGGGTTTGCCGACGCTTTTTGACGAGCGCGTCCTGGATTTTGACGGTCCAGTTTTCGTGGGATGTTTGCAGCGGGAGCTCGCGTCAAATTTCAGATTGGGTCTCGTCATTTTCATGATGGCCCCGTCAGGCCAACTTGAGTCCTCCATACCCGAGTCTTACGTCTCCCCGAAAAGAGGCGGCCGCGGAAGAGGGATGAGGGGAAGGGGGGGCGCGCTCGCGCCAGGCGTCCCAAAAGCGGCCTCGCCCTCGAGGAGCGGAGGAGTCGTCACCTCTGCCGCCGCGGGAGGCGTCGGGAGGGTGGCGGCAGGTCGGCGGAAGGGAAGCGAGGCCGCCTCCGCCGGCGGGAGCCGGCGGGAGGCCGGCGGAAGGCGGCTGAAGCACAAGATTTGAGTCGGGCCTGTCCCTCTACAGGAGGAATATTCCCAAATAGTAAAAATAGTCTGGGGACGATTCGTCGATCATTGTTGGACCATTTTGGGGTATTCCGTTGCACATTTTCTTGAGTTTTCGTGCGACATCCGCCTGTAGGGGGACACGCCCGACCTCAGAGCAAACAGCTGCGCCCTCGAGTCATGACACCGGAGCTGGGCCAGGGCTGGACCTGAGCGGCGTTTGGGCGATCTCGTGGGCCCTTCTCGTCTCGACTTCGCTGTGCAGCAGCGAGGGAAAACGAACAACAAAAACATAACAGGGGAAAAACAATCACATGACGAAAACGAAAAAACAAAACAAGGGACAAAAACAACAAAAACAACAACAAAACGTGGAGGACAGAACGAGGGAAAAACAAAAACATCACGAGAACGAAAAACACCGCCTAGGTTCGGCCCCGCTCCGGGCTCCAGGCTTCCGGGAGCGATCTCCCCCGGCGGGGGCCGCCGCAGGGCGCCCGGGGGCGGCGGCGCCGGCGCTGCACCCCGTGGCGGGGCGGCGTCGCGGGCGGCAGGGGCGGGAGGGGCGGGGCCCAGACCTCCGGCGTCGCGAGGGAGGCCCGACGGGGGATTTTGGGCTCTTTGGTGCCTCTCTGGAGGCCCTCGCGGGCCTCGGGGCCGTCAGAAAGCGGTGCAGGGCGAGCAGCCGGTCTGGGGGAAGGCCTCCGGACCTCCAGGGGCCGACGTCGTGCGTTCCTTACGACGTGGGATGTTTTGGGGGCGGCGCGGGCGTTTGTTTGGCTGCTCCTTCCCCTTCCGGGCTGGGAGACCGCTTGGAGCTGCCGCAGCTGGCTGCGCGGGAGGAGGCCGCGGTGGCGGCCGCGCGGGAGGAGGCTGCGCGGGCAGTGCCAGGCCCGCCGGGCGCGTCACACAGCCGACGCACAAAGACGGGGTCTGGGGCTCCGGGCGTGGTTTTTTACGATGTTGTGTGGTTTTCTCGCTGCGTGTCGGATCGCAGGGTGCGCGGCACGGCCAAAGGCGGAGGCAGACGCGTCCGCATGGGCGAGCCAGGGAGGGAACCAGAGGCCTAGAGGTTGACACCAGCACCAGCATCGGCGGTGTGCCTCCACCGGGGGAAGATGATCCCGATCTCGGTCGTGGTGGCAATAATCACCCAGGCTTCCAGGCAGCCGCAAGATCACCACCAACACCAGAATCTAGGATCGTCTCCCCCCCGGTGGATGCCGCCCCCCGTGCTGGTGTTGGTGCCCATCTCCAAGCCTCCGAGTGGACCCGAGACACGAGCCCGGCGCCCTCCTGGTAGGCGCCGTTGTCCATGCCGGAGCCGGAGCCCTCGGCCTGGACCATGGTCCAGATCACGCTGAAGTGGTCCGCCAGCCCAGCTACTGACAGCAAGTTCAGTACTGTTATTGTGTCGCACTCGTTCCTGGTCAGCACGGCTGGTCGGGAGGACGGGCGATGTGGCGGCAGCGGGGTCAGGCGATGGGGGGGCGTCCAGTTGGCGTGGGGGAGAGGGAGGCGCACGAGGGCAGCGGGCCCCTTCGGAGCGCAGGGGCGAAGGACAAGCTGGGCCAGGCCCAGGCCCTCCCCAGACCTTCCCCTCCTCCTGCTCCTCCTCCTCCTCCTCCTCCTCCTCCTCCTCCCTCCTCCTCCTGCTCCTCCTCCTCCTGCTCCTCCCCCTCCTCCTCCTGCTCCTCCTCCTCCTGCTGCTCCTCCTCCTCCTCCTGCTCCTCCTCCTCCTCCTCCTCCTCTCCTCCTCCCTCCTCCTTCTCCTCCTCCTCCTCTTCCTCTCTCTCCTTCTTCTTCTCCTCCTCCTCCTCCTTTCTCCTCCACCTCCTCCTCTTCCTCCTCCTCCTCCTCCTCCTCCTCCTCCCTCCTCCCCTCCTCCTCTTCCTCCTCCCTCCTCCTCCTCCTCCTCCTCCTCCTCCTCCTCCTCCTCCTCCTGCTGCTCCTCCTCCTCTCTCCTCCTCTCCTCCTCCTCCTCCTCCTCCTCCTCCTCCTCCTCCTCCTCCTCCTCCCCCTCCTCCTCCTCCTCCCTCCTCCTTCTTCTTCTCTCCTCCTCCTCCCTCCTCCTCCTCCTCCCTCCTCCTCCTCCTCCTCCTCCTCCTCCTCCTCCCCTCCTCCTGCTCCTCCTCCTGCTCCTCCTCCCCCTCCTCCACCTCCTCCTCCCCCTCCTCCACCTCCTCCACCAGGCCCTCCCCAGACATGCGATATCATTTTTTCTCGATATGCGGTCCCTGGACTGTTTTACAATCCGAGTCGGCGAGGGCCCCTGGGAGCTGAAAACGGCGAGAAAACCTTCTGGCGCAAGCGCTCCGAGCTTGCCCTCGCCTCCGCTCCTCCCCTCTGCCGTCCTGTTCGCCTCTCCTCACGCTCCGCCGACTCGTGGGGCTCCGACAGGTTACGGACCGCGAGAACAGGGAGCGCCTGCTCGAGCAGGAAGAGCAGGCCAAGAAAGAGAAAGAGCGGGTGGCGAGGCCTCTGCGTGCCGCTGCCTTGAGGATGATGACTGAGGAGGAGGAGGGATGAAATGAGGAAGGAATAAGAAACATTATATTACTACGAACGCCAATCGTAATTTTCATACTAGCAGTAATAACACCAGCACGAATAATGACAATGCTGACAGCGTTGATGTCGAATAATACTAGTAATAGCAAGACGATCAAGAAGACATCGCAGAACAACAACACTTGGGGAAATAGTAATACGATGGCGAATAATCATGATTATGTTGAGATTCGGAGGTATGCAGTATACGTTTTAGGAGTTCCGCGCGGATTTTTCCGATCTGCGCGGGCCCTCCGCTTGGGCGGCGCCTCCAGCACCGCTCCTGGCGCACTCCGCGTGCCAGAAGGGAGGTGTCAGCGCCGATCCAGGGAATCCGCGTGGACCTCTGACTGTTTATGTTTATGCCGCTGCTGGTTTCTCTAAGGAGGACACAGATGAGCAGGTTGGGAGTTGTCCCTCCTTCCTGCTTCAGCTGCTGCCGCTCTTCCTCCTTCTTGCTCCCGCACACTCGGGTTGGGGGGTCTGGTGGTGTCTGTGGACTAATCATGCGACGTATGATAGCATTTGGGGGCCACGTCATTTCCCCCAGTAACGCTGACCCAGGAAAGGAGACACGGGCAAGCAGATCCTGCACTATTCAGCGAGCCGGGGAGCAGGCACTGAACATCGTATCAAGAGGGCTAAGCCACAACTGATCATACTGGTCCATCCCAGGCCAGCAGTGGAGCCCTCTAGTCAGGTGGGAGTGCATTCACTTGTGATTTGGGTTGGTTGCTGGAGTAGAAGCCGTAGCGTCGAAGTTGGCTGGTTGTCCTGGGTTTCTTGAGGCGTTCGCGCTCTCATGCATGGCGAGCTCACGTGTCGGGAAATGTAATGTCTCGGGCTGGAAGGCTGTCGAGACTACGGGCACAGCATGTTTGGCACGTGCGTAGCACCGTCAAGTCAGGGTCTGGACAATATCAGTATTCAATCTTCCAGACGGCACCATCTTTCCGATGCCAACTATCAGAAAGAGCTTGTACTAGTAAGC
>CAUYUJ010003364.1:60000-79827 GCA_963575745.1 Prorocentrum cordatum
TTGTTCTGCTGCTGTTTGTTGCTGTTGTTGTTGTTGCTGCTTCGTTGTTGCTGTTGCTATTTGCTGTCGCCTCTACTACGGCTCTCTGTTCTCGCGTCTCCCTGGCTAGGTTGCTGTTGCTGTAGTTGTAGCTGTTGTTGTTGTCGTTGTTGTTGTTGTTGATGTTGTGGTTGTGGTTATGGTTGTTGTTGTTGTTGTTGCTGCTGCTGCTGCTGCTGCTGTTGTTGTTGTTGTTGTTGTTGTTGTTGTTGCTGCTGCTGCTGCTGCTGCTGTTGTTGTTGTTGCTGCTGTTGCTGAATGTTAGTTATTGAACAGTTTGTATTGTTGGACCCCTTACAGGCGCCCTGGCGCTCTCGCCGAGGCGTCGGCTACATTTTCATTGAAAATGAGGCTCACGCTCGAGCGGTTTGGGGGACCGCCGAAACCGGCCCCCCAAGAACAGCAACGCTCCCGCTCGAGACTTTCTCCTTTTTTATTCAGGGCTGGTGTTCTTGCTCGCCGCCGAGAGCCGCCGTCCTCACAAAGCCAGCGCTGCCGCTCGAGACTTCCTCCCGTTTTACCTTGGACTGGCGCGCTAGTCTTTCTCTCATCGGCGCGGCCCCCAGAAAAAAAAACGCTCCCGCTCGAAGCTTCCTCCCTTTTTTACTCAAGGCGGTGCTCCTCCTCGCCGCCGAAAACCGCCGCCCCGACAGAACCAGCGCTCCCGCCCGAGACTTCCTTCCGTTTTACGCTGGACTGGCGCCCTACTCTTTTTTGAATTGGCGCCGCTCCCAGCAAGAACAACGCTCCCGCTCGAGGTTTCTTCCCTTTTTTCTGAAGACGGTGCTGTTCCTCGCCGCCGACAACCCCCGTCCCGACACAACCACGGCTCCCGCTCGATGCTTCCTCCCTTCTTACTCAAGGCGGTGTTCCTCCTCGCCGCCGAAAGCCGCCGCCCCGACAAAACCAGCGTTCCCGCTCGAGACTTCCTTCCGTTTTACGCTGGACTGGCGCCCTACTCTTTTTTGAATTGGCGCCGCTCCCAGCAAGAACAACGCTCCCGCTCGAAATGTCCTTTCTTTTTCCTCGGGACGGTGCTGTTCCTCGCCGCCTACATCCCCCCTCCCGACAAAACCACGGCTCCTGCTCGATGCTTCCTCTTTTTTTGCTCAAGGCGGTGTTTCTCCTCGCCGCCGAAAGCCGCCGTCCCAACAAAACCAGCGTTCCCGCTCGAGACTTCGTTTTGTTTTACTGTGGACTAGCGCCCTACTCTCTTCAGCATTGGCGCCGCTCCCAGCAACAACAGCAGCCCTGCTCGAGACTTCCTCCCTTTCTATTCAGGGCCAGGTCCTTGCCTCACCGCTGACAGTTCCCATCCCCACCAAGGCAATCATGTCGTTCGATACTGCCTTGTGCTTTACCCTTCGCTGGGGTTCCACTGGCGGTCTCGCATCGGCGCAGCAAGGCGCGGGCATGTGTTTTCGAGGCGCAATATGTTGAAATTCCTCGGAGGAGGTGTTTGCAAGACCTCATTGGGCGGGAGATCTGGGAATGTGAATAACGGACCCCGCTATAGAACAAGAATCCCCCATTACGTGGATGGTTATCATGATGGTCGCATGCTCGTGTGGAAACATCGCCCATGATGGTCAACTTATTATTATCGTTGTTGTGGTTGTCGTTGTTTTTGTTGCTGTTGTTGTATTTGTTGCTGTTGCTGTTGCTGTTGTTGTTGGTGTTGTAGTTGTGGTTGTGGTTGTGGTTGTGGTTGTTGTTATTGTTGTTGTTATTGTGGTTGTGGTGTTGGTGCTGGTGCTGGTGCTGGTGGTGGTGGTGGTGGTGGTGGTGGTGGTTGTGGTGGTGGTGGTGGTGGTGGTGGTTGTTGAATATTATTCCTTCTAAAGAATTTATCATATTATTTATTATTGTTGGGACACCTGTGCACGGCCCCCTGTGCGCGACCTCTGCGCCGCGCCTAGCCCCCGCTCCTTTACACATTTTCATCATTTTTCTGCGAAAGCTTCAGAAAAAGTGGATTACCCCCGGATCCGGTTTTTTGTTGACGCTCGTTTTCCCTTGCAAAAAACAATAGAAAATGAAAATTCTTGTTCTTAGTTGATCAAATTTCAAGAATCCCTTGCAAAAAACAAGGTAAAGTGGACATTCGCGCTCGCAAGACGAAATCCTTCCAAAACCTTAGGTTTCGTAGCGATTTTAACATAAAAACATCAAAAACCCAATGGTTTTTTAAGAAAAATTGTCAAAATGTCCTTCCGCGCGCGCTGTCCGAATCCCACAAAACCAATGGTTTTTCAACATTTATGTTACATGAGCTCGCGCGAGCTACTTTTTCTTGTTCTAACATAATCAAATTTCAATAATCCCTTGCAAAAAATAAGGTAAAGTGGACATTCGCGCGCGTAAGACGAAATCCTTCCAGAACCTTAGGTTTCGTAACGATTTCAACATAAAAACATCAAAAACCCACTGGTTTTTCAAAAAAAAATGTCCAAATTTCATCCCGCGCGCGCTGTCCGACTCCCACAAAACCAATGGTTTTTCAACATTTATGTTACATGAGCTCGCGCGAGCTACTTTTTCTTGTTCTAACATAATCAAATTTCAATACTCCCTTGCAAAAAAAAAGTAAAGTGGACATTCGCGCGCGCAAGACCAACAAAAAACACGACGATCTCAGGAACTTGCCCCAAAAATGTGACCAACTCCGCTCTCTGTCCTCTCTCTGTCTGCTCTCTGTCTCTCTCTCTGTCTGCCTGTGTCATGTATTGTATGTCACAATTGCAGGATGCTGGGCACACGCGCGCCCCGAATAAGTGACCAAGTTCTGTGGGTGTGTACCCCACGCCAGTGTAGTAGCCACGGTCGTCCGCACGCCACGAATTGAAGTGTCCCAACGTCATAGGGCGGGAAGCTGGGTTTGGGTGGTCGCGAAGAGTCGTTTGGATATTTGGTAGAGCTTGAACTGCCCCCCACGAAGTGGGGGTATTGTCTCGCGTCGCATGAAAACCCTGGCACTGGTGAGAACACTGAGCGTTCGGGTAAAATGATTGTTGTTGTTGTTGTTGTTGTTGTTGTTGTTGTTGTTGTTGAACATTATTTATTCTAAAGAATAATTATTGTTGGGCCCCCTGGTGCGCGCCCCCCTGCGCCGCCTAGGCCGCAGCTACATTTTCATCATTTTCGTGAGGAAGCCTCAGAAAAGAGGGTGTGTACAGGATCCGGTTGTTTTGTTGTAATCCGCTTTCCCTTGCAAAAAACAATAGAAAATGACATTTCTTGTTCTAATATATCAAATTTCAAGAATCCCTTGCAAAAAAATAAGGTAAAGTGGACATTCGCGCGCGCAAGACGAAATCCTTCCAAAACCTTAGTGTTCGCAACGATTTTAACATAAAAAACATCAAAAAACCAATGGTTTTTCAACAAAAAATTGTCAACATCTCATCCCGCGCGCTCTTGCGGATTCGTAGGAAACCCAACACTTTTTAAACATTTCTGTCAAACGGGCTTTTGCGAGCAACTTTTTCGAACTTCTGCGACAACGGTTGCGCACTTGCCAGGGCCATCATCCCTGTCAAATAATACCATGCGGGACACATTCGTTTTTTCTTCGCGCGCGCACGCCGAAATCTCCAAAAACCATTGGGCTTCTTAAGAATTTTAGCACCGCGGGACAAGCACAACCATCAGGACAACCATCGGGACAATCATCGGGACAACGATCGGGACAACCACAACCATCAGGACAACCATCGGGACAACCATCGAGACAACCATCGGGACAACCATATCCTCTCTCTCATGTGTATTCCCACATCCCTCAGGAATTTGCCCTAAAGATGTGATCAACTATCTTGTGAGTACGTATCATGTGTATCATGTGTATCATGTACCATATGCATCATATGCAACAGATGTTCTGTGGAAGGCTAAACAACTTCTGTGGGTTCACAAGGCTTAACAACTTCTGTGGGTGTACGAACGTAGGCTTAACAACTTCTGTGGGTGTGTACTCCACGCCAGTGTAGTAGCCACGGTCGTCCGCAGGCCACGAATTGAAGTGTCCGAACGTCATAGGGCGGGAAGCTGGGTGTGGGTGGTGGCGAAGAGTCGTGTGGATATTTGGTAGAGCTTGCACTGCCCCCCCACAAAGTGGGGGTAGTGGCTGGCGTCGCATGAAAACCCTGGCACTGGTGAGAACACTGAGCGTTCGGGTAAAGTGATTGTTGTTGTTGTTGTTGTTGTACGTTGTTGAACTCTCATCATTGAAGAATAATTATTGTTGATCCCCTCCCTCCGGTGCACATTGTATTTTTCAATTGACGTGCCCGTCCCGGCGCTCGCACCCGGTTTCTAATCAGGGAACGACTTCCTCCTCAAACTGCGTTGTTGGACCCTGGGTTACAATGACAACGGCTCCCGCTTGAGGCGTCCTCACAATTAGCCAGGACCACCGCTCCCGCCCGAGACTTCCTCGCATTTTATTCAGGAATCGCGCTCTCGCTTGGGACTTTCCTTACAATTTATTCAGGAATCGCTCTCTCGGCGCTCTGGAGTCGCACTCTCGCTGGAGACTTGCTTGCAATTTACTCCAGAACAGCGCCCTTGCGTTGGAATTTCCTGCAATTTGCTCAAGCACCGCGCTCCCGACACTCAGGCACCCAGTAGTCGCGCTCACGCTTAGGACTCCCTCACAGATTATTTAGGAATCGGGACCTCGCTGCCCTTCGTGGCCCCGTTGCAGCCCTGCGCTCTTCGTGGCCCCATACGCATTCCCTTCGTGTCCCCGCTGTCGCCCTTCGTGGCCTACTTCGTGCCCTTCGTGGCCCTGCTATCGTTCTCTCTCTCTCTCTCTCGCTCTCGCTCGTCGTCGTCGTCGTCGTCGTCGTCGTCGTCGTCGTCGCCACCGCCGCCACCGCCGTCGTCGTCGTCGTCGTCGTCGTCGTCGTGGTCGGTCCCCTGTCCGTCCCTCTTGGGGTCGGGTTGCCGCCGATCAGCGCTGCCGCTGGCCAGGCCGACGGTCCGCGGCCGCCCCGCCGCTTGCCGGGGCCTGGCCTGCAGGGAAGAAAGGTATACCCCCCAAAAGGGGTACGATCGAAAACGACGAGGGCGGGTATCGAGGTTTTGGGAATTACGCTTTAACGGACACTCGAACAGATAAGAGCGAACAGTCTTGAAATTATTATAATTATTATTGTTGTTGTTGTGGTTGTTGTTGTCGTTGTTGTTGTTGAACCTTAATTACTAAAGAATTATTATTGTTGGACCCCCTATATTCGCCCTGGCGCTCTCGCCGAGGCGCCGGCCGCATTTCCTCTGAAATTGAGGCTCACGCTCAGGCGTTTTGGAGTTCCGCCAAAACCGGCCCCCCAACAACAACAACGCTCCGGCTCGAGACTTCCTCCTTTTTTACTCGGGCTCGGTGCTCTTGCTCGCCGCCGAGAGCGGCTCCCGGGCCGGACGCCCGGGTCGGCGCCCGAGCCGGCGCCCGGGCGCCGGAAAATCGAGTTCCGAGGCGGCGCCGAAAAAAGGTCATTCCAATACAAATTTTTCTTTTCGAAAATGCTGAATTTCTGCTTCCGGCGCCCGGGAGGGAGGCCGTCCGGGCCGATTCCGGAGCTCGGGCCGGCACCCGGCCCGGCTCCCGGGCCGGACGCCCGGGTCGGCGCCCGAGCCGGCGCCCGGGCGCCAGAAAATCGAGTTTCGAGGCGGCGCCGAAAAAAGGCCATTTCAATACACATTTTTCTTTCGAAAATGCTGAATTTCTGCTTCCGGCGCCCGGGAGGCCGTCCGGGCCGATTCCGGAGCCCGGGACGGCACCCTGGGGTGGGGGGTGGGGGGGGTGGGGGTGCGGGGGGGGGAGGAGAGGAGAAGAGAGCTGGGGTGGTGGGGGGGGGTGGGGCCCGCTCCGGGCCGGACGCCCGGTTCTGCGCCCAGCCGGCGCCCGGGCGCCGGAAAATCGAGATCCGAGGCGACGCCGAAAAAAGACCATTCCAATACACATTTTTCTTTCGAAAATGCTGAATTTCTGCTTCCGGCGCCCGGGAGCCCGTCCGAGCCGATTCCGGAGCCCGGGCCGGCACCCGGCTCGGCTCCCGGGCCAGACGCCCGGGCCGGCGCTGGAGCCGGCGCCCGGGCGCCGGAAAATCGAGTTCCGAGGCGGCGCCGAAAAAAGGCCATTCCAATACACATTTTTCTTTCGAAAATGTGAATTTCTGCTTCCGGCGCCCGGGAAGCCGTCCGGGCCGATTCCGGAGCTCGGGCCGGCACCCGGCCCGGCTCCCGGGCCGGACGCCTGGGTCGGCGCCCGAGCCGGCGCCCGGGCGCCAGAAAATCGAGTTCCGAGGCGGCGCCGAAAAAACGCTATTCCAATACACATTTTTCTTTCGAAAATGCTGAATTTCTGCTTCCGGCGCGCGGGAAGCCGTCCGGGCCGATTCCGGAGCTCGGGCCGGCACCCGGCCCGGCTCCCGGGCCGGACGCCCGGGTCGGCGCCCGAGCCGGCGCCCGGGCGCCGGAAAATCGAGTTCCGAGGCGGCGCCGAAAAAAGGCCATTCCAATACACATTTTTCTTTCGAAAATGCTGAATTTCTGCTTCCGGCGCCCGGGAAGCCGTCCGGGCCGATTCCGGAGCTCGGGCCGGCACCCGGCCCGGCCGGCACCCGGCCCGGCTCCCGGGCCGGACGCCTGGGCAGTTCCGATCGCGCCAAAAAGAGGCCATTCCAATACACATTTTTTTTTTTTTTTTTTTTTCTCGAAAATGCTGAATTTGTGCTTGCGGCGCCTGGGAAGCCGTCCTGGGCCGTTTCTGGAGCGGCTTTGGGCCGGACGCCCGAGCCGGCGCCCGTACGTGGTGCTTCTCTGCTTCTGGCGCCTGCGCAGCTTCCCGAGCCGCTTCTGGAACCATATCTGGGCCGGTCCAGCGATAGGTTTCCTGGATGTGCTGAGCCATCCAACTTTTTGAGACTTCTGCGTCTCAAGGATAGGGAGAGAAGACATTAAAGGAGGATCAAAAAGCAACGTCGCTATGAACGCTTGGCTGCCACAAGCCAGTTCTACTTACTTGGACTACTACTACCGTTACCACTACTACTAGTGCTACAGCCGCAACAACAATATCATCAACTGCTGCTACTACAACTACTCATCCTTCCTCCTCCTCCTCCCCCTCCCTTCTCCTCCTCCCCCTCCCTATCTCTCTCATCTCCCCCTCCTCTTCCTCTTCCTCTCCCTCTGAGATGCGGGGCATGCGCAAGGCGATTGCGAAGGCGATGTGCCGTCCGAGCTATGGATGTTGAAGTTCCTCGGGAGAGGTGGTGGCCAAACCTTCTTGGGCGGGATATCTGGGTGAGGGAATATCGGATCCCGCATGCCAGAAAAATCCCCCATGATGGGGTGTGTTATCCAGATGGATGCATGTGTCATGTGGAAGCATGGCGCATGAGGGTAAAATGATTGTTGTTGTTGTTGTGGTTGTTGTTGTGGTTGTTGTTGTTGTTGTTGTTGTTGTTGTTGTTGTTGTTGTTGTTGTTGTTGAACTCTCATTCTTGAAGAATAATTATTGTTGATCCCCCCCCACCGGTGCACATTGTTTTTTTTCGATTGAAGTGCCACCCCCGGTGCTCGCACCTTGTTTTTTCTCAAGGAAAGTCTTCCTGCTCAAACTGTGCCCCTGCCCCCCGGGCTACAACAACAACGGCTCCCGCCTGAGACTTTCTCGATTTTTACTCAGGACCCCCGCTCCCGCCTGAGACTTCCGCGCAATTTACGCAGGAAAGGCGCTCCCGTTTGAGACTTCCTCGCAATGTAATCAAGACCCCCGCTCCCGCCTGAGACTTCCGTGCAATTTACGTGGGAACGGCGCTCCCGCTTGAGACTTCTTCGAATTTTACTCAGGACCCCCGCTCCTGCCTGACATTTCCACGCAATTGGCTCAGGAACGGCGCTCCCGCCGGAGACTTCCTGGCAATTTAGTGAGGACCCCCGCTCCCGCCTGAGACTTCCGTGCAATTTGCTCAGGAACGGCGCTCCCGCTTGAGATTTCCTCGCAACTTAGTCAGGGCCCCCGCTTCCGCCCGAGATTCCCTCACAATGTACTCAGGACTACGCTCTCGCGTGCGACGTCCTCGCAAATTATTTTGGAATTGCGTTTCGGCGCTCAGGAACCACGCACGCGCCAAGGACGCCTTCACAACGTGGTATCTTCCCTCTTCCTTCGTCCTTCCCCCTCCCCTTCCTCCCACTCTCCCTCGTTTTTCCCCTCCTCCTCTTGCAGGGCCCGCGCCAATTCCAATGGCGGGCAGAGAGATGTACTCCCCCGAAGGATTGTCCGCCCGTTCCGGTTTGCCCGTACGTCTAAGCCCGCCGGCCCCAGCAAAGAGAAAGAATCCCCCCGAAAGGGGTGTGATCGAAGACGAAGAGGGCGGGTTTCGAGGGTGTAAGGTATACGTGTTGAATGACTCGCGGGCAAGTAAGAGCGTACAGCCTTAAAATTGTTGTTGTTGTTGTTGTTGTTGTTGTTGTTGTTGTTGTTGTTGTTGTTGAACATTATTACTTCTAAAGAATAATTATTGTTGGGACCCCTGGTACACGACCCCCCTCCAAAACCTAGGCCGCAGCTACATTTTCATCATTTTTTCGCGAAAGCTTCAGAAAAGTGGATTGTGTCCGGATCCGGTTGTTTTGTTGTAATCCGTTTTCCCTTGCAAAAAACACTATAAAATGACATTTCTTGTTCTAATATAATCAAATTTCAAGAATCCCTTGCAAAAAATAAGGTAAAGTGGACATTCGCGCGCGCAAGACGAAATCCTTCCAAAAGCTTAGTGTTCGGAGCGATTTTAACATAAAGACATCAAAAAACCAATGGTTTTTCAACAAAAAAATGTCAAAATCTCATCCCGCGCGCTCTTGCGGATTCGTAGGGAAACCAACACTTTTTAAACATTTCTGTCAAACGGGCTTTTGCGAGCAACTTTTTCGAACTTCTGCGACAACGGTTGCGCACCTGCCATGGCCATCATCCCTGTCAAATAACACCATGCGGGACACATTCGTTTTTTCTTCGCGCGCGCACGCCGAAATCTCCAAAAACCATTGGGCTTCTTAAGAATTTTAGCACCGCGCATCATAACATCACACGAATCGCACCGTAGGTCCTCGAAAAACACCTGCACGACTTTTCAAAATTTCCACCCGCGCGCGCTGTCCGAATCCTAAAAAAACCAATGGTTTTCCAACATTTATGTTACATGAGCTCGCGCGAGCGACTTTCGCACGCTCTTGCAACGGGGTTCGCGCGCCTGCCAGGGGCCAGAATCCCTTGCGGTTGCGCCATATGTTGCGCCCTCGGCCGCCGAGAATAAAACGCCCCTCTATTGGTTGCGTCATAGGTTGCGCCCTCGGCCGCCGAGAATAAAACGTCCCCCTACTGTTGCGCCATAGGTTGCCCCAGGAGGCCTTCGAGAGGCCCCAAGAGCCCGCCGTGAGGACCCAATAAGCCCCCAAGAGGCCCCAAGATGCTTCCAAGAAGCCCCCCAAAGCCCCTCAAGAGGACCCCAAGCGGCGCCAGGAGGCTTCCCCCCTTCCCCAAGAGGACCCCAAGCGGCCCCAGGAAGCCTCCGACTGATCACTGGCACATCCGTAGCCATCTCGGATCAAGGTATCGCCTGTGTTCTTGGATGGTCCATGGCTTTGACGGCGAAAGCCCTTGACGAGCAGTATGGCCCGGAGCTGTCGCGGCCTCCCTTGGCCGACTGCGAGAGCCCGTATTATTTGCATCAGGCGCTCGTTGCAAAGGGTATCCAGGTCGGTCACCAGGCGTGCAAGACTTGGTGGGGCAAGTATCGGGTTGTGCCTGGCAAGGTTAGTATTTCTAGCGCCCAGGAGCTGGAGGAGCAGCACGGTTCTGCCATCCGCCACCTGGGCATCGAGTATAATACACCTTTCAAATTATGCGGGGCGCTCCGACAGTTGGATCCACCACTGCATGTGACAGATTGGGTCGCAAAGATGTGGCTACTGCAGTATTCTTCCAAAGAGACGCTTGTCAAAGTGCAGAACGCTGGCCATCTGGAGACCTGGCATGGAGAACGTATTCGCACAGACATGCCCGAGGGGACTACTGACGGGGCCGTCTTGAAGCAGTGGCTCCTGGGACATTTATCTGTATCTGCTGACGCCAGGGTATGTCAGAAGTGGCTCAGCACGGACTGGGGCGCCAAGGGGGCATTGAATACTGCCCAAGCTGTGGAGGAATGTATAGGCCAGCGTCTTCGACTCAATCAGTATCGGGAGAGCTTCGCCGACGAGGCCGCCGCGGAGGTCCTCTCGCAGATTCTCTCGGAGAGCGACCCTCCCGTCGCTGTCAGCGGTATGGTTTTGAGGCAATGGTACGTGAAGTATCACCCTGACTCCGGACCTTTGCAGTATGACACGGCTGACAAGCTCGACGCGGCACTTGGTGACCACATGCGCGCGGTATATCCAGGGCTGAAGTACCACACCTTGCATGCCGTGTTGCGTATGCGACGGAAAGCTGTCTTGGTGTCCCGAGGAGTGTTGAGACAGTGGTGCGATGCGTATGCGTCGGTGAGCTCTTCAGTGCAGGCGGCGGCCTCATCCGCCCAGGCCGTCACCAAGCGTGTATTGAAGCGCCCGGCGGCGCAGGTCGCAGGCGGTGTATTGAAACGGCCAGCCGCCGCCGGATCTGCCCGCGTGGCCAAACGGCCTGCCGCGGTCGACTGGGAGGAGCCCGTATCCAAGCAGCAGGCCACGGCAGCTTCTTCCTCCACAGATGGGGTTCGTATGACGCTGATGACGGTGGAGGCTCTAGAGGCGGCATGCGGCAAGCGGTATCGAGAGGAGGTCTCCGACCTGGGCCTTGGCCTCGACTACCGGAATATGCAGGTGCGTCTGAAGGCCTGGGGGTATGAGACGGGTCCGAATGTCTGTCGAGAGTGGTTTGGCAGGTATCGCCTCGGAGACGGTGCCAAACACGGCAATTCCGCCGTCTACGCGCTGTCGCGCAGGGACCTCCAGTACTGGTATCACGTAGAAGGCGTGAGGGGGCGAGCGCTGGTGGACAAGTATCGCGCGGAGACCGGGGTATTTGCCAATTGCGGTCACCTTCAGACGTGGCTGAAGGCGCCCTCTCAGCAGCTGGCACTACTGGAGAATGCTGAGGACATACATCGCCACGTATGCGGGGAGTTTGTCCTGGAGCAGCTGCAGAAGGGCGTCTCGGCCGAGGAGGTGAAAAAGCAGTTATTGGCGCAGTATCTCGTTGATTGCAGGACCACGCAGCGGCTCATAGCGTATCGTCGCTATCGCGAGCAGCGTGGCGAATACTGGACCAGCGACCACCTGGAGCAGCACGAGTGGGAGTTCTTGTATTCCTTCGTCTCTCTGGATAGCAAGCTCGGGCACACCCGGGGGGTTGCTCCCTCTCTGCGCGCCCGGGCCAGATCTGCTCTGGAGACTGTGCGTATATCCTTATGTGACCGCTTGGGCGTGGCGGAAGAGTTGGTGCCTTTCCACAATCTTGCGGTATTTTTTGGAGAACACGAACGGCATGCCAGGTTGGCTCTCGAGTATCCGGATGCCTTCGTATACAAGGATGTGCTGCCAGGCCCTGTTTTGGAGGCCTACGAGAAGACCTTCCAGGGCCAGGTGCTGCCCAGGACTGCGCACGCGTGTATCTCCGACAAAGAGCACGGCTGGTATGCGAGAGCTTGCAGCGTGGCGACAGCTGACCGTTGAATAGTATTCCCGAAAATGGCGGCGGACGCTTGTCTTGTTGCTGCGTATGCCATGTTGAAGTGCCAGGAGGTATTTCAGCGACAGTCTTGGTCCATGTCATTACTCACAAGTATCCAGGCCACCTACCAGAAGCAGTATAATTTGACGGACTTTGCGTTCTGGGTGTGCTACGGGAGTTGGTCCGCTTGCGAGGCTTGCGGCTCGTTCTTCTTTAATGACGAGTATTTCTCGAATCGTGTATATCAGGACCGCAGCACGTCGGAGCAACCAGACATGCTGGCGGCGTAACGTCGGCAAGTACCGCACGACCCGGTGGTGCACGCCTGTGGCCAAGTTGGTATATCTTCGAGATGGTGGTATAAGCCAGGCATGTATACGCCTGTGGTTGCCACATGCCCTTGCTGTTCTGGCAAAGAGACCCCTCTCGAGAAGTTCAACCGGCGTATGCAGAACCACGGCAAGGCCCTCAAGGTAGCAAAGACGTCGGAGCTGTATAGGATCCCCTTGGCCACGAAGTCGGGCTACGAGGCAAAGGAGTGTATCAGCTGGCCTCGGTATTCCTTTGGGCAGTTTTCGCTGGACCACACCACTGGGCCCTGTATGCACGAGATGACCGTGGACGAATGTCGTGCTCTGAGCATCGTCGTATTGAAGACCTCCGTGCAGCAGGAGCGGTATGGCGCCGCGCACCAGTTCAACTGGAAGAAGGTGGGGCTCTCGCGCGCGTATTTCAAGAAGGACCTGGTCTGCGAAGCGAGTCTGCCTACGGACCGGTGCAAGGCTGCGTATCACTTCTTGAGGGAGCACAGCAAGTATTACCGCGTCTTCCTGACGGAACAGAGGATCCGCGCGGGCAGGGGCTCCCACCACGACGACGACGACGACGACGACGACGACGACGACGACGACGACGACGACGACGAAGACGACGACGACGACGACGACGAGAACGACGGCGACGACGACGGCGACGATGACGACGACGACGACGACGACGACGACGACGACGACGACGACGACGACGACGAACGACGACGACGAGATCGACGGCGACGTAGACGATCACGAGGTTGACCAACCAAAAAAAAATTGAACAAAAGAAAAAAAACTGACACACAAAAAAACAACAACAATAAAATAGCTTTCTGACGTCCCAGAGGATCCGTATCGAGAACCGCAGCTCCTTGAACCTGTCCTCCTACGACCTCTTTGTGGTCATGAAAGGTATCGAGTGTGCCATGTATCCCGTCTTGTACCCGACCACGGACTTCACAGATACGGGTTTAATGGAGCACTACTATGCCGAGACCCAGGACAGCACGAACCGTGTGGTATCCATCGGCCTGTCTTGGACTCGGAAGGTGCTGTCCAGTGCCCGCGTATATGGCGAGCAGCGGGACCTGCCGTTCTTCCTGTGCGAGAAGCACTTGGCGAACAAGTATTTCAATGCACAAGTCCGTGCCAAGAGCCTCGGCGTCACTGGGGATGTCATGTCTCGGGACTCGCAGGCGTCTACGGGGTATTGGGAGATTGTGCAAGACTCCCTCGCTGATATTGTGCGTATCATGCTCGTGCGCTGCTACGACGAGAAGAATTATGAGGCCCTGTATCAACACTGCCGGAATCTTCGGGGACAGGTCTGGCTGTGCGCGTTTCCGAACTTGTTCATCACCATCGCGCCCGCGGAGTGGAAGTTCCCGAGGCCGTATTTCATGGAGCCGTACCTTCGCTGTATTTTCGCTGGTGCGTATATGATGTCACTTCATATGTACTACCTGGTTCGCTGTATCTGGCTGTTCCTGGCGAACCGCTGGGGCCACAAGTATTTCATCGTTTACGAGTGGTGTATGAAGACCGAGTACCAAGGCCGTGGCACCCCGCACTGGCACATCTGCGCGTGGGTTGTATGCTTTGGGCTGTTGCAGTATCTCCAGGGGCGCACCGGGACGGCTGTCGTGTCGGCATTCGTCAAGTTCCTCTCGCTTGTATTCTGCGCCGAGATAGATGTTCAGATAGGCAACGGCCGGCTCAACTACATTTCAGGGTATGTCGCGAAGGACCACGATGCCGTCGACGTCGGGCTCGGCGAGTATGTGCAGAAGAATGCGAACAGCTCCTGGCTGACCGCGTATCGCTTGCTCAGCAAGAGCAGCCCGTGCCTGCCGGAAGTGGCCATCCGTTTGGCGCAACTGTCGGAGTTTGAGCGGTCCTACTCTCATGTATTGCTGTATCCACCGCAGCCGGCAGCCATGGTGAATTACGACGGGCGGCAGGGTAACTTTTCCTCGAGGATGCATGGCTTTTACCTTCAGGAGAAGAGGGAGCAGCTGGTCGCAGGGGTTCCCGTATCGGACAGTTTCTTGGTATGGCACCGTGGCAGGGAGTATGATTCCTGCAACCACTGCGTGCATTTCCGTGGCGGCCGACATAATCAAAGGTATGAACCTACGCAAGTGGTCGCCTGCAGGTATTGGTAGGAGCTGACGGACGGGTACTGGGGCCAGCATTCACTGACTATGCTGCCACATGTATACGCTTCACAATTACTCCCTCGGACGTTCAAACACCTGGACAGTATGAAGAATTTCGTGGGCATGATCGAGTATCTCATGTCCTGGCATTGGTCCGGCACTGTTGGTATCGTGGAGACGTCGTGTGATCTCAAATTCCACACTCAAGCGCTGCCGATGCGAGTGGGCGATGATGGCCAGATACTCACTTTCGGCTCTGAGTATACTGCAGGAGAGCCCGTATTTGCCAATGACAGGGCAGCATTCGAGTATCTGCTCTCGCTGGCCCGACGCGATCTGCAATTTCGCGGTATGCGCGATGAGCGTGTCGGCTGCTTTGAGCAGAAGCAACACGCGAATTTTCTGTTGTATCAGCGTGTTGCTCGATGCAATAACGCGCCAGAGTATGAGTGCCTTCGGCAGGAGTGGGATACCTTGAACAGGCCGAAGTATCAGCAGCGCACGTGGAGCCCAGAGCAGGCTGATGCCATCGAGCGGGTCAAGAAGGCTGTATCGCTGGAGGACGAGGAGGAGAAGCAGAACAGCAAGCGTTTCTTGTATATCTCTGGACCGCCCGGCAGTGGGAAGACGGCAGTATTGTTGGAGCTGGCCATTTGGGCATGTGAGTCTCTTCAGGTTTTGATCGTGTGCCCCACCGGGTATCTCGTGCACCAGTACAAGTCCAAGCTGCCCGACAGACCTGGTATCGAGAATATCCGAGTGGACACGATACAAGGAGTCTTGAAGTATAAGAGGGCCGGCAAGGACGGCAAGGTCCGCTGGGCCCCACCCTCGGCTTTGAGAAGTATTGATTTGATTCTTTGCGATGAAGGGAGCCAGTATGAAGACCAGGAATGGATGCGGTTTTTCGCCTCGGTGCGGGAGCAGCCGCACAAACCTTTCACTGCTATCGTGGCCGATTTTAAGCAGTTGCAGCCAGTATTGAGCGGGGGCCAGTGCGAGCACTTCTGCAACCAAATGGACAAGGTCGACTTGAAGACCGTGTATCGCACCGCTGACAAGCAGCACTTGGTTTTCCTGAATCGTATACGTGAGGCTCAGCCAGATCGAGCGGTTTTGACTGAGTATTTTGGAGACCGCCACTGGCATCATGAGTCCTTGGAGGCCTGTGTTGAGCGCGGTATGGCGTTGGCGGCGGAGAAAGGGCATCCGTTTTCTTGGCTCACGTGTACGAACGCGGGCTCGGCGGAGGTATGCAGAGCGGCGCTGGCATTACTCGGCATTAGTGAGGCCGATCTGAAAAAGGGTGGGTATTGCGACCCGACCACGAAGTCCGACTTACGCATTCTGGCCAGACCTGGTATCGTCATTCGCCTGAGTCGGAACTTTGACAAACAGCGGGGCTTTGTGAATGGGGCGTTGGCCACGGTATGCGAGTCGCTTCGTGGACACTCAGTGTTTACAGCCAGGCTGGTGGGTACGGGCAACGTGGTATTGGTGCACCCCATCGAGGAGAACGGAGAGGTATTCCTGCCTTGCTGCTACGGGTATGCGACCACGGTGCGTCGAGCGCAGGGCGCGGATCTCTTTCACGGGTGTGTATATTTCGAGCAGAAGAAGAGAGTGGCTACGAGAGGGTATGGCTACGTTGCCTGCAGTCGCTTCAAGTCTCGCGAGGGCTGCCATGTATTCGGCAAGCTCCGCCGCAGTGACTTCCTGCCGGCTGGGCCCGAGCAGGAGGGCGAGATTTTGGAGCGCGGGTATGACTCTGTATCTTCATCTGACGACGAGGGGAAAGGCATGGAGTATGCTCTTGCAGATCAAGGTGAGTATGACGCGGACCCTGTTGTATCCATGGACATGGGCAACAACCTCGTGGACTTCCTCGTGAGCACAGAGGATCCGGCAGATGTATCCAAGACTGAGTGCAAGCGTACCCTTGCAGACTTTGCTGCAGGTGCCAGTGCGGAGGCTGGCGATGCTCCAGTGTATGAGGAGATGGGCGTATGCAGTGAGCTTCCAGTGAGGGAAGAAGTGTGGGGCGAGAACGGCGAGCTGCTGGTATGCGGCGGCACGGCGACGCCGGAGTGATCAATGTCGTATGGAGCTGGACGCCGACCAAAAAAATCAGGGCCCGCATGTATCATCTGCATCGAGCATCGTGGCGGCAACAACTTGCCCCAAAAATGTGACCACACGGTGTCTCTGTATCATGTCTGCCATACGCATCATGTGAAATACTGTATGAGTATCATGTGCAATGAGTAGTATTCTCAACAATTGCATGTGAGTCAGAATCTGCGCCCACAAATGTGACCCAATGTTGTTCCCATGTCTGGGATATCATTCGAAACATGTATGATTGCAACCACTCCATAGCATATGAGCTAAAATTTGCCCCAAAAATGTGACCAACTTTTGGTTTTGTGTCTGTCCACATCTGCAACATGCATATACGTAGCGACCGGCATGTGAGGCAAAATTTGTACCCAACTGTGTGTGAGGCAGGAGTTGCCCCAAAAATGTGACCAATTTGTCTGCGTCATGTTTTTTTTTTCATGTATATTATTATCACTGCATGTGAAGCCTTGCCCCAAAAATGTGATGAACTTCTCTGTCTAACGGCTAACATACGTACCAGTTGCAATATGCACATACGCGCTCATTGCATGTGAGCCACAATTTGCCCCCACAATGTGACCAACCGCTCTGGCTAATGGTCAACATACGTATCCTGTGCAATATGTAATATGTAACCATATCATGTGAGCCAAAAGTTGCCCCCAAAATGTGACTAACACTTGGTTTGTCTCGTATACTCCTCTGCAACATGTATGAGACGGGTCTGCATATCATGTGCACTGTGTATAAGATCTAACACTTCGAATTTGGATATCCATAGAAGAACAAATAGGACATCAATGAGGTCTCGGGGGCATCAAAAAATGTTCAGTATGCCTGGCTTTGTCGCATGTGCGGCGGCGGACTTCACTGTCTTGGGGCCACCACAGGCTTTCCTCGGGGTATCACAGGCTCTCTGGGGCCTGTCATTGGCCGTCTTCGGGCCCTCACACGCAGTCTGCGCTTCGCCGAGGGCTCTCCCCCAAAGTCCATGCCACCATCATCATCATCATCACCACCAGTCTACCACACCGTGTGCACTATGTGTTATACGTATCGGTTGATAGCTGCAGCCATTTACTCTCAAATTTGGCACGGCTGTTCCAGTTTGCCCACTCGGAAGTGTATTCCCTCCGGTTTCGTATGGCGCTCGACGGTTGCCCAGACTTCGCGCTGGCGTCCCAGTCTGGCACCGCGTCCCAGTCTGGCCCCGCGTCCCAGTCTGGTTCCGGGGAGAAGCCGACGGACCAGAAAAAGCGGGAGTGGCTGAGGGTATACGAGACGGCGCCCGCGCAGTTGCTCAACGTATACGGGCCTTCGAAGTTCGCGAAGCTGTCGGACAAGCAGGTATGGACACAGATGCAGGAGCCGCTGAAGAGTGGGGCCGTATGGATGTCGGAGATGTGCAGCAAGGAGCCGGGGCGGAGGGGTGTCGGTATCAACCGTTTCATTCACGCGATGAAGACCTTCTGCGAGTATCAAAACGATCCTGCGGTCAAGAAGAACAACGAGGCGGTATTGAAGCCGCAGCTGTATGAGGAGTTGTACAAAGAGATTGACTATATCCTGCCGGCCTTGCAGTATTGCCTGGCTCCGAAAAAGCAGTATGAGAAGAAGGGTGCTGCTCTCCTGCGTTCGAGCGGCACGGAGGAGCAAGTGCAGGCGACCGGGAGGACGCCAGCGGAGCTGGACAAGTATGCGAAGCAGCTGTATGACTGGCTCGACAAGACTAAACTTTCGCGAGTGCGTATGATGGCCAATTGGCAAAGTTGCGGGGGGTTGTCCTTTGTTGCTCAATGCCATCATCGGGCTACCACCTGCTTCAGGTATCACGGCAACAGCTTTCACGGAGCTGGTCCATCGCAGCACGAGGTATCACTTGAAGAGTTCCAGGCCGGTGTGAAGCTTCGCCATTCGTTGGGCCACAACGGTGTTGACGTGGAGGCGGTGAGCGAGGTCCGCGCCGTCAACGATTTCGGGGATGCTTGAGGGCACGGTATGCCAGGCTACTTTTCCACAGTAGTGTCTCGGTTTCTTCATGTATGCTCCGACGTCCCGGGCGGCACGTATGCCAGAGTAGTGCCAGATGAAGAGCGGGGAGTGGCAAAAAAAAATGGCCGAAACCTGTCACCTTCTGGTGTGTTGGTGTATGCTCCGACGTCCCGGGTGGCATAGCGGGCTGCCGCCGACGGCGACGGCGACGGCGACGGCGACGGCGACGGCGACGTCGACGGTGACGGAGACGGCGACGGAGACGGCGACGGCGAGGGTGATGGCGACGGCGGCGACGGCGACGGCGACGCCGACGGTAACGGAGCGTCGGCTTGCTTCGGCATCAGCTGCTTCAGCGTCGGCCTCAGCCTGCCTCAGCTTCAGCCTGCACCAGCCTCAGCCTCGGCCTCAGCCAGCCTGCTTCATCTGCACCCTCTGCCTCAGCTTCGGCCTCAGCCTGCCTCAGCCTTAGCCTCGGCCTCAGCCTCGGCCTCAGCCTGCCCCAGCCTCAGCCTCAGCCTGCCTCAGCCTCAGCCCCGCCCTGCCTCAGCCTCAGCCTCAGCCTTAGCCTCAGCCTGCCTCAGCCTCAGCCTGCCTCTGCTTCAGCCTCGGCCTCAGCGCAGCCCAAAATTTGCCCCAAAAATGTGACCAACTTTGGTCTCTGTCTCATGTCTATCATACGTCTCGTGTGCAATACGTGTCATACATAACATGTGAATGTGTGGCAAAACTGGCCTCAAAAATGTGACCACCTCTTGTGTGCACGTGTTTCATGTCTACTTCTTGTGCAAGATGTATCATATATAATAACATGTGTCCCAAAATCTGACCCAAAACTGTGACCAATTGTTGTGCGTCTTCCATGTCTGTCCTACGCCTCATGTGCCATACGTATCCTCTACTACAACCTCAGCCTGCCTCAGCCTCAGCCCCAGCCTGTCTCAGCCTCAGCCTCAGCCTGCTTCAGCCTCAGCCTGCCTCAGCCTCAGCCAGCCTATGCCTCAGCCTCAGCCTCAGCCTCAGCCCAAAATTTGCCCCAAAAATGTGACCAACTTTGGTCTCTGTGTCATGTCTATCATACGTCTCGTGTGTAATAAGTATCATGCACAACACGTGCATGTGTGGCAAAACTTGCCCCAAAAATGTGACCAACTCTTGTGCGTACGTGTTTCATATCTACTTTCGTAAGAAGCAGTGTGGCTGTGAGGCAAAATTTGCCCCAAACATAAAACCAACTTTTGTCTTCTGTCTCGCATACACACGTATCATGTGCAATTTGTATCCTACGTAAGAAGCAGTGTGACTGTGAGGCAACACTTGCCCCAAAAATGTGACCAACTTTTGTCTTCTGTCCCTCATACGTATCATGTGCAACGTGTATCCTGCGTAAGAAGCAGTGTGGCTGTGAGGCAAAATCCCCAAAATTGATCAACTTCTGTGCCTCATGTTTCCCATACGTATCTTGGGCAATATGCATATCCAC
>CAUYUJ010003365.1:0-79825 GCA_963575745.1 Prorocentrum cordatum
TTCTCGTCGAACTCGTCCTCGTGCTGGCCCCCGTCGGCGCCGTCGCCAGGCTCTGCGTTCTTCACGGGCTTTGGGAGCGCCAGCGCTTTGAACCATTTTGGGGGGGTGTCCTTGATCATGCACTGGCTCGCGTGGCGGCACATCGTCTTCAAGCGCTTGTGCAGCTCGGCCTGCCACGCAGACATCTCCCCCTTGCTCCTGAACACCAGTGGCTTGTGCTTGGCAACCTCCTTGAGCGCCTGGAGCCACGCGTCCTTCTTGAAGGACATGGTGCTATTCACCTAGGGTGAGAACACCAATTGCGCACATGTTGATTCATCCACTCCTCCTCCGAACTCCTCCGTTCATCCACTCCGTCCTCCATTTCCTCCATTCGTCCATTGCTCATTCCTCCCCTCCTCCTCCTCCGATCTCCTCCATTCCTCCACTCCTCCGTTACCCCCATTCCTCCATTCGTTCCTCTCATTCCTTTAATTCCTTCACCACCGCCGCCCTTCCGTAAGTCCTCCCTCCTCCACGTGGAGGGCGGAGGGGAATACACATAGAAGGGTCGGCGGTGTTTGTCCGATTCACCACCTGAATCAAGCTCCTGATGAGCTTGACGTGGCCCTCGATGCCCTGCCGACAGACGCCGCCATCGTACTGGTACGTGCAGAAACTCGGGGTCGAGGCGTGCGGCAGCAGGGCTGCGCAGAGCGGCCCTGGGGCCGCCTCTGCACCTGGCGAGGACATCTTGATCCAAGCCAGCTGCTGACGAGGGAGGATGGGGGAGGATGGCACGGCGGAACCTGGTGAGTAAACAACTAAAGAGGAGGAGGGGGAGGAGGAGGAGGAGGAGGAGGAGGAGGAGGAGGAGGAGGAGGATCAGGAGGATCAGGAGGAGAAGACGTAAGGAGAAAGAGGAGGAGGAGAAGGAGGAAGATGCTGCTGCTGCTGGTGATGGTGATGATGATGATGGTGATGATGATGGTGATGATGGTGATGATGATGATGATGATGTTGATGATGATGATGATGATGATGATGCTGATCCTGATTATGATGACTGAGGAGGGGGAGGAGGTGGAGGATAGGGATGAACCCGATGAGACGGATGATGAGAAGACACCGACGAGAAGGAGACGGAGGAGGAAGATGACGTAGAGGTGGACGCCGACGATAAACCAACGAGTGGCGTTAACGTCGAGGTGGGGGGATTGTTGAAATGCCCGGAAGGAGGGGGCGGAGGGCAGACGCGGGAAGGGGATGTTGGACGAGTGGCGAATCGGGAGGAGGTGGGACGAGGGGCGTACGGGAAGAGAAGGACACAGAACCAGGAGCAAAAAGGCAGGCCGACTGGCCTGCTGCACGTCGGCGAGGAACATCTCCTGCAGGATCATCTCATCGTCGGACATCACTGCCTTGTGCGGGGCGGGTGCGGGAGGAGGCGGTTCCTTCCCCCCACCGCCCACCTCCCACCCTCGAGGGTCCTCCGATCCTTGTGGATGGGGGGCGAGGATCCCCCATCCTCGAGGACCCCTCCCATCCTCAAGGATCCCTTCCATCCTATAGAGGGTTCCAGGGGATCCTCGAGGACCTCCCATCCTCGAGTTTCCCCTCGACTCCCCTCATCTCCTATCCGCTCTTTGTGCTCCTGTTCTTCCCCCTCAGCTTCGTCAGATCCTCACCCTCCTATTCCGTATCCTCCTCCTCCTACTCCTCCTCCTCCTCATCATCATCATTATCGTGTTTCTTCCCTGCTGCCGTCATGGCAGCTGGCGCGATTGTCGCAGCTGGCGCCGCCTCGGGCAGCGCGGCGTTCTCGAACTCGGGCGGGGCCTGCGGGAACGGGTAAAGCGGGCGGTTCCGAGAGAACGACGGGCCATGGTAGGGTACAGTCGGGTGCACGCATACATATATATATATGTACATATGTATGTGTGTGCGCATAGTCAATTGTATGTCTGTCTGTCTGTCTGTCTGTCTGTCTGTCTGTCTGTCTGTACGTATGGATGTATGCATGTATGTATGTATGTATGCATGTATGTATGTATGTATGTATGTATGTATGTATGTATATTTGTATGTATGTATGTATGTATGTATGCATGCATGCATGTATGTATGTATGTATGCATGTGTGCATGTATGTATGGATGTATGTATGGATGTATGTAAGTATGTATAAAAGTACCTACGCATGTACGTTGGCGTATACATGCACGTATATACGCATGTAAACACATGTATATACGTTGGACCCGTTCGAGGCGACTGCTGGAGAGGCGGGGGGGGAGAGAACACACGCGGCGACGGTTGGATATCTTGCGCACCAGACATCCAACCGTCATCGCGGGACAGCGAAGATAAGAATCTCGAAGGGGTTGGGGGGCAAGGGGAGGAGGATGCCCGACATTGTCACCGTGCGATCGGTTATCGAACACACACACGCGCACACGCACACTCACGCACATACACACACACACACACACACACACCGTTCAACCCGTTTCGAGCCTGAACAGAGCCCAGTCGACCGTGCTGCTGCGCGTCCGTCAGCACGAGCTGGTCCGCGATCGCGACCTGGCTGTAGTGCTGGGTCGGCGCGTGGTCGGGCAGGCTCTGGCTGCAGCGCGCGACCTTGGAGAGGGGCTTGTCGTCGGAGTCGCTACTGAGGTCGATCGGCGTGCAGTGCACGCGCGGCTCGACGATGCCAAGCCCCTGTCGAGGAGCACGCAACAGCCGCTGTCGAGGTTGGGTCCGTCGAAACCCGCGTGCGCGGTTTATAAACCATACGCGCGGGTTTCGATGGCCCCAGCCCCGAATGCGCACGTGAGTTCGCGTGCGAGCTCACGTGCGTATTCTGAGTCCGTTCCACCTCATCCTTCCCTCTGTTGATCCGCCTCACCGTCTTAATACCCTCATCCTGCTCCGCCTTTTCTTCCTCCTCGTCGTCTTTCTCCACTTCCTCCTCCTCCTCCTCCTCCTCCTCTTCTCCTTCCTTTTCCCCCTCCTCCCCCTCCACCTCTTCCTCCTCCTCGGCCTCCTCCTCTTCCTCCTCTTCCTCCTCTTCCGCCTCCATCGGCCTCCTCCTCCCCCTCGTCCTCCTCCTCCTCCGCTCCTTCCCCCATTTTGAAAGCGGGCCTGCGCCGCCGCCGGAGCGCCGCTGCTGGCGGCCGCCGCGCCACTGCCGCTGGCGCCGTCCTGGGAAGGACACGCAAAGCAGGAAACCTCGGACAATTTTCGGGCAACTTTCGGGCAACATTCGAGCAACTCTCTGCAGTTGATCGAAAATTGCCCGAGAATTGTCCGAGAATTGCCCGAGAATTGCCTGAAAATTGCCCGCGGGCATTTTTCAGGCAAATTTTTGACCTGAAAACTGCCCGCGGGCATTTTTCATGTCAAAATTTCGCCTGAAAATTGCCCGCGGGCATTTTCCAGGTCAAAAATTTGCCCGAAAACTGCTCGCGGGCATTTTCAGGTCAAAATTTTACCCGAAAATTGCCCGCGGGCATTTTTCAAGTCAAAATTTTACCCGAAAATTGCCCGCGGGCATTTTTCAAGTCAAAATTTTACCCGAAAATTGCCCGCGGGCATTTTTCAAGTCAAAATTTTGCCCGAAAATTGCCCGCGGGCATTTTCCAGGTCTGAAAATTGCCCGCGGGCATCTTTCAGGTCAAATTTTTGCCCGAAAATTGCCCGCGGGCATTTATTCAGGTCAATTTTTTAACCGAAAATTGCCCGCAGGCATTTTTGGGGTCAAAAAATTGCTTGACAATTCCCCAAGAATTCCCCCCCCCCGAGCTCCTCCATGCTGCGCTTCCGCAGCATGGCAGCGCGGAGGGCCATATCGCGCGCAGGCGGTCGCGCTGGCGCCGCCCTGATGCTGCAGCACTAGCGGGGGAGGCGAGAGCAGGGGAGGGTTCACGACGATTTTGTCATAGTTAACGTGTTTTATATACAAATGTGTACAATATAACTGAAAATTTTCAGTGTTTTCAGTTCCATTGAAAAAATTGAAAATGTTTCCGCACACCGCATACGAATTGAAAAAAAAACGACCACTGGAAAAAATCAGTTTTTCAGAAAATAAGGACCTCTGGGCAGACAAAATGCCATGGAATTCGGGGCCTGCCACAGTATGAGACGTGAACCAGGATAACCAAGCCCGTCAATCTGAGTGGAGGCAAGTGGGAGGCCATTGGAGTGAGTCGCCAGCGGGGCGCCAGGCTCCACACGCCAGGACGACTGGAGCAAGCCAGAAAGGCTGAGCAGTCGTGAGCCGTGGTGCAACGAAACGGGGGAAAGCTGTAGGTGAGCCTGGAATGCTGTACCTGCTGCGGAAGGCTGAACCACTCCGTAACGAAGTCAACTCCTGTCAGACCACCCCACAGCGCAAGGGGGAACCGAGCGACTGTGAGCCTCGCAGAGCGCGCCGGCAAGGCGTCAGGCCTCTGAGTGGGGGGGGGCCAGCTGGCGTGGACAGCATCGCCAGCAGGGAAGAGTAGAGGGAGCTGCACTGATGGTAGAGTTGCCCTGAAGGCGAAACCATACCAGAGCAAGTGAATCCCCAAGAGAACACAACGGGCTGTACCCCCCGGGGCACGTGGCGCCTGCGCGGGGGGGCGTGCCGATGCCATAAAGCGATGCGCCTGGGGGAGCTGCACTTGCCGACGTCATGGGGCGATGCGCCTGGGGGGAGCTGCACGGCGGTGGACACGAGGGCCCTCGCACGCATAGTCAGACCCAGCCCACCGCTGGCATTTCCGCCCAAGCTCCCCGAACGGCAACAGACACCACGTGGTCCTCCAGGGTCGCCGCTGATCGCCGCTGAGAGCGATGAGACAAACCACGCACAGCGAGGGACACGGGCGGCCCAATGAGGGGGAGCCACGCCCGACGTCGGACAGCACGTCTGGCGGGCCCTGGGGCCAAGAGCGGGGGACACCCGCCAGGCCCTAGAAGGGAACGCCGGGTCTGGCCCGCCTGGGGCGGGGGGAACACCGCCCGCCCCCTCGGTCTGGCCCCGCACCCGTGGGACAGGAGAAATGGTCATTGATTCCTCGGGCGTCGCAGCTGATCGCCGCGGGCCCTCGAGGGTCGCAGCTAACCGCCGATCAAGAGCACGGTATCGATTGTAGTCCTCGGGGGTCGCAGCTGATCGCCGCTGATGTTTGTGAGTCGGTGCTGTGCCGCCGCAGATGTTGTGAACCTGTAGTGCGACAAAGCTGTGACCAGGTTAAGGGGCGGTCCCCGCCAGGCAGGCGGGGGGAAGGCAGTGGCCCACTTTCTGCACGGGGGCAGGAGGTGGGCCACCGCTTCCGCCCCGCCTGCCTGGCGGCGAGAAATTGCAAGTTTCCTCGGGGCTCGCAGCTGATCGCCGCTTAGGTCAATGAAATAAAGGGTGGGCCCTTCAAAGGTGGTGAGGGCGAGGGGTGCGGGGTCCTGCGTGGACCTCAGGCTGTGCTTGCCTCAACCCTCAGTGTAAGAGCCGTGTGCGATGCCAATTCCAGCCTCAGCCACACGCGCTGATCCCAGCGCTGTAGTTGATGACGTCTGGCTCAAATTTTGCCCCTCGCACCTTGCTGAGGAGCGGCAAGGCCTGCACCCACTGCCCAACCTTCCCACGCGCGCTGATGTCGGCATTGCAGTTGATAGCGTCTGGCTGCAGCGTCGCCTTCCACATCTCGCTGCGCAGCGACAGAGCCCGCTGCCACTGCGCGCCTGTCCCACCCCGCATCGCAGCGTTGTAGCGCACTACGTTGGGCCCCCACGTCGCGCCCCGTATCTATCTAAGCAGCGACCTGGCCCGCTGCCAATGCCCGCCTTTCTCGCACGCCCGACCCGAGCGTTGTAGCTGATTAGGTTGTAGCTGCGCGTTTCAGCTCCATCTCAGCGTTTTCCTGGGCAGCGACAGGGCCTGCTGCCAGTGCCCACCCTTCTCGCACCTGACCCCAGCGCTGCAACTGATGACAGTGGGCTCCAACTTACCTTCCCACATACCGGCAATAGCGCCGGGGCATGTTGCCATTCCCCGTTCTCCTGACACACTGATTCCAGCGACGTAGCTGACAACGTTGCGCTCCAACTCAAAATCTGACACCCACTGAGCAGCGACAGAGTGAGCTGCCATTGCTCACCCCTGGCGCACGCGCTGATCCCAGCGCTGTAGTTCACAACGTCCAGCTCGCACCTCGCACCTCACGACGGCCCTTGTCAGGCAGCACCGGGAGGCAAGCATATCCTGTGCCCCCGTGGGATGCCTCGCGCCTGTAGCCTCTGATACTCCCCGCGAGGAGTACCTCGAGCACCCGCGGGATGTCTCGTGTTCGAAGCCTCTGCAGCTCCCTGCATGGACCCAGGGACGCGGCAAACGCCGAGCGTGCATGGGGGGTGGACGGGGGGTGGCGTGCCCTGGGCGGAGTGAAGACGGAGCGAGCACGGGGGGGTGGCGAGTGACGGCCCTTGGCCGCCAGCACCGGGATACAAGAGTACCTTGAGCCCCCGTGGGAGGCTCCGGGCCCGTAGCCTCGGCAGCCCCCCGCGCGCATCCAGGATCGCGAGGTGGCCCTCCAGGGTCGCAGCAGACCGCCGCTGATGTTTGTGAGCCTGTAGAGTGACACACCGCTGCTGAAGTGCACAGAGGGGGCGCCGTGCCCGCAGTCCCGGCCGTTCCCCGCGTGGGCCCAGGGTCGCGGCACACCGCCGCTCTGGGTTGGGTGAAGACGGAGCACCCACGGAGGGAGGCGGCAGGCGGCCCTTGTCAGACCACACGGGGATACAAGAGCACCCCGAGTTCCCGCGGGGTGCCCACGGGGGGGGCGGAAGACGGCCCGGCGAACAGCACCGGGATGCCAGAGCACCTTGGGCCCCCGCGGGAGGCAGGCTGGAGGGACCCAGAATGGGCAGCCAGCCCCGCCGAGGGCTGGACGGGGCACCCGGGGGCGCAGCAAACCGCCGCTGAGAGGAGAGTGATACCGAACGGCCGATCTCCCACTGCTGGCGCGGTCCAAGGTGGGCAGGCAGCAGCCAGTGGACTGACGCGCAGGGGGCGGCGCTGCCACCCAGAAGCCCGGCGCATCCATGGGGGGGCGCGGTGTTGTGGACCCCCAAGGAGCCGCTGACCGCGGCTGAAGACTGGGAGGAGGTGCCGTGCCCGTAGTCTCAGCTGTTCAACGCGCGACCCTATGGTCCTCCGGGCTCTTTTTTTAAGAACATAATGTATGTTGTTTTATGTTATCATTTTGTCTTACATGAATATGAACATGAAATGTATGATTACTACGATTACACTCATGCACCAGCCCTTTTTCAAAATATATGTTCGAACATCGATTGACCTTGCTCCCCCGTGTTTTTTGATTATTGCCTTTGCCTCTGTCCAAATATCATTCCTTGTTCCCCCGCCATCCGTTCCGACGGCTCCGCCCGACCATTCTTTCAGGGGCCCCAAACCAGATTATCGTCAACTGGAAACCCTTTGCTTCTTTTCATAGCGTTTGCTCGGCTCGCTGTCTGCAGGGTTCACGTTGCCCTCGCCCGCTGGATCGGAGTCAAGCGATTCTTGTTTTCCTATTGTCCTCCTCTTTCTCCCGTTGTTCTTTTACTGTCGGTGACGGGGCGCAACGAGTCGATTGTCTACAATGACTTCGACGAACAAGTCGCACATCCGAAGATGCGAATTCTAGTTCAGGGCGCGTTTCCCTGCAACTTGGTAAGCGCGTCGCGCCAACCCGCGACGCGTCACCATAAATAAAAAAAACACAAAAAAAAAACAACGGACAAAAAAAAAAAAAAAAAAAAAAAAAAAAAAAAAAAAAAAACACAGAAAATAAAAACAAAAAACAACAAAAACAAAATAAAAGAAAGAAAAAACAAAACCAAAAAAAAAAGAAAACAAAAAAAAAAAAAAAAAAAACAAAAAACTAAACAGAAAAAAAGAAAAAAAAAAAAAAAATACAAAAAAAAAAAAAAAAAAAAAACAAAGAAAAAAAAAAAGCCAAAAAAAGAAAAAAAAAAAAAAAAAAAATAAAACAAAATCAAACCCCCCAGAATAATGACAAATACAAAAAAACAAAAAAAAAAAAACACAAAAAAAAAACAAAAAAAAAAAAAAAAACAAACAAGAAAAAACAAAGAAAATAAATGAAAAAAAAAAACACACCAAACAAAAAAAAACCGAAAGAAAAATTAAAAACACAAAAAGCAAATAAGACAAAAAAAACAAAAAAAAAAAAAAAACAAAAAAAAAAAGAAAAAAAAATACAAAACGCGACGCGTCACAAGCATCCTGACGCGGACTCGTCTCATCCTCCTCCTCCCCTTCCTCCCCGACGTTATGTCTAGCCCTGCGGTCTCCGATTTATTAAAAGAAAAAAACAGAGGGGGTGCCATTGATCGCCCGTGGGCGCCGAGAGATCAGGTCCAGGGCAAGGGGGCATTGTTTCCCATGGAAGGCCACCTCGAGGCAATCCGAGGCCTCTAGAGGCCACGTGGCACGATTTTCAAATTGCATTACAACCTCCTCAGGCGAAACAACGCACCCCTTCGTTTCAGAGCCGCGGGCGGGATACTTTGACATGGCACCAGGTGAAACCAGAAAGACAGAAGAGGATGTCAATGACCTCTTTGACGCGCAAAACATGTTTGCCTCGTGTTTCCGACGATCCGCGAGGCAAACATAATGCCGCTGATCAATGGGGAGGAGGAGGGCAGGAGGAGGAGGAGGGAGTAGGGGGAGGAGGGGGAAGAAGGAGGAGCTAGGGGAGGAGGGAAGGAGGAGGAAGGAGAGGAGGACGGAGGAGGGATGAGAGGGGGGCAGGAGGGATGGAGGAGGAGGAGGAGGAAGAGGAGCAGCAGGAGCAGGGAGAAGAAGGAGTGAGTAGAAGGAAGATGGAGGAGGGAGGACGAGGGTGATGGAGGACGAAAGAGGGGGAAAAGGCGAAAGATCCAACGTAGTCAACCCTGCTGCTTCACCGGGCTCCGAAAAATTGAAGGAGGGGGCCATTAGCCACCAAAGGGCGCCGCGAAATCTGATCCTGGGGAAGTCTGATGCATTTTTAAAACGAGCGGCGTGGGATGCGATAGATTTCGAGTCCCTCACGGGCCCTCCACGGAACGCAGGTTTTTGGCGCCCCTCAGCGGGTGAGGGCCCCCTCGTGCGTCTGGACAGGATGCCGACTATCCATCAGCGGGGGCGGGTGAGGATATCAAAAACCTCGCCACTGAAAAAAAAACACAATGGTAGCGGGGCCGATTCCGACGTCGCTGCGAAAAGACAGCGCCTGCCAGCGGCGTCAATCGAAAAGACGGCGCCTGCCAGCGGCGTCAGCGTCATCAGCGGCAGACAATGCCCTCGAATGCAGCCGAAATCGAGCCACCGATGCTGCAGAACATCAGCATCTTCGTTCCCTCGGGCATGTTGGCCCGAACCTCGGAGGCGCTCTCAGCGGCGTCGCGACGCTGAGTTCCACCGCCAGCCAATCGAAGCTTGCGAAGCTCAGTGATGCGCACGATTCTCGGGAGCATCTTGCCGCCATCGGTCCCGTCGAGGTTGCGTCGGCGGCATTGTACAATGCGTGTCGCACGGCTGGTTTAGTTGCAATGTTGATTTGCATGCCCCGAGGTTTGAGCCCAAATGGCTAGTGGATGGAGGGGGGAGGCACAGGAGGAGGTGACCAGGAACCATCGGAGCTGCAGTGGACCTAGCCCTGGAATTAGTTGAACCTAGCTCTGGACATCTGGCGTTCGGCATCTCATCAAACCGATTGGTTTTCCAATGACTTCCAACTGTGATCCAATTGTATTCCAACGCGAGTCGACATCACCCCCTTGGGACCTTTCAACTCTCAGAGGGTTGCTATCTCCCTCTCTCCGCTTTCTCCCTCTCTCTGTATTGCTGTCATGTGTTGTCCTAGCGTTGCCCCTCTCTCTCTCTCTCGCTATCTCTGCTGCGTTGCTTTCGCCAGGCGCAGGGCCCAGGGCAGGGGCAAGTCTGGGTGGGATCGTTTGGGCAAGAGCATTGGATGAAGCAGGGTGGCACTGATGGAGGAGACGAGAATGTGGAGCTGGAGAAGACGGAGGCCACTGAGGGAGGGGAAGTTCAGTTGTCACGACTCGCATCAGCCGCTCGTCACTGACTGTTCAGCAGCCAGCGTCAAAATGCAGCGCCCTGGAAAACTTGAAAGATCTGGCAAACACCGTGGTTGAATCCCGCCCTCCCCTCTTACTTTCTCCCACTCCTCACTTCCTCTCCGCTCTTCCGCCTCCTAGTCTAGCTTGAGGCATCGCTTAAGACGCCGTCGTCGCTGTCGCTGTCGCCTGGGGCCCCGATCATTCTCAGAAGGTCGTCATCTGGAATGCGAAGATGCGGTCGAATAAAGAGATCGTGCCAGTAGTCAGCATCTCGCTGCAAAGACGGGAACACGGTGTAACCAATACTGAAAAGCCAGACGGTCGTGAGGGCCCCATGGTGAGGCACGATCTCGTAGCTCGAAAGGCGCGGAATCGGCCAACCATCCAGGCCAAGGGGCGGTTGTGACTCGTCAATTTTCTTGTACCCCTGGCATCAGACACCAAGTCTGGACTAGCGATCGTTCGCTGCAGATCCTTGCCCCTTCCCCATCCCGCCTCCTAAAGGCCTCCTCTCCAGGATTACATCTTGACTCAGATGGAGGTTAAAGGGGCGCGGGTAGGGAAGATCGAGGATCGGCAACGCGCGTTCGCGAACCAAGATTTGGTTTTGTCTTGGGAACCTTTCGCAAGTGTGTGATCACGATTGTGTCAACCTTATTGTAGGCCACGAATTTGTTCACATTCGAGAACTCCCTGACACTCTTTGTTTCGTCCATGGATGCCTTTAGGTGGAGGGGAGGAGGAAGGAGGAAGGCAGGATGATGAAGGGAGGAGCGAGAATGATGGGTAGGACGGGGGAGCGAGGCCCGCGACCGTCATGGCCAGCCCGTGATTGCGACATTGCTCAAGCCGTTGCAATCTGTGTTCTTCTTGCTCTATCGCCGCCATCTCGAGATCCCACGAGAGACTATCGCTAGACTCGCTCAACGGCATGATGAAAGGGTCTGGACTAGCAAAGGAATCCACGGTGAACGCGCTCGGGCCTAGATGAAGGGCTACGGGCTAGCAAACGAGCCCACGATGAAACATGAACACAGGGGCTCGGCTGCACTTTGACTGGAGATCGTTGGAGGTGGAGCAGGTGAGGCGTGGATGTGGAGATGGGAGAGGACATGGAGTGGAGTAGGAGATGGAGGAGGAGGAGGAGGAGGAGGAGGAGGAGGATGAGGGGGAGGAGGAGGCGGAGGATACCATATTGACGCATGCAGGAACTACTGCCTGGCATGTACACTCGAATCCCTGGGGCGTTTCTGTGATGGTTTGTCTGTGTGTGCTTCTCAGGGGTGCAACCTTGTCAGACCTTGTCTACTTGCGCCCGAAATGACGCCCCCCTCCCTTCACCCCCCACCCTACAGAACTTCAGTTCACCATCAGCGTTGCAACGTTGGTTGCATGAATATCGTAAATGGCGGAAACAGGCGGTAGTTGCCGATGCTTCTCAGGGGGTGGGGCAGAGAGGAGAAGCGGTTCAATCTATGAGCAATTCTCCAATCGATTGCTTCGGCGCGAGCGTCGTTACCGGGGGCGGTGCATTTCTCAAGATGAGTGCGTTCACAATTGGGCGCCGTTAAACACGGCCACGCATGTTTGCACACGCGTGGGAAGCAAAATCCAGAGCGACCAAAATGCATTGGAGCTGCGCTTAGGCCGAGCCCCCAACTGACAGGGTCAGGTCAAGATGTAGAGAGAATGCTCGGAGTAGCCCTTGGGTGAGCGACGTTGTGGCCGTGTAGAAGGGACAGAGAGAGAGGAGGGAGGAGAGAGCGAGAGAGAGAGAGAGAGAGAGAGAGATATAGAGAGAAGAGGGGGAAGAGAGCAAGAGGGACCGAACGATAAGTGGAACGTGAGTTGACGAAGACGCGTGAGAGAGTGAGAGACGGTGCAGATCGATATAAGGGGAGACAGGTCGCACGTACAGCGAGAAAGAGAGATCGACCAATGAAAGAGGGGACCAGCGATCATGGAAGAAGAGGTTGGGAGCAGCAGGGAGAGAGAGAGAGAGAGAGAGAGAGGAAGCGAGGGAGACAGAAGAGGGCACGAAACATCCAACAGTGACCGACTCGAATATATGGACATGTCATCATACAGTGAGGCGTGGATGGGAGAGCCATCGATTGAAATGACCAGCAAAAGTGGCGGTGATTGTCATAACCAAAGTTTCATTGGTAGAAGTGAGGGAGGGGGTGGGAGACAGAGAGAGGGATAAAGCGGGATCTGGATATGCACGCAAGATGTGGTTGGGAGAATGGTTAATGGGCAGAAGCGGGGGAGGCGTTGAAGAAACCTGGCGCTGGGCAGGCAAGACAAACGAACGCAGCAACACTGACGAGATGCCTCCGCGCGTGGCCAAGCGCAGCGGAGACGTGCTGAATTGCACGCAGACGAATTTAAACAGATCGAAACCGATTGGCGTCACCACAGACGCGCGCTAAACACATTCACTTGCCGACCTTGCCAGCCACCGCGCTCGCCAACTTGCGACAGAAGGCGACAGGGTAGGTCTGCGATGCCTTGAGGGATTGGCCTTTGTGGACTTTGGAGACCCATCCATCTTTGGCCCACCCCTTCTTAGAGGAGCTCCCAGGGTGTTTGCGCTTGGTGACCTGTGTCAGTGGCGCCTTATTTGGTTTCCTCTCGAGGGCCTTCTTGGACCGCCGAAAGTCTGCGATCAGAGGTGCGCAACACTGATCTGGCAACGTGGTGAAACACTCTAGAGGCTTCAAGCTGGGCGCCCCAAAGGCTGACAGATACGTGATAATGCGCGTAGCCTCGACGAGCTTCAAAACAGAACTAATGGCGATGTGTTTGTACATCATGCTGTTGGCTGGCTGCTCCACGAACACCCGCACGCCCCTGGTCTCGGCAAAGAAGATCATCCAAGACCTTCGGGCGCACCGCGGCGTTGCGCGCCCCAGCCCCATCCTTCCTCAGCAAAGCCCCACCTAGCCCCAAGAATGTCAACATCCGATTTGCACCGTGACATTAGAGGGTAAACCGGACACGCCCCCCTCCTCACTGAAGTGCGCCGACGTCGCTTTCTTGGGGGCGGGGTCGGGTTTGCTGAGGAAGAATGGGGATATCGCATCTCTAACCATCTCTGACCATCTCTAACCCAACATCCGCAGTCCTCTCCTGCCCTGCCCTCCCAGTCCTGACTCCCTCGTCCCCCCCCCCCCCTCTTTCATGCCATCTCTTTTGGCTACCCAGGGACGCTAGCATGGCGGCATGGTTCGCCTCCAGGACGTCTCGCCGAGATTCATTTCCGAATATGTTGGAATACGTTCGTTTTGTATGGCCCATGCTTAGATGTATCCAGGTGCTGCATTGGGGGCTAAAGTGGATGCACCCCCCGACGGCCACTGTCGTGGCCAGGAAAACTGCGTATAGCATCCCACGTAGAGAAGTTGCATCTTCGTGATCGCCATGCCGCTTATCAAATGCATAAGCCGTAAGCCCCTGATCTTTGATCACGGAATGCGTCGTCCCGCCCTCTCCAGAGAACATCTCTAGAAACGAAGTGCCGCGATGAATCCCAGGGGCAGCTTTCCACGCAGCACCGATTGCACTCTGCAGCATTCGGAAAGTGTCCGCGGAATCTTTCAGCTGACCAGGAATACCAGCGGCAACGAGATCCCGCTCGGTTGCTTTGGCCCAGCCGTAGCCATCATCGTGGCGAGGATGTGGCTTCCTAGATACCTTCCCCATCGAAGCGCAAGGCATAGCGTTGGCGAGCGTCATCAGCGCCCAGAAACGAGGGAACCGCATGCTGCAGAGTTGCTCGAAATCCAGCGCGATAGGTTGAGAGCGCCTGTTAGCTCGAAAAGGGAATGGCACCTGAACTCAAGAGTGCTGCGGTGGGCGTACTGACATATGTCCCGAAGTAAGCTATTCAGACCTTCGTCCAGAAAGCAATTGTACATTTTGGGAGAGCCGTGAAACCAGATCCTCGGGAGGTCTTGAAGCTGTTTGTTCGAGCCCCTCGTCCTGGCCCCTCGTCTCGATTATTCTCTGCGTTGGCTCGGGCCCAGAACCGATTTTTAGGGAGGGGTCCCGCCCGCCTGCCCTTCCCCCGATGCCCCCCTGCCTACCTGCCCACCGGGCTGCACACCTATTGCCTCTTTCGGGGGCCCGTTGGATCGACGCCTGGACGCGCTGTTGAACCTCGAATCCTCCAGGCTTTCTGCCGCGGGGGGGGGCAAGGGCGGGGATGGTAGGGAAGAGGGCAGATCGGGTCGCATTCCCCCTCTTGCATCTGAGTTGAAGGAGGGAGGGTGGAAAGGGAGGAGTTGACAGGGTGGAGTAGAGATGGGGGCGGATGCTCCACGACATGATTTAGGTAGTTAGGGGCAAGAGCAGGAGTGCACCAGACGGAGTAGAAGGATGACGGGTGAAGGACGACAGACTGAACGACGACAACAACATATTTGATTCATATTTGGCCATCCTGTCCGCCAGGTGGCACGCCTGGTGGTGCTTGGGTACTAGAGCAATGAGCGCTGCCTTCGCGCAGCGCACGTGAATATTCATGTAGTGGTTCATGTGATGTTGCACGTCTGGAGGTACAAGTACAGGGTATTCACGCATGAGTTGCATAAAGCTTTGTAATGCTGCACCAGCTCCCAAAAGATGCGGACCGAAAACAGCAATCCCCCCCTTCGTTGGTAGCAAATCCATCACGAATTCCAGCATGAGAGCCGACTCCGCAGCTTTCAGGCTCATCCCGCACCCAGGGTGGTTTGGGTCCTGGAGGTCCACAATCAAAAACTGTGTGGCGGTTTACGAACGACCCCGCAACACCATTGTTTGTGCCCTGCCCAATGTATACGGTTAATCTTCGAGGCGAGTCCGCGCCGTTGCGACGATTGATTTTCTGCCCAGCCCAAACTAGACCCGAACAAACCCACATGCGTCCTGGAGGTCATGCCCTTTCGTGGACCCCAGCATCTTGATCGTCAAATTGTTCAGGCGTTGGTTCCTTGGAATGCCCTTCGACTCTTGCCAGGATAACAACTCATCTTGCAAGTGCATGCAACCAGACTCTAGGATCCACGCGTCCGCCCCAACTATTCCCCAAGAGTTTTCGAGAACCAGCCTCCACAGGCATGCTGACACGAACCTTTGCACCACTCCCAAGTGCAAGCAATGCATAGCGTCTATGGCAAGAGTTCGTACTGGAGAAGTCCCCAGCCTCTGGCAAAAGAGCGGACACCTGTGCTGCACGGAGTCCAAGCAAGCGTCACCAGCCCCCACGCGCGCACGCCAGAACGTGACGCGGCGCAGCGGAAGGCGAGAATATTCTATGCGAGCGATGTCAAACACAGAGGCTGAAGGTTCAAGGCGGTCGCCCAGTTTCAAGGCGACGCCGTTGATAACGACATCTCTGCTCACCGCCCTGCTACGAAGCTGTTTTTTCCCCCCTGTCCGTTTGAACCACTTGAGGGAAGCACATAGTTGATTCAATTGGTCCCTGTTGACTATGTCTACAACGACCTCACACCTCCGGACTGCCTCCTCGTAGCTCTCGTGGGAGCGAAGGAGCCAATGAGAAAACAGATGTTCCTCGTCAAACATTTCCGAATGTTCGCATTCGCAATATTGGCAACAATTGTGATTCTGGTTCCACGGGGCCAATCCCAGCGTTCGAGAATGTTCGCACCAATCACCCTTGATGAAAATCAATGCTGCTGTGTATGTCAAATCTGATGTGTTTGGGGCCTGTGATGCTGGAAACTTCTCGCATGTGTGCGTGACTACTGGGCGCTTACCTTCAGCCATGCACCTCAACTGCCACTGGATGCACTTCAAAAGCGGAAATGTAGAGCACCACGCTCTGCAGCCGCACGTGCACTCGTCACTGCGGCGCAACGTGCAGAGCATAACCCTCTTAGACGACAGAAGGTTTATTAACCAAAAGCCTGAAACTGAATCTGACCTCCCTGCTGCTTGCGAGACATACCTGACCCCATCCACGTAAATGCCGATGGGGATGGGGCGGGATTTGCCAGCTCGTTCTGCCTGCACAACCAGCGGGTGCTCTTTGTACGCGGGGATATCCAGGATACATTGGTCGCGCTCGTTTGGGGATGCATTCGAACGCGTCAAGACTGTAGGGTCTGATCTCAGTTCTTCCTCTAGAACCTCGTACCCAAGACGAACTGGCACATTTCTTATTGTTCTCGTAACCGAATGGTTCACGTTCATGGGGGCCTGCACGGAATACAAATGATCCACCACGGGTAAAACTCGATCGAGGTGTAGTTGGTATTTCCCCGATTGGAGCCCCTCAGGACGAGCGTATGCATCGAAACATCCCCCTTGGACTTTAGCCTTGCTGCACAGCTCGCACAGCAAACACAAATGTTGTGCAGTAATCCTGCACGAAGCGTAGAGACGAAGAAACATATGGAGTAGGTCCGCGCCTGCTTTCCGCTCATCGACCGAAACGTTTCCCCAGGAGGGCGGCATGGCAAAGGCGCTATGTTCGGCAATCCGAACGCTATGTGCCAAAACAGCAGCGGCACGGACGCATGCAATCGCCTGAATCGTGCCGCCCCAAGGCCCATCCCCGCCAGCGTTCCAACAGCCTTGCAAAATCAAACGGTGGCCTGACCCCATCCCCCAAAAAGAACAAAACATAGGAAGCGGGTTGTTGCGGTGGCGAGGGCAAGATCGAGGACACCGGGGGAGGCAGAAGGGGACGAGGGGGCGGGGCAAGGTGGAAAGCGAAATGAGAAGGATGATTGGAAATGACGACGAGTCGAGACGATGAGATGGAGGGGACGAGACCAGTACGATATGCTCTGCATTGCATGCGTCCTTGCCACTGCGTTGAGATCCCCCTTCGAGCTCAGGCTCGCCGTGAGCACTGCTTCGTCGCCAGCTGATCGCCGACCGACCCAGCTTCAAACAGGCAGAGCTCGCGCGAGCCACGAGCAAACAGACAGCGCGGCCGTGCATTGCAATCGCTGGGCCCACCTTCGCATACGAGAAGTATGTCTCCCCTCCCCCTCCCCAACCCCCCTCTCTCCGACGTACTCCCTCCCCCTCCCCCTCCCTCCTCCCCCTCCCACCCCCCTCGCTTCCCCTGGCCCATCCCCACTCCCCCCTCCCATATCCATTAACTCGCAATTCTCGCCTCAGGTGGCGACTGCGGCGCGCCCGATCGACGGCTACCTGCCAGAGGCCCGCTCGCCCTGGGCTTGCTGAGGGAAGGAAGGAGAGGCGAATGACTGAAGATGAGAGCGAGAGGGAAGAGGAGGAGGAGGAGGAGCAGGAGGAGGAGGAGGAGGAGGAGGAGGAGCAGGAGGAGGAGCAGGAGGAGGACCAGCAGCAGCAGCAGCAGCAGCAGCAGTTGCAGCAGCAGCAGCGGCAGCAGCAGCAGCGGCAGCGCGATGGGGAGCGGCGGGGGAGGAGGAGGTGGAGGAGGAAAGGTGAGAGCGAGGTTCAAAGCTCACTCAAGGTGGGACCGCATGCATTCGTAGCCCAGAGCGACATACTAAACCAAATGGTGAACGTGCCAGCCTTACTTGTCGAGTAAACCGCCATTGATGGCGCTCCTCTAGCGGGCGGCTTGGCAGATCAGCGATTGGATGACAGCGTGAACCATGGGAGAGACATGTTCGCACCATAAGAAGTATAAGCTGAATAATTCAGAAATGCGATGGCGATGCTTCTGATGCAAGTGGGGCAGAAAAATATCCTCCTCTTCCTCCTCCTCCTCCTCCTTCTGTCCCTCCTCCTCCTCCTCCTCCTCCTCCTTCTCCTCTGCCTCCTCACCCTTGCTCATGGGCAAGAAGTCGAAGAGCCAGAATGGGTGATGCAACCATGAGACAGAAGGGAAGCATGGACGAGAAGGTTCACGCTTGTCCTATAGGCGTGAATTCGTTCACTCCTCGCCGTGCACAACCACGAACGAAAAGGCAATGCATTGCAGCTGAACGACGCTCTGAAAATTGCGTCCGCTGCGAAGATCCGATATCTAACATCCGCTGCCCATCTACGGGCACAGCACACAGCCGCATTATCATGAATGGGGGGTCCTGGGAGGCCACAGAACATGCTCAAACGCACCCTTTTTGAATTCCAACGGAACTCCAACGGTACCTTGAAGTTCTCAAATCGAGTTCCAACGGTAGATTTCCTGTGTTTTTACAGGTGCGAGGGCCCGGGCTCATTTCGAAATCCAACGAAATCCAACGGTAATCCAACGGTAGTTTGGAGATGGTTTCTTGACCGGGGCCGGCCTGCGCTCATCTTTAGGGGGCACAAAAGTGTTAGAATCGGATCTTGTAAGCACCAAGCCGAAAGATCGCGCTCACGCTGCCTTCCTGCTCCGCCTGGCGCTGGCCTTGCCAGAATCCTGCCCCTCGTTCCTGCGCTGCTCATCCTTCTGGCGCTTGGCATCGCGCACCACCTTGGCAAAGCCGAGGAGCGTCACAATCTCCTCCTGAACGGTGTCGATGGCATCCTTCAGGTCCTCGACGAAGCGCAAGCCCTTCAGGAACTCCTGGTCGCCGACCTCCTTGCGCAACTCGGGGAGAGCGTGGGACATCACCTTCGTCAGGATCGGGTGCCTGGTGACTTCATCATTCAGCTTCGCCATGGCCGTCAGCAATGGCTTCAGCTGCGCCTTGTCGCTGACCCTCGCGAATTTCCAGTCATCGTCGTTCTCTGCGCTGGACATGACCGAGAAGTTCTGCGCGATGACAGCCTGGTACCTACTGATCATGGGCTTGGCCTTCGCCATCGCCACCGCGATGTCAGACTTGCTCTTCCTCTGAGGCGGCTGCGGCACAGGCGGCTCCTGGCGATGTTATGCAAAACAAAAAGAGAAACCTGGTGGTTGGAGGAATAAGAGGAGCAGGTTGAGGAACAGGAGCAGGTGGAAGAGGCAGGTGAAAAGCAGGAGAACAGGTAGAGGACAAGGAACCAGAGGATGACGAGGAAGGGGAGGAGGAGGAGGCGGAGGAGGAGTGGGAGGGAAAGGAAGGAGGTGGTTCGGGAGGGAGGATGAGGGGGGCGAAGAGCACGGGAGAGGGAAGAGGAGAAGGAGGAGCAGGAGGTGGAGGCCCAGGAGAAGGAGGAGGAGCAGAAGGCGAGGTGGAGAAGGTGCGAGAGGGGTTCGGTCCTCCCCGCCAGCGGAACCAGCAGCTGCTGCTGCGCCCGCGCCGCCAGCCGCTGCCGTCTCATCAGCAGCTGCCGCCTCCGCAGTCTTCGTCTTCTTCTTCTTCGGACCTGCTGGCTCGGCATCCTGAGTAGCAGCAGCAGGGAGCGCAGCAGGAAGCTGCGGGGCGCTCACCGGGGCTCTGACGGGGTTCGCGGGCGCCACCTCCACGCCTGCTGTCGCGGCCGAGGCGGCGTCCTGACGAGGTGCCAATGGTACCTCCTCCTCCTTCTCCTCCTCCTTCTCCTCCTCCTCCTCCTCCCACTCTTCCTCCTCCTCCGCTTCTGCCTCCCTCCTCCTGCTCCCCCCTCCCCTTCCTCCTTTTCTTCTCCTCGTCGTCTCCTCCCCCTCCTCCTCCTCCTCCTCCCTCTTCCTCCTCCTCCTCCTCCTTCTCCTCCACCTCCTCCACTTCCTCGCATTTCTCATCCCTCACTCGTCCCCCCTACCGTCCTCGTACCGTCGTCGGTATCCCCCCTGCGCTTAGACCCCGCGGTCCTGGCTCGGGTTCTGGCACCACTCTTCGTGCTTCTTCCAGCACGTGGTGAAGCATTCTGTCAGGCCTCTCTCCACGTAGAGGCTCTTGATGTTCGCCGCTTTGTCGTCGTACATGATCCAGGGGGGGCCCATGCTCATCGTTTTCCACACGTACTTGCTCGCCTGTCGAAGGAGGGATGACAGTGGCGAATGGGGCTGCAGACGAGGTGAGTGGCAGGAGACGGACGGAGGAGGAAGAGGAGGAGGATGAAGGGGGAGGAGGAGGAGGAGGAGGAGGAGGAGGAGGAGGAGGAGGAGGAGGGTGCAGAGGGAGGAGGAGGAGGAGGAAGAGGAGGAGGAGGAGGAGGAAGTGGATGAGGAGGAGGAGGAGGAGGAGGAGGAGGAGGAGGACGAGAAGGATGGGGTCACCGCGACCCATCCAGCTTTTCCTCCTCCTTCTTTGTGCGCGATTCTTCCAATCGCCAAATAGGAAGATCTCTTCCAAAGAGATCGTGTCTCCTCGGTCGTCTTCGAGAAGATCGCTTGAAACTTCTGGTGTGCGTTCTGTGCCCATTCAGCTCGAAATGCCGCCTTGGCCGTACGGCCGTGTACAGCCTCGTATTTCTGTCGGAGGTCTTCGTCTTCGAGCGCTCTCTGCCACCTCCCTGCCACTGGGTTCCCCTTGCGCCCATCGAGCCCCACCTTGTAACAATTCTTTTGGAGCGTACTCCAAAAGTCGTGCTCGGCCTGGTTCTCTGGGGTTCGATGTTGCACGCTCATCTCCATGCCGAAGGCCTCGACATCATGGGGCCACTCGTGTGCGGATTCCTGACTCCACCCCCCTTTCTTCTCGAGCAAGGCTTTGAAGACGGGAGAACGAAACGCAGACGCCAGAGCAACCGCCATGTCGTACTCGCGGTCGCCGTCCATCGGCCCGGGCTTGGTCAAGCTATCCTGGAGGGGAATGGGGCTGACAAGGCACGCAGACAATGAGGGGGCGCTGACAATCCCCTGGATGTCATAACTGCCTTTGGGTACCTTGTTTGCAATTGTTGTTTTTGTTTGCGCGCGTTGTGCGCGTGCGTGCCCTTGCGCAGGCAATCTGCGCACACTGCTGCAAATCGAGGGAAGGGGCGGCTGGGAGTCTCACTCCCCAGTCCTCGTACTGCTGCTGCATCAGTCTCGCCTTCTGGTACAGCTTCTCGGGGGTCATCTCCTGGGGAGGCGGTCAGTCCCTCAGCCCCTCCTCCCTCTCCTCCTCCTCCTCCTCCTCCTCCTCCTCCTCCTCCTTTTCCTCCTCCTCCTCCTCCTCGTTGTTCTCCTCCCCTTCCTCCCCGTCCTCCTCCTCCTCCTCCTCCTCCTCCTCCTGCCCTCCTCCTCCTCCTTCTCCTCCTCCTCCTCCTCCTCCTCCTCCTCCTCCTCCCCACCTCCGCCTCCCTTCTCAACGCCGTTGTTACTATCCTGGTCGCCGTCGTCATCCTTTAGTTACCCCCCCCTGCTCGTTGTCACCCTTTCCCAATGTCCCATTGGCGTCGCCGCCGTCGCCGCAAGGCCCTGGCCCCGCCGCCCAACATTTGCGCACGTGCGCCTTGTCTAGCGTCGGCGCGTGAGTTGATTCACGTGCCCCCTCTCCCCTCGCTCACTCAACAGGCCCGCCCGCCCCCTTTTGGCCCCTGGCTGTCCTCGGCGTTCTTGAAGGCCCAGTCGGCATCAGCACCAGCGCCTGCCCACATGGAGCCCAACTTGTCGGTGGAACCCCTCCCCCTCTCGTTCGGCGGCGATGGCGAGGGCGTGCGGCATCTTTTGCCTTTGGTCTCCTTCAGGCTCATCTCCGTTGCCTTGCGCATCTCCTCATCCTCCAACTCCTTCTTGCGAGTGTCCGCCTCTGCCTCCTTGAGCGACTGCTGCATGACAGAGGCCAGCTGTTCTGATTCATCATTGGGCGCCTGCTCGCTTGCAGATGGCGAAGAGGCAAAAGTCGGCTGCCTGTCCTGCAGCGCTCTCTCTGCTTTCCTGCGCTTCTTGGTCTCGGGGCTCTCGGTGCTCTTCACGTTGGGGGGCTGCGCTGGCGAACTGCTCGCGACAGTGCACGGCGACTCTCCACCATCAGGAAGCTGCTCGGGGTCCTCGGCTGGGCGGCTCTGCGGGACGTGCTCGGCTGGACCTGCTGCGGGAGTGGCTGGAGATGCCGCTGAGCAAGCTGGCGCCGCCGTTGGCTCCTCGGGCTGCGAAGCCGGGCTCTCGGGCGCTGCCGCCGGGCTCGCAGGCGCCGCGGCTGGGCTCTCAGGCGCCGCGGCTGGGCTCTCAGGCGCCGCCGCGGAGCTGGCGCCCACGGCCTCGCTTGCGGCCTGGGGTGCCGCCTCGGAGAAGAAAGGAATAGTCATCGGCTCGTTGTGATCTGGCTGCGTCTGCGAGCACTCGGGCTGGCTGCTATCCTGGACCGTGATTGCCGACATGCCAGCTAGCTGCAGGTGTCTACCGATCGGTGATGACTTCCAATTTCTTGGACAGACTGGGAGGTCGGTTGCCAGTGGGGCAGTCGATCCTAAGCCAAAATGGCTGCGATGAGGACGGGGATGGTGGAGGGGGGAGGGCGGAGGAGGAGGAGGAGGAGGGGCGGAGGAGAGAGGAAGATGAGGCGAGGAGGAGGAGATAGGATGAGGAGGGGAGGGGGGAGGAGGAGAAGGAGGAGGCGGTGGGGGAGAGGGTGGAGCGCGTCTTGATTCTTTTCACTTTGCAATCGCCCGTAGATCTCAGGATCAGTTTAATCAAATCATTGCTCGGCCTTGGGATCCGCCGCGGTTGTCATTAGAAGCTCGAGTTCGAAAGAATCCAGGCGCGCTCTGAGGGATGAGTGGCTGAAGAAGCAGCAACGGGATATGCTGGCGGGCCCTCGATCAGCAGCAGCAGCAGCAGCAGTTGAAGCAAACGTCCGCGCTTACATGGAGAAGGCCGTAGCCAACCATGAGGGCAAGTACTTGTGCGATCCTGGCCCAGTGGAGGAGGAACCCAAGGATGAGGAGAAGCCCAAGGAGGAGGTCATGGAGGAGCCCAAAGAGAAGGCCAAGACAAAGAATCAATGAGCCGCCAGAGCCCGCTCTATAGAATCACGCGTTTTCAAGCTCGTCCACGGCGATGGCGGTAACCGCGACGGTCGACGACGACGACGACGACGACGGCGGTCGACGTCGATGACGGCGGTCAAGCACGACGACATCGGACGACGGCGAGCATGGGCGACGAAGTCGACGACGACGACGACGAGCAAACGTGATGGCACGGTTCGCTCAGATTCGATGTCCAGGGCGCCGTCGGACCGTCATCGGCCCTCTGCCCGTGCGGAGGTCGTGGCTGCGATCCGAGCGCGTCCAAAGGCGGAGGACCGACGCCCCTGCTCTGGGTTGCTGGGGATGCGGCCAAGAGGAAGACGTGCACGGCAGAGGGGGGAGGGATGCGAACAAGAGGGCCAAGAGCATGGATAGTGGGGTCCAGAGAGCAGGCGCTGATGAGGGTGAGCGAGGGAACATTGTCATCACGATCAAACGCTTTCGGATGAATCTGGCGCTGCCCCGCGACAGACCGAGCGGCTGTCTAGCGCCAGAACAATCTCGCACGATCGACTTGCCTCGTCTGGTCGATCACAGAAAAAGCCGCGGGCGCAGGCAGTAAGTCACTGGTTTCAGGAGCCAGGGGAGGGACAAGGGAGGAGGAAGATGAGGAAGAGCAGGAGCGGGAGAACATCGGAGAGGGAGGAGGAGGAGGAGGAGGAGGAGGAGGAGGAGGAGGAGGAGGAGGAGCATGCAGTCGTTTCTTGTTACAATGGCGGTAGCATGCAATGCACATACAGTGTAGTCTCGACACTCAACGTCCTAGCAACGTCGTCGGCTTGGCATGGCATAGCATCTTTCTAGCAACGTCGTCGGCTCGTCATCTTTCTTAGGAAGGGAGGGGAAATAGAACCAGCGCCACGGCCGCTGAGCCTGGCAGACACAGCGAACAAAGATCGGCACGGCCCGCCTCGAGCACGCCTCATGACTAAGTTGGCGCTTCGAAGCGCACGGGAATTACAGAAACTCACGGGAAAGACAGAAACTGTGATGCTCGTGCGCTCCTCTAGGAGCTTCTGGGTGAACTCTAGGGGGTTGCGCGTCCGCATGTTCGTCGCGTCTCTTGCTCGTCAACGCGGGTGCCCTTCTCGCCGTCGTCAGCGTCGTTGTCGACTTCTTTTCGGCGTCGTCATTGGCGGCGCCGTCGTCGTCATTGTCGTCGCCGCCGTCGTCGTCGGCGACATCGTCGTCAGCGTCGTTGGCATTGTCGTCGGCATCATCGCTATCGTCGTCGGCGTCGGCGTCACCTGCGCTCCCCTCACGGCCCACATCGGCGCCTGTCGTCCTGATCCAGACCCCTGCCAGGACGCGGCACCGGGGCCCAGCAACTATAAACGTACCTGCTGGTGGCTCCGCCGACCCTCTAATCACCTCACCTCAGGAGAATTTCAGAAGTCGTCGAACAAGCCCGCGGGGATGCACATGCCAGCTGGTGGCGAGGGAGCTTTCGGGGCTTCGGTGATCTTCGGCTTCGTTGTCTTCTCGGCCTTCGAAACAACCAGCTTGCTATCTGCGGTCGCCTGCTTCGGAGGCGTCGGCTCGGGCTCGGCAGCTGGCTGGGTCGGCGGGGTCGGGGCTGCGGCAGCTGGCTGGGTCGGCGGTGCCTCGGGTGCCTGGCCGTCGTGCTCGATCTTTCGTGCCTGCGGGATGCATGGAGGGGCGGCGTCTTCCTTCCTCCGCCTCCTGCTTCTCCTCCTCCTCCTCCTCCTCATCCTCCTGCTCCTTCTCCTCCTCCTCCTCCTCCTCCCCCTCCTCCCCGTCCTCCTCCTCTGGCTATGAATCTTCCTCATCCACCTCCTATTTCCCCCCTCTCACCTACCTTCCCCCTCCTCCACCTCCTCCTCTGGCGCCTGGTCCTTTTGTAATCCTCATCCCCTCCACCTCTTCGCCTTTCCCCCATCGCCTCCTCCTCCTCCTCCTTTTCCTTCCCTCCCTCCTCCTCCTTGTTCTCCTCGTCGTCCTCCTCCTCCTCCAATGCGCCGTCATGGTCCTGCTCCTCCTCTGGCTCCTGATCCTTCTTCTCTAGCTACCCCCTTCGACGACGCAGATGCTCCTTTAGTTGGCAGCTTTTTCATGGATGGCGCCTGCCTCCTCTGCTTGCCCTCCTCCGCTTCCGCTTCATCGTTCTCCATTCTCTCTCCATCTTCCTCCTCCTCCACACCATCCCTCTTCTCGTCATCACCCTCTTCATTTGTCAACTGCTGCCTTCTCGCCGCCGCCGTTGCTCTCGCTCTTGGCCGCACCAGGGGCGCCCTTGCCCATGGCCCTCGCCTTGGCCTTCCCCTTGGCCTTCGGCTGGGCATGCGGCTTGTCAAGCGGGTCGGTCTCCTAGGCACGGGCGGGCGGGATGTGGGCACGAGGACAATGAAGTTAGCTGACGTCTTACTCCCAATCCATCTTCCCGTCCGTCCTCTTTCCTCCTCCTCCTATTCCTCCTCCTCTTGTTGCTGCTGCTGCTCCTCCTCCTCCGCCTTCTACTTATCATCTTCCTCTTGTCGTCTTCCGCCCTCCTCCCTTCCTTCTCCCCCTCTTCCTCCCTCCTCGTCCTCATCCGCCTCACCCCCCTCCTCCTCTTCATCATCCTCTTCCTTAGCAATTTTGGCTTACAAGTGGGCAGCGTTTCACCATCGTTGGAATGCCATTTCCAATGAATTCCAATGAATTCCAATGACGTTCCAACGCTAGTCCAACGGGGAACACCGCTCGTCCAGCTCACTTGGTGCCAAGAGCATATTTTGAATGATGGCGCGTTGGGATCCTTGGCGGCGTGCGATCGGTATCGGCGGCGGTCCTTGTGGTTCCGTCTTCCCGAGTTTCAGAGACCGACGGGCCCCCTGTCTTTGTCTTGGTCATCCTTCCTCGAAAGCTTTTTTCGCCAGTGTCGGGGGGGGGGGCGGTCGGCACCACCGGGGGCCTCGGAGAACCAAGTCGCACGCGGCAACCGGGCGAAGGAACAAACGCAAAAACAAAACAGCGACCGAAAAACACCGGCTGCAGCGGGGGCACCAGCTGATTGTGTATGGGTTGATTCCAGAGCAGAGAGAAGGAAGCAGCAGAGGGAATGATTCAGGTAATATTCAGCAGCGCCTCTTCCCTGAAGACGAGGGCCAAGTTGCGATCCTTGTAGCCTTTCAGCTGGATGATCTGGGACAACTTGCCGCCCTCGGTCTTCCACAGCACCATCCACTCCTCCGTTTTCTTCGTCACGATTTGCACCTTGCACCTGCGGCCCTGCTCGTCGGTGTCATCGGCGACGACATTGCTGCCTCTTGCAGCTTTCTCCGACAGCTCGCTGTAGCTCTGGTTCGGCGGCCTCCACTTGAAGCCATCGGGCCAGGTGACCTCCAAGGCATCACTGTCGCCGGCCTTCTCGGCCATCGCGTACTCGATGCGCCCCTTATCGATGTCCGTCGTCCTCCAGGCAGCCTGGGGGGCGAGATGAGGGGGCGCGGCCCTCCTCCTGCTGATCCTCCTCCTCCTCCTCCTCCCTCCTCCTCCTCCCTCCTCCTCCTCCTCCTCCTCCTCCTCCTCCTCCTCCTCCTCCTCCTCCTCCAGCCGTCTTCTCCTCTACTTTCTGTTCCTCCCTCCTCCTCCTCCTCCTCCTCCTCCTCCTCCTCCTTCCCCTACTCATCACCATCCTCCTCTCCTTCCTTCTCCTCCCTCCTCCGTCTCTTCCTGCCCTGAGGCGTTCAACGCCGTTGCCTGCATGCGCTGGTCATAGCCGAGCTTCCAGCCGTCCAGCTCGGCGTCGGCGACCAACCTCGGCGACTTGCAGCCCAGCGACCTCCGATATGCAGGCACGTCCTTCCTGCGCTTTCCTGGCGTCTCGTTGCCATCGCCGTCGTCAGCAGGCCGCTTGCTCGGAGAAGCAGCGCCGTCCTCGACCGCCTGGGAGCCACCGCCATCCTCACTGTCGCACATGTCGTCATCCCTAGCAGGCGGATCATCCTCGAGCATCCTGTCCAACTCTTCCTTCAGGGAATCCACGGGCTCCACCACGGGCTCCTCAGCCTCCTGGACGGCGCCGTCAGCGAAGTGCCGTGCCCATTTCGGCGGTGATCTCCTCGGAGAGGAGGGGGGGGGGCGCACGACCTCTCCTCCTCCTCCTCCTCCTCCTCCTCCTCCTCCTCCTCCACCTCCACCTCCTACTCCTCCTCCCCCTCGCCCTCCTCCTGCTCTCCTTCCTCGTCCCCCTCCTCCTCCTTCTCATGCTCTCCCTGCTCTCCTCCTCTTTTTGCCTCCCTTCTCCCTGGCCCGTTGCGTTTGCAACCCCATGCGGTCCCTTTCTGCTGCAGAGCTTTGTGCAGCATCTGCAACATGGACCGCGCGACCTGGGCGGTGTCAGCTGCCCACCGGGGCGCCTGGTCCGCCAAGTGCCACTCTGCCTCCTTGTCGCGGGCGAGCTTCTGCAAAGCGGCCTGCGCGCTGCCCCTCCCAATCATTGTCCTCCGCTTTCTCATTCCTATTCTTCCCTCGCCTTCCCTCTCTGCCCCTCATCCTCATCCTCTCCCCCTCATCCTCATCCTCCTCCTCCTCCTCCTCCTCTTCCCTTTTCTCATTTTTTTCTCCTCCTCCTCTCCCCCTCATCCTCATTCTCCTCGTCATCTCCTCTGCTTCTCGCCTCTCCCACTTTCCTTCTCCCCCCTTCCTCCTCCTCCCTCCCCCCCCACCCTCATGTCAGAACTATTCAAATCACTTGGCCCCAAATTCAAAAATCAGTTTGGGGGCGCGCGCGAGTGGATTCTTCCCTCGCAAGCGCCTTGGCGGTCTTCTCCGTCGCGAGCGGGCCGCCGGCAGCGCGCGTCGCCTTGATGAAGTCCTTGTAGTGGGCGTCACACATCGCACGTCGTGTCGTCGAAGCCCGGGCCCCACTCGGGGTCTGCGATGTGCTCACGCCACACGGTGCACAGCAGATCAGCGTCTTGCCAACCCCTCGGTCTCTTCGAACCCTTGCGGGGGGCTGAGCGGACTCACTCCCTCCCTTCCTCGCAAGGCCTTTATCTCCTCCTCCTCCTCCGTCCTCCTCTCCTCCGTCTCCTCCTGGGGGGGGCGCAGGCTTCCTCCTCCTCCTCCTCCTCCTCCTCCTCCTCCTCCTCCTACTTCTCTCCTCCTCCTCCTCCTCTTCCTCCTCCTCCTCCTCGTCCTCCATCGTCCGCCAAGGGAGGGGAGGGAGGAGGATGGAGGAAGAGGAGAGGATGGAGGAGGAGGAGGAGGAGTGAAGTGAGGAGGAGGAGGACCGTGTAGGAGGAGGGGAGAGGGAGGAGGGGAGAGGAGGAGGTGGATGAGGAGGCGGAGGAGAGGAAGAAGGAGAAGGAGAGGGAGGAGAGGGAGGAGGAGCAGGAGGAGGAGGAGGAGGAGGAGGAGGAGGAAGGATCGTGGGATGAGGAACAGAGGGGGGCAACGGGGAGAAGGAGCAAAACGCTCTTTGACTACCCCCCCGTCCTTCGGCGGCATGGCGGCCGCCGCGAAGGCCCGCGAGGCTCGCGAGGCTCGCGAGCCGAGCGGCTCGAAAGGCCGAGCCGCAGGCCCGCAAAATGCGGTTTGGGCCCAAACCCAGCGAGCAGGGCACTGGAGGGACCCCCATCTCCCTCCCCCTCGTTCTCGTCCTTTTGTCCTCCCTCGTCTCTCTTCCTCTCTGCCCTCTCCACCTCCCCCTTCTCCTCCTCCTCCGCTCCCTCCTCCCCCTTCTCCTGCCCCTGCTCCTCCACCTCCTCTTCCTTTTTGCCAGCCGCCCCTCGCGTTGGCCCCCCCCAAACTGAACCTCTTCGGAAGGCTATCTTGGAATTCGTCTAGGGCTCGTCGGCTAGGAGGCCTCCCTGGTGATGTTTGTGTCGTTTCCCCTAGAGAAGCCAACGCTGCAACGGGAACACATTGAGGACCGAGACATGCAAAATACGGTTGCTGCTGCAGCTGGGCGCTACTTTTTGAATCGAGCACGCGGCCATGAGGTCAATACTCGAGCGGGAGCATTTGACGATAAAACCAACTAACACAACAAATGCATGTGCTCATGATATGCATGTATGTATGTATATAGATATATCTCTCTCTATATATATAAGAACCGGTATTATCGTATGCACAATAATGAGAACATACAACAAGTTCTCATTAAAAGAGAACCGAGGACCATAGGGTACGCCTGCGGTTGCCGTATGCCGGCCCAGTGCGCAGTATGCCTGCGGATGCTGCCTGTCAGCCCCGGTGCGCAGTATGCCTGCGGCGTGCGTTTGCCTGCCCTCTTGCGCTGGATGCCTGCGGGTTATGTCATGTGCAACCGCCAGCGCGCGATAAGGACGCCGAGGGGGATACGTGCACGGCGCTTTCCGACGCGCGCGCAGCATCCATGGCGCTGGCTCGTCCAGACATCGTTGAGTTGCTTGGCGATCTGCCTGCTGGCGCATTCGGCGCCGACAGAAATGCCATCAGGGCGCGCGCGCGCGTCTCCGTGCGTCTACCGCGGGCATGAGCCCACTCGCAGCGGCGCGCAAGGCCGATTGGGTCCTCTTCGTCGCAGCGGCCAACGCGGCGGAGGGGGACGCATCGCCAGCTCCCGAGCTGGAGCTGTGCACCACGGTCGCGCGCCTGATGGCCGAAGCGATCGGGGCGGTCCGCCCGATTGATTACTCGGATGCGGCCATGCGCGATATGTTGATTGCGGCCCTGAAGCCAGGCGCGAAGCCGTTTGCGGGCGATTCTTCCGCGGAGTGGCGCGATTTCGCGAGTAAGCCGTGCCGCATCAATATGGCGCTGCGGACACAGTCGCGAGCGATGGAAGCCTTCGGGCGGAAGGCCCCCGCCCCGTTGGTGCGCGAGGACGCGGGCCGCCGCGCGGCGTGCAGGAGGGTCAGCAATCGGCCCCGGCGGAGGCGGCCGCCAAGCCCGCGGAGGAGACGACGCGGATTGCGGCGGCAATGGAAGAATACGTGAAGGCCAGCAAGGAATTGCTCGAAGAAAAGCGGGAGAAGCCGCTGGCGTTTGCCATGGAGGCGCGCCGCGTTTTCGCATGCGCGGGCGGCATTGTTCGGGGATACGCGCCTCGGCAGGACCGTGTGCGCAAGGTCTGGCTCGGCAAGTTCCCCCGTGAGGGATTGCCGAGGAGTCGATGCGCAAATTCGCGGCCGCGGGCCGGACGGCCCAGTCCCATGGCCGCTCATGCAGTGGGAGCGCCGAGGGCGAGAGCCTGCAGGCTCCCTGCTCGGCGGCACGTGCAATGACAAGCTTCCGTTTCGCCGATTGCTCCGCGCGCAGGACCACTGCAAGCCCCAATGGGCGCGAATGCCGAAGCTGGACTCGGCGCCAGCGGGGGCGGGCTCGCGGCGCGATCGCGCGTCGGCCGTCACCGCGGCGAACCGCGCGGGTGCGGCCCTGGACCGAATGGATTTTCTCGGTTATGCGCACTTCCAGGTCGCGCGCGACGCAGCGCAGCGCGCGCGCGCCCACGCGCGCCCCGTGGCGCGAGGCCCACGTAATGGAGTGGGGGCTTCGCTGCGTCCTGTCCAAAGTGTTTGATCCCGTCGTGCTATTGGGATACATGTACCAGCTCGCGCGCGTGAGCGAGGAGCACGGGGGCGTCAAGGCGCGTCCGCGGAGCGGCGGGCCCGATGCCCAGGGAGCCGCGCGCGGGAGCCCGCGCCGCGTCCAGGTTTCCTACACGTTCGATTTGCTTCTCCGCCAGAAAGTGGCGAAAGACCTGGAACACGGCGACGAGGATGCGACGGCCTCGTTCACTGCGTTGTCGTGGGACATTCTGCGCGCCGCCAAGGAGCGCAGCGCTTTTGAGTGGCCGCCGCCCTGGCATCTTGCATCGCGCTGCGCGCTGTAGGAGAGAGTCCAGCAGTCGGACCGCCAGGCGGCGTTCGCCAAGGGCGGGGGCAAGAAAGGCGGCAACGACCGGCGCGACCAGGCGCGAGCCCGCGCGCGCGCGCCCCGCGAGCGCGAGCACGCGTCGAGGCGCGCGAGGCGGCGAAGCCACGGACCCCGGTGAGCCCTGTCCTCCGCCAGCGCTCGCGCAGCCCCCGCCGCGATACCTTCAGCAAGAAGGGGGGCGGAAAGGCCGGCAAGGGAGGGGCTCCCAAGGACGCGGGGAGCTCGTGGCACAAGCCTGAGCGAAAGGAGTCCTGGCGGTGGTGAAGCCAGGGCGCCGGCGCTGTGCGTGCTAATTATTCGCCCGCCCGAGGCGCGCTCCGCGCGCGCGCGCGCGCGCCCCCCCGCGGGGGCGCCGCGCCAGCCAGTGATGCAGACGACGGGGCCTCCCCATTGCACCCTGCCGACAGCGGTGAGGGCGCAGTGTGGCGCGGGCCGTCGCCCGAGGGGCAGGAGGCGCCGCCAGTGCGCCGCGCGCGAGACCGCCCCGCCCGCGACGAGCGCAGCGCAGGACGCGGATGTTGATTCCGACGACGGCGCCGAAGACGGGGGCGGCGACCTTTGCCCCCAGCAAATCCACGATGCCGGCTGCGCATTTGAAGAGGCCCTTGCCCGCCACTCTACGGGGGCGGAGCCGCGAAGCGCGCGCGCAGATCAAAGCCGCCGTGGATGCGTTGCTCGACGACGAAGACAAGAGGGCGGGCATGAGCCCTCTTTGCCACGTGCCCGCGAGATAGCGCCGCTTGCGGGACCTGAGCGCGATGCGGCGGTGGCGGCGAGCCAGACGAGCGACGCACTCTTGCAAGAGAGGCGCGAGGCGGCGTTGCAATTTTGGCGAGAGCGCAAACGTGTGACGGCTTCAGAATGGAAGGCGCCGCCCGGCACGCCGCAACCGCGAAGCACCGGCGGAGAGCGCGGTCGGGCGAGGCACGCTATGCGAAGTTACCATGGCATGTGCGCTCCGTCCTTGGGCCTGACAAGAACTTGTTGCTTTTGGCCGAAATGATGCAAGCTGCAGGGGTGACCAGCGACGCAGCGCGCGCGACAGCGGGGCGCGGCTCCGTGCTTGAGGCGTCCGACGAGAATTTGACGCGTGACTTGGAGCGGGGCTTCCCGCTAGTGGGGGTCCTGCCGCGCTCGGGCATGAACGCGCCCGTGACCCCCGAGAGAGCCGAATGCCCATCCGAGTTGCGCAGCCGAGCGGACACTTTGAACGCCGCCACCCTCGAGCGCGTGTCTCGGGATCTGGGGACCGACGAGGAAGTCACCCAGATTTTGCATGATAAAACATGCGAAGAGGCGCGCGCCGCGCAAGCCAGCGGGGACAGTCGCCCATGCTGCGACGTCCGCGAGCGTGCAGGTGGCCGCGGGCCAGGCAGCGTGGGTCCGGTTGTCCGACCTGCCACGCGGGGCGGTGTTAAACCCGCGAGTCCCTGTAGACGAGGGATGGCGCTGGAAGTTGGAAGAATGGATACGCAAGGAATGGCGCATTCGCCGCGGCATGCACCGTCCCCTCCCCTGGGCGCCGCGCCGGGAGCCAACGCGTCCAGGTGCGCGCGATCGACGATTTCACTGCCACGGGCGTTAATGACTGCGCCGCCGCAGCCGAGAGGTGCAGGCGGGCCCTTCCCCCCCCCCCCGCCCCTCGCGCGCGCTGTCCGCTCTCCCGTGTCGCCGCGACCGCGCGTAGGGTGGATTCTCTCGATGCTCTGGTCGAGCTGGCGCGGATCGCGGCCGCGGCCGGCACGCCGGTGCTGAGCAGAGAAGATTTCATCGGTGCTTGCAAAACGTTGCCCGTGCGAGGCGCCGACCTCCCGTTGGCCCATTCGGCATGGGCCAAGGGAGCCCGCGAGGGCTACTGTCTGCAACTCTTGTGCTGCCCCTTCGGCGCCGTGGGCAGCGGATGCGCTTGGGACCGCGTTGGGGCGGCGCTCCAGGCGCGAGGCGCGAGCGCCGCGGCGGCGCGGCGAGCGCCCCGCGAGCGCGGCAGGCCATCCTTGCCAAGCTGGTCTCGCTCGCTTCGGGCCGATTCGTGGACGATCTGTTCCGGGCCGACGCGGACAGGGGGCCCGGCACGGGCGGCCCCCGCGATGCCGCAGAGGTCCTGAGGGCGGTCGTCGAAGACCTTTTGGGCTGGCGCCTGGACGCCGGCAAACGCGTTGTTGCCGAGCCGAGGGCCACTGTGCTCGGCGTCGACGCGGAAGTGCGCGGATCGGGCGATGAGCTCTCGTTAGTATTCGCGATCGGTGTCGACAAGCGCCACAAATGGATCCAAGAGATCGAGTGGGTGCTGGAGGCAGGGAGAATGTCGCCGGCGGCGGCATCAAAACTTGCCGGCAGACTCGGATGGGGCTCCTCTGCGGTGTTCGGCAGAGGCACGCCCAAGCTCCCGCGCGCGCGCGACGCGCGCGCGCGAGAGCGACGGCAGGTGCCCGGGTATACCTCGCCCCGCTGTTCTGGCACGCGCAGCAGCGGGGATGGAGGTTGAAGTCGCGGCTCCGCGGGGCTTTGGAATGGTGGCTGCGCTTCCTCCGGAGCGCGCCGGAACGAGCGGTGCCCCTGCGGGTGACCCCGGAGCGGCCACGCTACCTCGTCTATTCCGACGCGACGGGCGGCGGCAGGCGACATGCGCGCGCGCCTGTTTGGAACGGCGCCCGCATTGCCCGGCCCGCCCCGCCTCCGCAGGCTCGCGTGGGTCATCGTTGGGCCCAGCGGTAAGCGCTATGCAGCGGCTGATGTGCCTTCGTCGATCAAGCGGTGGACGAAGCACCGCAAGACGCAGGCGGGGGCGCCCCGGCCACGCGTAGCCTGGCGGACAGCCCGCCGTGTTGCGAAAGGTCGCGGCATGGGAAATCGTCGCGGCCGTTTGCGCCTTGCATCATTTGCTCGCGACGCTGCGCGATGCGGAAATCGTGTTGTTTGTCGATTCGAAGGCGCGGCCGGGCGCGGGTCGCCGAGCTGCCCGTGCGATGCTCCGCTGACCGCGCCAGGCCGCGCTCGGGGTGCTCCTACGCGGGACCTCGCGCCAGGCAGATTATAACGCGCTCGTGGCAGATCTTTGGTTCGCAGCAGCGACCGCGCGGTGCCTCCTGAGCGCGTGGTATGTGCCATCCGCGCTCAACGTGGCAGACGCCCCTACGCGGCCCGCCACGAAGGCGGCCGCGATTGCGGCCATGCACCGCGAGGGCTTCACCCGAGTGGCGTGGCCATGGCCCCGCGTGGCGCCCTGGCATTCGCGCGGGCATGCATAGCAAGTAGCACAGGGCAATTTGTAGGGGGCGCAAAGGCTTGCGCGGCGAGCGCGTGACGACCAGGCCCGCCGCGAGAGGGGGCCCGCGGGCGCCATGCTTGCGTGCTTGTCACACGCGTCCTGGTGGACGCCCGAAAATGATTCGCATCCGGTAGGCGCGGAAGCTCTGCAGTGTCTGACATCCATGCTCGCAGCCGAAGGAGCGGCGTATCCCCCCGACCTGTCCGGATTCACGGCGAAGGAGGCGAGGGAAGTGTTCCCGTGCCTCCGGGAGTGGTCAGAGTGCTTCACCGTGACGCTTATTACTCACGCGCGTAAGCTGACCCACGAAGAGGCAAAGCGGCCCCGGGAGGACGATGCAGCGGTATCGCTCTCCCAGGTCGAGCGCGCGCGCGCAACTCCGCCCCATCCGGCGGAGCAAGCAAGGCCGGCCGCCGCCCGCTGACCCGTGGGCGCGAAGGCGGCGGAAACGTTACTCGAGAAAGCGGCCACGTGCCCGGCACCGGCACCGGGCTTGCGCGCGAAACGCCGGCCCGGCGGGGGTTTGACGCCTCAAGAAGCCCTCGCGTTGCTCTCAGCGGCAAGGCAGGCACGGCAGGCACCGCCGCGCGGCGCCACCGTCCTCGTGCGCCGCGCGCGGCGCGGAGGTACCAGCGCCGCCGATGCTGGCAGAGGCAATCCGCCAGCTGGCGAAACTCCAGGCTCCGCCCGCGATATTCATAAGCGAAGGCGGCATTCCGCGGGAGGTGCGCGCGAGGCAGGACATCGGCGTGCGGCGGGTGCCAGGAACACCTCGTCGGCGCGCCGAGGAAGTGCGGGTGTCAGGAGCAGGACTGGAGTGCATGCGCCGCATCCAGATGGCCGCGCTGTGGCGAGAATTCCACGCGTGGAAGCTCTCGGCATACCCGTATGCCTCGGCGGTGGAGTTGTACGGCCAGGCGTGCGATGCGGCAGGCGTCCCGCCCTGGCCGCCATGCGCCATCGCGCGGGACATGATGGTGGCGCTCTGTCGCCGCCCGGGGACCCTGTCGAACTATTTGCAGGGCATTCGCTCAGTCCTGCATCTGCTCCGCGCAGACACAGGGTCTTTGGCGGACACGCGGACCCTGGTATTCGGTGCCCGAAAGGTACGGCCGCCGCGCGCGTCGGCCGCGAGCCCGTGATATCGGCGGCAGGCGGAACCGCCTGGTGCGCAAAGATTTCGCGCGCGCGCCACGGCCGAAAACGTGCGCGCGATGTCGGATTGGCTGCGCGAGGCGCGGCCGCGCGCTCTTCGAACTAAGCGGCCTGCCGTGCGTGCCGGCCCGCGGGCCTGGCGTTTGGCAGATCGGACGCGGCGATATGGCCGACGCTTTCGTCATATGCTGGCAGTTCTGCTTGCGCTTCGGCTCCGAAGTAGTGGGGCTGAGTGCGCCTGGGCATAGTGCCGTCTCGCTCCACGTAGACGAAGGAAAGCACCAGGTGCAGGTGCAATTCCGCCAGCGGAAGGGGAGAGTGGCTCCCGACCCGGCGGGCCGAGCGCGCGCGCGCGGCGGGGCGCGCCCCGGGCCCCCCGCATCGCGAGGTCTGGAGGGTATGCGTATGCCAGCTCCAGGGCAAACGATTGTGTGCGGTCTGCATCATTCGGCATTCGCTCCGGCCCGGCGAGCAGCTCCTGCCGGGCGTCTCTTACGAGTGGGGGACGCATTGCTTCAGGCGCGGCCGGGCCGACCAGGCATGGGCTCCCCTTGCCGTCCCCTGCCTACCCAGGGCCCGCGCGCAGTTCGTGTCTCTCGCACACAGGCACTCCGCACCGGGGGGCCAGCAGCGCTGTTCGTCGAAGGGGGTTGGAGATCTGTGGCCGCGTTCGGGCACTCCATTCCGACAGGGGGCACGGCCGCGCTGCCTGGGTCGCGAGGGCGCGGCGCTTGGCGGCGCACAGGTACCCAGCCGCAAAGACGCGAGCCATGGTGCTGGCGGCAGAAGCCGAGATCGCGCACTCCGATTCCGACGAGGCGCCGCCCTGCAGGCATCGGGGTCGGGGCTCCGCGGCGGCGCGTGGCGCGCAGGACGCGCCGATCGCCGCGGAAGCGGTGCGGGGGCCGCCCAGGCCGTGAGTCAAGCAGACCAGGCATCTGCGGTCTGCTTAGAGCGCGCTTGGGCGTCGTTCCGCCGAGCATGCATCGGGCGGCGTCGGCGAGGTTGCTCGGCTCCGCGACGCCGACTCGCGCTCACCCCACCGCCTGGCCTGGGCCTGCGCCAGTCGACGGTTGTGCCCTGCGTTCGCGCGGGCCCAGCCTCGGGCCTGCCCCCCTTCTCAATGGGCGCTCTGGGGCTATCAGGTGTGAGAGCGGGGGGGGGGGCGGGAGGGGGGGGGGGGGGGTGGGTTGGGTGGGGTGGGGGTGTGGGGGGGAGGGGGGGGGGGGGGGGGGGGGGGGGGGGGGGGTGGGGGGGGGGGAGGGGGGGTGGGGGGGTAGTGGTGGGGGGGGGGGGGGGGGAGGGGGAGAAGTCGCGCGAGCGTCGTGGCCCCTATTGGCTATCTTCTTGCTTGGCTCTAATGCTGCGGGACGGCTATTCACGGCTGAGGCGGATCCCCACCCTGCGCGCCCGCGAGCGCGTTCTCGTCGCAGGTGAATGGGATTTGTCTCACGCGTGGCCGTCCCGCTGGCGGGATGCGTTTTTTCCCCGCCCGCCCGACCCTGCTGCGCGAGCGCACTGGCGTCGCAGTGGCTGCTAGTTGTGTCGAGGCTGGGCTGACCCAGCGCCTGGCTTGGGGGAGGCGTCGGCGAGGTTGCTCGGCTCCGCGACGCCGACTCGCGCTCACCCCACCGCCTGGCCTGGGCCTGCGCCAGTCGACGGTTGTGCCCTGCGTTAGCGCGGGCCCAGCCTCGACGCGACTTCTCCGTGATATTCGATCTTATTCCCGCTCGCCGTCTTGATCTCAGCTCGATCGGGTACCTTTCACTGCTAAAAAGCAGGCAGGCGGGATCGGCCGTTTGAAGTCATCTTGACACGCGATGATGGTTTTCTGAACATAACTCGAGCTTAATGCCAGCTATAGAGCTGGTAAGTACAGCTAATCGATTCAGAATGATCAGGCGCGTTCGCCTGTTAAACCCAGAGGTCTGAATTCGGTCTGCTAGCCGAGCTAGGCCTGCAACCTATTCCTATTACTTGGGTCATCTTAACAGACACTTTCGGTTTTCCATACAACTCGAGCTACAAGACAGCTACAGAGCTGATACGTACAGAATCTGATTCAGAATCATCAGTGGCGTTGTCTGTTGAATCCATAGCTCTGAACAGGGTCTGCTGCCCGATCTAGAATTGCGAAACTATTCGTTTGTTCGAGTCATCTTGAGAGATGCTGTCGGTTCTCTGCACTCAAATCGTGCTGTAGGGGGGGCTGCATGGCTAGTAATCACTGGAATTGATTTGGAGACATCAGGGGTGTCCGCTTTTTGAATCTAGAGCTCCTCTGTCTGCTGCCCAAACTAGATCTGCGAAACTATTCGTATTGTTCGAGTCATCCTGAGAGATGCTGTCGGTTTTCTGCACTTAACTCGGGCTGTAGGGGGGCTGCAGGGCTGGTAATCACAGGAATCGATTCAGAGAAATCAGACGCGTCCTCCTGTCGCATGCAGAGATTTCAACTCGGTCTGATACTCGAGCTAGATTTGCCAAACTATTCGTATTGTTCGAGTCATCTTGTGGCTGTCGATTTACGCGCGTAAGTCGGGCTGTAGGAGAGCTACAGAGCTCGTGCGCACAGGAAACGATCCAGAAGCATCGGGGGCGTTCGGCTGTTGCATCCGAGAGGTCTGAAATTTCTTGGGCTGAAAAACTATGTTTTCGGTGTATTTTTTTTCGACATTATATGTTGTCAGGAAGCTCTACGAGTCCCCCGGCGGTAACAAAGGTTGACGGTTTACCGCCGGCGCCCAGTCTAGAGAGCTGATATTTACAGAAACCGATTCAGAATCATCAGTTGCGTTTGTCTGTCGAATCCAGAGCTCTGAACTCGGTCTGCTGCCAGATCTAGAATCGCGAAACTATTCGTATTGGTCGAGTCTCTTGAGAGTGTTCTTCGGTTTCTCTTCACTCACACACGTGCTTGAGGGGGCTACAGTGCTGGGGGTCATCAGGATCGATTGAAGAATCATGCCGCGCCGGCCTGTCGAATCCAGAGAACTCGGTCTGCCCGAATTAGTCTCCGAACTTCTGTATTTCAGAGTCATCCTGAGAGGGTGCTGTCGGTTTTCTGCACCTAACTCGGGCCTGTAGGGGGGCGGCAGGGCTGGTGACAGAAGTCGATTCGAAGACATCAGACGCGTCCACCTGTCGCATTCAGAGGTCAACAAATATTTACTATAAGTCGGAATGTTGGATGCGCGGTTTTCTCAACTAACATCAAGGTAGGAAGCTCTACTAGTCCCCGGCGGTAACAAAGGTTGACGGTTTACCGCCGGCGCCCAGTTCCGGCGCGGGGTGGAGCTAGTAACTCGTAGAGCTTCCCTTAGCTAGTTATAGCTGGAAGCTAAGAGTAATTCCGGCGCGCTGGAGAGCTAGTTGGCCAGAAAAATCTCGACGGACCTTTTGGTGACTTTTGGTCGGTTGAAAATTTTGTTCTCAAAATTTGACCATTCGTTAGAGCTCTAGTATTTTTTCCCATGATATTCGATCTTATTCCCGCTCGCCATCTTGATCTCAGCTCGATCGGGTGAATATTACTATCGAAAGCACTGTGGCGGGATCGGCCGTTTCGAGTCATCTTGATACGCGCTGACGGTTTGCTCACCATAACTCGAGCTTTTAGACGAATAAACAGAGCTGGTATCACACTGATCGTGTAGAATGACTAGGGGGCGCCGTTAGCCTGTTATGACACTACCAATAAGTCGGAACTCGGTCCGTTAGCGGCTAGTGCAAACCTATTCGTTATTATTCGAGTCATCTGACAGAACTCTCGGTTTCGATACGGGTAACGCGCTGTAAGGACAGCTACGACTGTGTTTACGAACCGTTTCAGGATCATCATTGCGTTCCGTATTGTGTTCCTAGAGTTTCTCACTGGGCTCTGAAATAGGTCTGAATCGCGAACTATTCGTATTGTCGAGTCCAATCTTGAGAATGCCCTCGTTGTCTTCTCACTCAACTCGCGCTTTGGGGAGCTACAGTGCTGGTGGTCACAGGAATCAATTTGAAGATATCAGGCGCGTCCTGTCTCGATCCAGAGCTCGGAACTCGGTCTGCTGCCCAAATTAGGTCTGCGAAACTACTGTATTGTTCGAGTCATCCTGAGAGGTGCTGTCGGTTTTCTGCACTTAACTCGGGCTGTAGGGGGGCTGCAGGGCTGGTAATGAACAGGAGTCGATTCGTAGCGAGTGAGACATCAACGCGTTCGCAACTAGGTTCGCGTTCAGAGTCACAAAAAATTTCACTATGAGTCGGAATGTTGGTAAGGTGCTGTCTGTTTTTCACTTCTCAACTTAAGTCGACTAGGAAGCTCTACGAGTCCTCCCGGCGTAAAACCAGTTGACGGTTTTGACCGCCGCGCCGAGCATTAACTCGTAGAGCTTCCCGGAGCCAGTCCCTACTGAAGCTTACGAAGTAATTCCGGCGCTGGAGGAGCTAGTTGGAAAAGCAAAACTCGAACGACATTTTGATGACTTTTGGTCCGTTTGAAAAATTCGGTTCTCCAAATTCAAACATTACTTTGAGCTCTAGTATTTTTTTCCCGTGAATTTGATCTATTCCCCGCTCGCCTCTGATCTCAGATCGATCGGGTAGCTTTCACTGGCAAAAGCACTGCGGCGGGATCGCCCGTTTCGGGTCAGCTTGTCACGCGGTGACGGTTTTCTCAAGATAACTCGAGCTTCAGGACAGGTACAGAGCTGGTAAGCACAGCTAATCGATTCAAGGATAATCAAACCCAGAGGTCTGAACTCGGTCTGCTAGCCGAGCTAGGTTCGCAAACCTATTTGTATTATTCGAGTTATCTTGAGAGACGCTCTGGGTTCTCTGTACTTAAGTCGAGCTAAAGGACAGTACAGAGCTGATACGTACAGAATCTGATTCAGAATCATCAGTGGCCCTTGTCTGTTGACTCCAGAGCTTTGAACTCGGTCTGCTGCCCGATCTAGAATCGCAAAAACTATTCGTATTGTTCGAGTTATCTTGAGAGATGCTGTTGGTTCTCTGCACTTAACTCGGGCTGTAGGGCAGCTGCATGGCTGGTAACCACTAGAATCGATTCGGAGACATTAGGCGCGGCCGCCTCCCGAATCCAGAGCTTCGAACTCTGTCTGCTGCCCGAACTAGGTCTGCGAAAATATTCGCATTGTTCGAATCATCCTGACAGGTGCTGTCGGTTTCCTGCACTTAACTCGGGCTGTAGGGCTGGTTGTCACAGGATTCGATTCGTAGACATCAGACGCGTCCACCTGTCGCATGCAGAGGTCTGAACTCGGTCTGACACTCGAGCTAGGTTTGCCAAACTATTTGTATTATTCGAGTCATCTTGAGAGGTGCTGTCGATTTTCGCACGTAACTCGGGCTGTAGGAGAGCTACAGAGCTCGTAAAGAAGAGCATCCAGAAGCATCGGGGGCGTTCGGCTGTTGCATCCGAGAGGTTTAGAGTTGCTTGGGCTGAAAAACTATTTTTCAGTGTGATTTTTTTTCTACATTATATGTTGTCAGGAAGCTCTACGAGTCCCCCGGCGGTAACAAAGGTTGACGGTTTACCGCCGGCGCCCAGTAACTCGTAGAGCTTCCCTCAGCAAGTTGTTGCTGGAAGCTTGCGAGTTGGCAAGAAAAATCTCGACGGGCCTTTGGTGACTTTTGGTCGGTTGGACATTTTGTTCTCGGAATTCAACCATTCGTTAGAGCTCTAGTATTTCTTCCCGTGATATTCGATCTTATTCCCGCTCGCCATCTTGATCTCAGCTTGATCGGGTATCTTTTACTGCTAAAAAGCACTCCGGCAGGATCGGTCGTTTCGGGTCATCTTGTCACGCGGTGACGGTTTTCTCAAGATAACTCGAGCTTCAGGACAGCTACAGAGCTGGTAAGCACAGCTAATCGATTCAGAATGATCGAGAGAGATCTGAACTTGGTCTGCTAGCCGAGCTAGCTCCGCAAACCTATTCGTATTATTCGAGTCATCTTGACAGACGCTCTCGACTTTCTGTACCTAACTCGAGCTATAGGACAGCTACAGAGCTGCTACGTACAGAAGTTGATTGAGAATCGTCAGTGGCCGCTGTCTGATGAATCTAGAGCTCTGAACTCGGTTCGCTGCCCGATCTAGAATCGCGAAACTATTCGTGTTGTTCGAGTCATCTTGAGATATGCTGTCGGTTCTCTGCACTTAACTCGGGCTCTGGGGGCGCTGCATGGCTGGTAATCACTGGAATCGATTCGGAGACATCAGGCGCGTCCGCCTTTCGAATCAAGAGCTCCGAACTCTGTCTGCTGCGCGGACTAGGTCCGCGAAACTATTTGTATTGTTCGAGTAACACCTACGCACCTGAAAATTTTACTGGCAGACGCGTCTTAACCCATTACAGGTGCGAACAATCTGCTTCCTTCTAATGAATTGTCGAATATCTTTCAAATATTCGCAAAACCACCCAAAAGTTATCACTTTGTCCTTTCTCGCCGGGTCGACCAACTAGCTCCACCCCGCGCCAGAATTCCTCTAGCTCATCGATGACGAAGAGCTCTACGAGGTATAAGAAGCTCTACGAACTGGGCGCTGGCGGTATACCGTCAACCTTCGTTACCGCCAGGGGACTCGTAGAGCTTCCTGACAACGTATAATGTCGTTAAAAAAAATACACTGAAAACCTATTTTTTTCAGCCCAAGCAATTTCAGACCTCTCCGATGTAACAGCCGAACGCCCCCGATGCGTCTGGATTGTCTTCTCTACGAGCTCTTCGCCCGAGTTACGTGCGTAAATCGACAGCACCTCTCAAGATGACTCGAACAATACAAATAGTTTGGCAATCCTAGCTCGAGTATCAGACCGAGTTCAGACCTCTCCATGTGACAGGCGGACGCGTATGATGTCTCTGAATCGATTCCTGTGATGACCAGCCCTGCAGCCCCCCTAAAGCCCGAGTGAAGTGCAGGAAACCGACAGCACCTCTCAGTTCTGGGGCGCTGGAGAGCTAGTTGGCAAGAAGAGTCTCGACGGACCTTTTGCTGACTTTTGGTCGGTTGAACAATTTGTTCTCGAAATTCCTCAATTCGTGTGAGCTCTAGTATTTTTTCTCGTGATCTTCGAAATCATCCACGCGCTATCTTGATCTCAGCTCGATCGGGTACCTTTCATTGTCAAAAGCAGGCAGACGGGATCGGCTGTTTTGAGTCATCTTGACACGCGATGACGGTTTTCTGAACATAACTCGAGCTTTAGGACTGCTATAGAGCTGGTCAGCACAGCTAATCGATGTAGAATAATTAGGCACGGTCGCCTGTGAAATCTAGAGGTCTCAACTCGGTAAGGTAGCCAAGCTAGGTTCGCAAACGTATGCGTATTATTCGAGTCATCTTGACAGATACTCTCGGTTTTCTGTGTTTAACTCGGGCTCTAGGACAGGTACAGAGCTTATATGTACAGAAACCGATTCAGAACCATCAGTTGCGTTTGTCTGTCGAACCCAGATCTCTGAACTCGGTCTTCTGCCCGATCTAGAATCGCAAACTATTCGTATCGGTCGAGTGATCTTGAGAAGTGCTCTCGTTTTTCTGCAAACTCGGGCTGAGGGGGGGGCTATAGTGCTGGTGGTCAAATAAATCGATTTGAAGACACCAGGTGCGTCCGCCTGACGAATCCAGAGCTCGGAACTCGGTCTCCTTCCCGAACTAGATCTGCGAAACTATTGTATTGTTCGAGTCCTCCTGAGAGGTGCTGTCCGTTTTCTGCACTCAGCTCGGGCTGGTAATCACAGAAGTCGATTCGCAGACATGAGGCGTCCGTCTATCGCATTCAGAGGTCTCAACTCGGTTTGATACTCGAGCTGGGTTGCCAAACTATTCGTTTTGTTAGAGTCATCTTGAGAGGTGCTGTCGATTTACGCACGTAACTCGGGCTGTAGGAGGCTACAAAGCTCGTAAAGGAAACAGTCCAGAAGCATTGGGGGCGTTCGGCCTTTTGCATCGAGAGGTCTGAAATCGCTCGGGCTGAAAAACTAGCCGTTCTCTGCATTTTTTCACATTATATTGTCAGGAAGCTCTACGAGTCCGCCGGCGGTAAGAAAGGTTGACGGCTTGCCGCCGGCGTCCAGTTCCGGCGCGGGGCGGAGCTAGTTGGTCGACCCGAACAGAAAGGACAATGTGGTAACTCGTAGAGCTTCCCTTAGCAAGTTATTGCTGAAAGCTTAGGAGTAATTCCTGGGCGCTGGAGAGCTAGTGACAAGAAAGTCTCGACGGACCTTTTGCTGACTTTTGGTCGGTTGAAAATTTTGTTCTCGAAATTTTTCAATTCGTTTGAGCTCTATTAGTTTTTCCCGTGATATTCGACCCGCGCTCGCCATCTTGATCTCAGCTCGATCGGGTATCTTTTACTGCCAAAAAGCACACTGGCGACGGCCGTTTCGAGTCATCTTTACGCGTTGTCGGTATTTTGTACTTAGCTCGAGCTGTAGGGCGGCTACAGAGCTGGTAAGCACACCTTATCGATTCAGAATGATCAGACGCGTAGGTGCTGTCGGGTTTCTGTACTTAACTCGGACTGTAGGCTGGCTACAGGGTTGGTAGTTACAGGAATCGATTTGGAGACATCAGGCGCGTCCGCCTGTCGAATCCAGAGCTCGGAACTCGGTCTGCTGCCCGAACTTGGTCTGCGAAACTATTCGTATTGAGTCATCCTGAGAGGTGCTGTCGGTTTTCTGCTCGGGCTGTAGAGGGGCTGCAGCGCTAGTAATCACATGGATCGATTGGGAGAGATCAGACGCGCCCGCCTGTCGCATTCAGAGGTCTGAAATTGGTCTGATACTCGAGCTAGGTTTGCCAAACTATTCGTTTTGTTCGAGTCATCTTGAGAGGTGCTGGTGATTTACGCACCTTACTCGGGCTGTAGGAGGGCTACGGAGCTCGTGCAGAAGACAATCTTGAAGCAGCGGGGGCGTTTGGCTGTTGCATCGAGAGGTCTGAAATCGCTTGGGCTGAAACACTATTTGTTCTAGATTTTTTTCCGACATTCTATGTTGTCAGGAAGCTGTACGAGTCCCCCGGCGGTAAGAAAGGTTGACGGTTTACCGCCGGCGCCCAGTAACTTTTGGGTGGTTTTGCGAATATTTGAAAGATATTTGACAATTAATTTTGAGAAAGCAGATTTTTCGCACCTGTAAACGACTATGAGGGCCTCTGCGTCTTAATATTAGCTCAGTAGGCGCAGTTTTACTATCAAAACAGTTGGGGGAATCATCTTGATCTCGACACGAAAAACATCAATTTTTCTCTTTTTCGAGAAATGCTTCCAGAGGCTCTCTCTTTCGACTCCGAGCTCTCTCACACGTGAAAGGAGCTCTACGAGGTCCCCGGCGGTGACCAGGTTGTACATTCTCAGTGGTGTTGAGACGGTAATCGCTGTATAAACCAGTGGTTACTGTATGGTCTCTCACTGCTTTTTTTCCCAACCATCTTTGAGTTGCATTCTCGTGTATTGTATACTTGTGCATTCCTGTGCAGCTTCGCTGTTTGTGCACTTGTACTTAACCTCTGCAGCTTCGCTGCTTAGGTTCTTTGTGTTCAGGCCTGCTCCCATGAGAGCTCGAACCGGCCTTCGCAAAAGACGCAAAAGACCAGGTTGACGGTTCACCGTCGGCGCCAGTTGGACGCTACCAGTGGACGCTACCAAGTGGATGCTTCGGGTCATTTTGACACGCGGTGACGGTTTACCTCGTAGAGCTCTTCGGCATCGATGAGCTAGAGGAATTCCGGCGCGGGGTGGGGTACCTCGTAGAGCTCTTCGGCATCGATGAGCTAGAGGAATTCGGGCGCGGGGCGGAGCTAGTGCCTCGTAGAGCTCTGATGGTAAAAGAGCTAGAGGAATGCCTCGTAGAGCTCTGATGGTAGATGAGCTAGAGGAATTCGGCGACAGGGTGGAGCTAGTTGGCGAAAGATCGAAAAGGGACGCAATCATACCTGCCGCGGCCTGGCTCAGCCGATTTTGCAGTTCTAACCATTCGTTTTGAGCCGCTAATTGCAGAGCGAAGCTTTGCATTACAGAAGTTACATCACAAATTCTTTGTTCACTCCGTCGAATAATTCTCCCGAGCGAAGCCAGTGGCCGACTTCACGTTGACAGTCCAAAAATGCAGTTTTCCAGTTTTACAGAAAATGCCATCAGAAGCTACCTGCTTGCACTTCTAGTTCTTTCTGGCGTCTGCTTGCACTTCTAGTGCCTCGTAGAGCTCTGATGGTAGAAGAGCTAGAGGAATTCGGCGACAGGGTGGAGCTAGTTGGCGAAAGATCGAAAAGGGACGCAATCATACCTGCCGCGGCCTGGCTCAGCCGATTTTGCAGTTCTCACAATTCGTTTGAGCTGCTAATTGCAGAGCGAAGCTTTGCATTACAGAAGTTACCTCACAAATTCTTAGTTCACTCCGTCGAATAATTCTCCCGAGCGAAGCCAGTGACCGACTTCGCGTTGACAGTCCAACAATGCAGTTTTCCAGTTTTACAGAAAATGCCATCAGAAGCTATCTGCTTGCATTTCTAGTTCTTTCAGGCGTCTGCTTGCACTTCTAGTGCCTCGTAGAGCTCTGATGGTGGAAGAGCGGAATTCGGCGACAGGGTGGAGCTAGTTGGCGAAATGTCGACAAGGGACGCGATCATACCTTCCGCGGCCTGGCTCAGCCGATTTTACAGTTCTAACAATTTGTTTGGGCTGCTTCTTGCGCAGAGCGACGCTTTGCATTACAGAAGTTACCTCAGAAATTCTTCGTTCATTCCGTCGAAACATTCCCCCGCCAGGGACCGACTTCACGTTGACAGCCCAAAAATGCAACTTTCCAGTTTTACAGAAAATGCTATCAGAAGCTATCTGCTTGCACTTCTAGTTCTTTCTGGCGTTTGCTTGCACTTCTAGTGCCTCGTAGAGCTCTGATGGTAGAAGAGCTAGAGGAATTCGGCGACAGGGTGGAGCTAGTTGGCGACATGTCGAAAAGGGACGCGATCATACCTTCCGTGGCCTGGCTCAGCCGATTTTGCAGTTCTAAGAATTCGTACCTCCTAGAGCCCTTCGTCATCGATGAGCTGGAGGAATTCCGGCGCGGGGTGAGCTAGTTGGCCGAGCCGACCAAAAGAGACCATGTGGTAACTTTGGGTGGGTTTTGCTAAAATTTGAAAGATATGTTATGCCGCGTCTGCCAGTTAAATTATCAGGTCCGTAGCTGTCAAAAACCTATCAAAAGACTAGCAGGAACCAACTGCGTTCCGAGTCATCTTGACACGCGTTCACGGTTCTCTGTACTTAACTCGAGATTTCGAGGCTACAGAGCTGACGTTTACAGAAACCGATTCAGAATCATCTGGCGCGTTCGTCTGTTGCATCCAGAGGCCCCAACTCAGTCTGCTGACTGTCTGTGTTATTCGAGTCATCTTGACCAGTGCTGTCGGTTTTCTGTACTCAAGATTCAGATGAGCTACAGAGCTGGTGCGCACATAAACTGATTCAATATCACGAGGCGCGTGCGTCTGTTGCATCGAGAGGCCTGAACTCGTTCTGCTTCTCGAGCTAGGTCCACAAAACTATTCGTCTCAATTTCTCTGTGAGGCGCTGTCGGTATTCTGCACTCTATTTTAGCTGTAGCACAGCTACAGGGCTGGTGCGCACAGAAACCCATACATAATTATCGAGGGCGTTTGGCTGAAGCATCTAGAGCTCTGAGCAGAGTCTTCTTCTCGAGCTAAGTCCGCAAAGATTTGTGTAGCTAAGTCCGCAAAGATTTGTGTATGGGACCAATTTTTTAGAGTTTCTTGGCTCCGGCTCAAGCTTGCTTCACTTCCGAGGAGCTGGGGAAGAAAAGAGCTCTGCGAGGTTCCCGGCGGTAGCCAGGTTGACGGTTTACCGCCGGCGCCCAGTTCGGCGACAGGGTGGAGCTAGTTGGCGAAAGGTCGAAAAGGGACGCGATTATAGCTTCCGCGGCCTGGCTCAGCCGATTTTGCAGTTCTAACAATTCGTTTGAGCTGCTAATTGCGCAGAGCGAAGCTTTGCATTACAGAAGTTACCCCACAAATTCTTAGTTCACTCCGTCGAATAATTCTCCTGAGCGAAGCCAGGGACCGACTTCACGTTCACAGTCCAAAAATGCAATTTGCCAGTTTTCCAGAAAATGCCATCAGAAGCTATCTGCTTGCACTTCTAGTTCTTTCAGGCGTCTGCTTGCACTTCTAGTGCCTCGTAGAGCTCTGATGGTGGAAGAGCTAGAGGAATTCGGCGACAGGGTGGGGCGGGGTCCTGCGGGAACCGCAGTGCGTAAACGTGTACACGCCCAAAATGAATGCAGCGTGTCATAATTTCGGTATCTTCCAAGTTTTCCGGTTGGAGTGTAATGTCATGCGATGACGTACGCATGGTTGTTTATACACATGCTCTGATGCGTTGATTGTGACATCCGTGTTGCCCATGCAGTTTTCGCCGCGCATTCGTGAAGCAGTGCTTGCTCAGAGGGCTTGCGTTCCTTCCCGAAACAGTCTTGCCGTGAGTTCGTCATGCACAAACTCGAATACCAAGGACAGTAATATGTACGGACGCGGGGCTGGACGGCAACGTCCATCGACAGACCCTAGTGGGCATTATGTCGAGTGAGAGCGGGCGCGTGCCCATCGTAGAGCACTCTTGCGTCTCCGTCGGGACTCATTTTTTTGTGTGTGATATGATGAGGCTCGGTAGCAGATCCTGACATCCGTTTTGCATAGGCGGATTGTTTTTGTATGTTCATGTCATCACCAAGCACATGTGTCGCGCAGATGCCGATGCATCTTGCATGGTTTCATGTGCAACTTTGCGCCGCTTGTTCCGACGCCCCAAATTCATGTTCCAGTTTGGAATATGCATCTGAATATCAGAAAATGGCTGCCCACGATACTGGACTCCACGCTTCGTAGAGATCCTATGACACCTTTGCATTTTCACATGTTGTGCTGCATCCTTTTCCTTGTCCCTGCATCCTATTCCGATGCCTATGCCTCAGTGGCTCGGCAGTGTGATGATAAGAGGTGCCTTCTCTAGCTACCCTGTGCTCCGTTTGGGAGTCTTAGGGCTCAGCTGTCACAGCTGTCCGCGCCCTGACTCAAACTCAAACTCAAAACCAGGTTGACGGTTTACCGCCGGCGCCATTGGCCGACCCGGCCCCGACGGACAATGTGCGAACTTTGGGTCGGTTGGACGAACTTTGTGAGAGATTTGAACATTCGTTTTAAGAACCGGTATTTTTCGCACCTGTAGTGGATTGTGTCGCGTCTGCTAATGAATTCTCAGGTCCGTAGCTGCAGTTTTTCTATCAAAACACTTGGCGGAACCGTCGTTCGGTGACAACTGAAAAAACTTCCTTTTTCGAGTTTTCACCTCGCGTATCAGAAAAGCTCCCGCCGCATGTTCTAAGCAGCGCCGTGCGAGAAAAGAGGTCTACAAGGCTCTCGGCGGTAACCTGGTTGACGGTTTACCGCCGGCTCCCATTAGTTCGTCGTCCTGACCAAAAGAGACAATGTGGCAACTTTCGGTCGGTTTCGCAAATATTTGAAAGAAATTTGACCATTCATTTTGAGAAAGCAGATTTTTACGCCAAGCATTGGAATATGAAATTTATTCTCTGAGCAGCTCAGCTCTCTAGGGCCAGTTTTACTATCGGAAAATTAGGAGGAACCGACATGAAGGTGACAACCGAAAATGAAAATTCTATCTTTTTCTTGAAATGCTCCAATAAGCTCTCTGCTTTAAATCTAAGCACTCTCTCGCGTGAAAAGAGCTCTACGAGGTCCCCGGCGGTGACTAGGGACTAGTTGCCTCTTTGGACGCTCAGAACATAGGGTACGAGATCCCCGACCCCCACAACCCCGCTACCTACCACACGTACAACCATGCGCTCTGGGCTGATAATCTGTACCTTGTGGGGAGGAATGCTAAGGAAATCCAGAAGATCGTTGATGTATTCACCATTGCTTTAGCAGACTGGGGAATGAGTTGGAAGTCATCATCCTTGCAGATACTCGTATGCGGGACCCAGGACCCTACGCCGATTTTGGCCCAAGTCGGAGACCAACGAGTTGCCTTCGCACCGGTGGAGTCGCTTTCTATTCTGGGCTGCGTTGTCTGTAAAAGCTTTCTCGAGGGACACGAGGACCTAGCACATCGACTTAAATGCGCCAGAGGATCCTATTTCGCTCAGATATCATATTTTGGATGCAGATCGGTACCGCTGAAACACAAATATCGTCGTTATCAAGCTCAGGTCCAATCGCGTCTGCTATATGCGGGAGAGATGTTCACGCTTGATGCTGAGGCGGTGCGAACCATACATGCTTTTGAGGGAATGTGTCTGCTGCGTATGTGGTGCCGTCGCAAGCCGTCTTCGCTAACATGGGGTGTCTGGCGCCCTGAGATGCTCCACAAGGTGCGACAGCATTTCGCTGAGTCCAATTTCCCATCAGCTGTACAGATGATTGCTTGGAAGAGCTGGACGATGATGAGAAGTATCAAGGAGTATATCTTGTCAGATTGTCACCGTCGACATGTTCAACGGCGTCAGAGCGCAAGTCCTGAGTAAGCCCCGAGTGCGAGGGAACACCTCAGGCAACGTCGCCAAATTTTGCAGGAGGCGTCAGGGCGCAAGTCCTGGGGAAGCCCCGAATGCGAGGGAACACCCCAGGCACACGTCGCCACGTTTGCTGCTGATCCTGGGCCTTCCCAGAAGAGAGTACGATTTGCTGATACACCCTCGCATTCTTTCGCGGGAGTCATCTCACAAGTTGTTGCTGAGAGTATTGCATTGAGTGATAGGCTGGAGGATGTTTCACAGGAGCTCGCCAGGCACATTGCGACCCAGGACGCCAGCTTCAACAGGCAGACCTTGAAGAGACGACGACTGCAGGGGCTACGACAAGGGTTTGGCGGTGATTCTTTGGCTTCTGAGAATATTGATTCAGGGAGTGGGTCGGCGGCTCTACTGCCCACGCTCTCCCTCCCAGCTCATGATATTGATCACTGCAGTCCTGATAACAGAGCTTTCGTGGACAGCAGAAGGGGATTGCTCATGTACAATGTTGAGTGGACAACGCGCAGGGACATTATGGCAGAATGTTGCCGACTACACGGCAACCGTACTCAGTCATCCACGATCAAGAGGTTGAGGGCTGGTCCAGAGAGAGTGGGCCAGCGTAGCTGGCAGTATCCATACATTCTTACATATGGCAGCTCCTGGTGGTCGAGTGTCGAGACGAGCTATCGTTCTTTCCTGGAGTTGTGGCAGAATCTTTTGTGCATGTACGATAAACCAAAGGTATTCCTGTATTTTGTTCAGAACTGGAAGGGCACAGCGGCGTACTATACACCTCCCGAGATGGTGGGGGATACTGAGCGTAAACCGAGTGAGAAAGATACACAAAAACTTGCTAAGAGGTTGGCGATTATCTACGAGAGGCAGACGGTGTGGGACATTGTAAGTCCAGGATTCGGGGTAGAAATCAAAGGGGATAGTTTACTTGTGTATAACTGGCTGACGGGACGATGGCGATGCGACAATAAACAATACCAGAGACGTGTGGACCGATGCATTAACGTTCTAGATCGTGCTGCGGGGGATCTGGGTATTCGAAGTTCTGGATTGGGGAAAGATTTATATAGGCATGATTTCAGGGAAGACAACACACGGGCTGATGAACTTACACATTTGGCCCGCGAGGGCCACTGCTTCTACAACCAGTATGAGTACATGTTTAGCTTTGAGGACTTTCTACAACCTATCGCCTGTCGTGTGGATACGATGGGGGAGTTTGCAGCAAAGGGACGGGGTGCGGCTTTTGGCTTCAAGTGGGTTTCATCAATCATAGATATGATTGTAATAAGAGTGTCTCGTGTTCTCCTCTCCCCTCCTCCTCCCCCTACTCCGTGTCCTCTAATATGCCTCTCGTTTGGAGGGATGTGTGCGAAGCCGCGTGGTGCCTGGAAGGTGCTACGATAACCGACGCCGAACTTAGTGCTGCTGAGGCGCTTACTAGCGCTGTTGTGCATTTGGCGCAGCAGATTCTGGCCGCCAGTTGACCCAGCTGGAACATCGGTCCGAAAACCCCAAAAAACTAGGTTGACGGTTCACCGCCGGCGCCAGTCTGAACATAACTCGAGCTATAGGAGAGCTACAGAGCTGATATCTCGTAGAGCTCTTCGGCATCGATGAGCTAGAGGAATTCCGGCGCGGGTGGAGCTAGTTGGCCGATCCGCCTTGAGAGTGGTGACTTCGGGTCGGTTTTGCTAAGATTTCAAAGATATACCTCGTAGAGCTCTTCGGCATCGATGAGCCAGAGGAATTCCGGCGCGGGGTGGAGCTAGTTGGTCGACCCGACCAGAGAGGACAAAGTGACAACTTTTGGGTGGTTTTGCTAATATTTGAAACATATTTGATTAGTTATTTTGAGACAGCAGATTTTCTGCACCTGTAGAAGGATATGAGAGCCTCTGCGTCTCAATATGAGCTCTGTAGGCGCACTTTTACTACCGACTTTATTTCGACACAAAAAATGTCAATGTTGAATTTTTCGAGAAATGCCTCCAGAAACTCTCTCTTTCGACTCTCAGCTCTCTCACGCGTAACTGGAGCTCTGCGAGGTTCCCGGCGGTGACCAGGTTGACGGTTCACCGCCGGCGCCAGTTTGACAATTCATTTTGAGAAACCAGATTTTTCTCACGTGTGGTGGGTTATTCCTCGGCTGCCAGTTAAATTCTCAGCTCGGTAGTTGCAATATTACTATCAAAAGACTTGCAGGAACCGGCTTTGGACGAACACCGAAAAATCGTGTTTTTTCGAGTTTCTCTGCTCTCGCTTCGAAAACTTCCTTCATGTGTTCGGAGGGGCGCTGTGCAACAAAAGAGCTCTACGAGGTGCCAGGCGGTGACCTGGTTGACGGTTTACCGCCGGTTCCAGTACTTACGGAAGCCGGGTTTAGAATCATCAGGCGCGTTTGTCTGTCGAATCCAGAGGTCTGAACTCGGTCTCATGCTCGAGCTAAGTCCGCGAAACTATTCGTATTGTTCGAGTCATCTTGGGCTGGTAATTACAGAAACCGATTCAGAGACATCAGGCGCGTCCGCCTGTCGCATGCAGAGCTCTGAAATCGGTCTGCTACTCGAGCTCAGTCTGCAAAACCATATCGCTCGAGTCATCTCAACAGGGGCTGTCGGTTTGCTGTGCCAAACTCGAGCTCTGGGGGAGCTACAGAGCTGATGCGTACAGAAGCGGATGCAGAATGATTAGGCGCGTTCGTCTGTTGCATCCAGAAGTCTGAACTCGATCTGCTAGATTCGCGAAACTATTCGTATCGTTTGAGTCACCTTGAGAGATGCTGTCGATTTTCGCGCGTAACTCGGGCTGCATGACAGCTACAGAGCTGATGCGCACAGAAACTGATTCGAAAACATCATGCGCGTTCGTCCGTTGCATTCAACGGTCTGAACTGGGCTTGCTACTCGAGCTAGGTCCGCAAAACTATTCGTATTCTTGAAGTCACCTTGACTTGTCCCTTTTCTATATTGAACTCAGGCTGTAGGAGAGCTGCAGAGCTGGTACGCACAGAAACTGGTGCATAAGCATTGTGAGCGTTCGTCTGTTGCATCGAGAAGTCTGAACTCGGTCTGCCACCCGAGCTAGGTTCAGAAAGCTCTTCGTATTCGACCGAGAATTTTCTTTCCAAATGATGGTGAATTTCTTCACTGAACTCGAGCTGCTTTTCGGCCAAATTTAAAGGATATCATGAGGCGCAAAGCATGTAGACGCTTGGTTTGGGTCTGTTGTGAGTGCAGACGCCAAGCACGGATTCGTCTGCCATTTTCTGCCAAATGGTATTTTCTTGGCGCTGCAGATGAGCTATAGAACTGTTCAGCACAGCAATGGAATATACTAGACGCCTGAGATCAGTCTGCTATCAGCGCTCGGGCTGAAAAACCGTTCGTTCTCTGCTAATTCTTTGGACATAATATATGGTCAGGAAGCTCTACGAGTCCCCCGGCGGCAAGAAAGGTTGACGGTTTACCGCCGGCGCCCAGTGCAAAAGCTCAGGATGGGATCGGAGAAAATTGAGATTCTCGGAGTCAACGTGAAGTCGGCTCCGGGAAGTCAACTAATACTAAAACTGACTCTAGAGAGCTGAGCTGCTGAGGGAACAAAGTTTATATGCCAATGCTCGGCGTAAAAATCTGCTTTCTCAAACTGGATTCAAATATCTTTGAAATCTGAGCAAAACCGACCCAAAGTCAGCACTTTGTCCTTTCTGGTCGGGTCGACCAACTAGCTCCACCCCGCGCCGGAATTCCTCTAGCTCATCGATAACGAAGAGCTCTACGAGGTACCTCGTAACTCGTAGAGCTTCCCTCTAGTTGTTGGAAGCTTAAGAGTAATTCCGGCGCGCTAGAGATCTCGTTGGCAAGAAAAATCTCGACGGACATTTTGCTGACTTTTGGTCAGGTGAAAATTTTGTGCTCGAAATAACTCGTAGAGCTTCCCTTAGCTAGTTGCTGGAAGCTTAAGAGTAATTCCGGCGCGCTGGAGAGCTAGTTGGCAAGAAAAATCTCGACGGAACTTTTGCTGACTTTGGGTCGGTTGAAAATTTTGTTCTCGAAATTCAACGATTCGTTAGAGCTCTAGTATTTTTTCCCGTGATGTTCGATCTTATTCCCGCTCGCCATCGTAATCTCAGCTCGATCGGGTACCTTTTACTGCCAAAAAGCACGCGGGCGGGATCGGCTGTTTCGAGTCATCTCGATACGCGTTGTCGGTATTTTGTACTTAACTCGAGCTGTAGGGCAGCTACAGAGCTCATAGTCACAGAAATCGTTTGAGAATCATCAGGCGCGTTCGTCTGTTGAATCGAGAGCTCTGAACTCGGTCTGCTGCCCGAGCTAGGTTCGCGAAACTATTCGTATTGTTCGAGTCATCTTGTGAGGTGCTGTCAGTTTTCTGTACTTAACTCAGGCTATGGAGGGGCTACAGGGCTGGTAATCTCACGAATCGATTTGGAGACATCAGGCGCGTCCGCCTGTCGAATCCAGAGCTCGGAACTCGGTCTGCTGCCCAAGCTAGGTCCGCGAAGCTGCTCGTATTGTTCGAGTCATCTTGAGAGGTGCTGTCGGTTTTCTGCACTTAACTCGGGCTGTAGGGTGGCTGCAGGGCTGGTAATCACAGAAATCGATTCGGAGACATCAGGCGCGTCCGCCTGTCGCATTCAGAGGTCTGAGCTCGGTCTGATACTCGAGCTAGGTTCGCGAAACCATTCGTATTGTTCGAGTCATCTTGAGAGGTGCTGCCGATTTTCGCACGTAGCTCGGGCTGTAGCAGAGCTACAGAACTCGTACGCACAGAACGATCCAGAAGCATCAGGGGCGTTCGGCTGTTCCATCGAGAGGTCTGCAATCGCTTACACTATTCGTTCTGTGTTTTTTTTTTCGACATTTTATATGGTCAGGAAGCTCTACGAGTCCCGCGGCGGTAAGAAAGGTTGACGGTTTACCGCCGGCGCCCAGTTCAACCATTCGTTAGAGCTAGTATTTTTTTCCCTGATATTCGATCTCTTTCCCGCTCGCCATCTTGAGCTCAGCGCGATCGGGTACCTTTTACTGCCAAAAAGCATCTAGGCGGGATCGGCCGTTTCAAGGCATCTCGACAGGCGATGTCGGTTTTTATTATTAACTCGAGCTATAGGACAGCTGCACAGCTGAAACTTACAGAAAGCGATTCAGAATCATCAGGCGCGTTTCTCTGTTGAATCCAGAGCTCTCAACTCGGTCTGCTGCCCGAGCTAGCTTCGCGAAACTATTTGTATTCGTCGAGTCATCTTGAGAGGTGCTGTCAGTTTTCTGTACTTAACTCGAGCTGTAGGGGGATTACAGGGCTGGTAATGATAGGAATCAATTTGAAGACATCAGGCGCGTCCGCCTGTCGAATCGAGAGCTTGGAACTCGGTGTGCTGCCCGAGCTAGGTCCGCGAAGCTATTCGTATTGTTTGAATTATCTTGAGAGTTGCTTTCGGTTTTCCGCACTATCTCGGGCTGTAGGGGGGCTGCAGGGCTGGTAATCACAGAAATCGATTCAGAGGCATCAGGCGCGTCGGCCTTCGAGCTAGGTTCGCAAAACTTTTCGTATTATTCGAATTCTCTTGAGAGGTGCTGTTAATTTTCGCACGCAACTCGGGCTCTAGGAGAGCTACAGAGCTCGTGCGCACAGAAAACGATCCAGAAGCATCAGGGCGTTCGGCTGTTGCATCGAGAGGTCTGAAATGGCTCCGGCTGAAAAGCTATGCGTTCTCTACAATTTTTTCGACATTATATATTGTCAGGAAGCTCTACGAGTCCCCCGGCGGTAAGAAAGGTTGACGGTTTACCGCCGGCGCCCAGTTGGCAAGACAAATCTAGACGGACCTTTTGCTGACTTTTGGTCGGTTGAAAATTCTGTGTTCGAAATTCAACCATTCGTTAGAGCTCTAGTATTTTTTCCGTGATATTCGATCTCATTCCCGCTCGCCATCTCGATCTCAGCTCGATCGGGTACCTTTCACTGCCAAAAAGCGTCCAGGCGGGATCGGCCGTTTCGAGTCATCTTGATACGCGCTCTCGGTATATAACTCGAGATACAGGACAGCTACAGAGCTGGTGGGCACACCTCATCGATTGAGAATGATAAGGCGCTTTCGTCTGTTACATCCAGAGGTCTGAACTCGGTCTGCTAGCCGAGCTAGATCCGGAAATCTATTCGTATTATTCAAGTCATCTTGACAGGCGCTCTCGGTTGTCTGTACTTAACTCGAGCTATATGACAGCTACAGAGCTGATGCTTACAGAAACCGATTCAGAATCATCAGTCGCGTTCGTCTGTTGAATCGAGAGCTCTGAACTCGGTCTGCTGCCCGATCTAGAATCGCGAAACTATTCGTATTGTTCGAGTCATCTTGAGAGATGCTGTCGGTTTTCTGTACTTAACTCGGGCTGTAGAGTGGCTGCAGTGCTGTAGTCACAGGAATCGATTTGGAGACATCAGGCGCGTCCGCCTGTCGGATCCCGAGCTCGGAACTCGGTCTGCTGCCCGAACTAGGTCCGCGAAACTCTTCGCATTTTTCGAGTCATCCTGAGAGGTGCTGTCGGTTTTCTGCACTTAACTCGGGCTGTAGGGGGGCTGCAGGGCTGGTAATCACAGGAATCGATTCGGAGACTTCAGACGCGTCCGTCTGTCGCATCCAGAGGTCTGAACTCGGTGTAATACTCGAGCTAGGTTTGCCGAACTATTCGTATTGTTGGAGTCATCTTGAGAGATTCTGGTGATTTACGCGCGTAACTCGGGCTGTAGGAGAGCTACAGAGCGCGTGCAGAAGACTATCTAAAAGCATCGGCGGCGTTCGGCTGTTGCATCGAGAGGTCTGAAATCGCGTCGGCTGAAAAACTATTCGTTCTCTACAATTTTTCCGACATTATATATTGTCAGGAAGCTCTACGAGTCCCCCGGCGGTAAGAAAGGTTGACGGTTTACCGCCGGCGCCCAGTTGATCGACCCGGCCGGAAAGGACAATGTGACAACTTTGGGTCGGTTTTGCTAAGATTTGAAAGACATTTGACCATTTATTTTAAGAAACCAGATTTTTCCCACCTGTAGTGGCTTATGCCGCGTCTGCCAGTGACATTCCCAGGTCCGTAGCTGCAGTATTACTATGAAAACACTTGGGGGAACCGACGTTGGATAAAAACAGAAAGCGTGATTTTTCGAGTTTTCAGGTCTTGCTATAAACGCTTTCTTCATGTCTACCGAGGAGCGCCGTTTGAGAAAAGTGCTCTACGAGGGCCCCGGCAGTGACCTGGTTGACGGTTTACCGCCGGTTCCCAGTTGGCCGGCCCGACCAAAAGAGACAATGTGGTAACTTGGGGTCGGTGTTTTTCACTTTATACATAATTTTGAAGTTCGTTTTTAGAAGTGAGATTTTTATTCCCTGTAGTAAGCTATGGCGCACCTGCTGGTAAATTTTTCATGGCTGTAGGTCCAGTATTATTATCAAAACACTTGGAGGACCCCACTGTATGAAAACCGAAAAATCGTGTTTTTTTGAATTTTTTGGCTCTCGCTTCAGAAGCTTCCTTCACGTGTTCGGAGGCGCTGTGCAAGAAGAGAGCTCTGCGAGGTGCCCGGCGGTAACTTTCAATCCGAACTTATTGTATTGGATTGTAGATTGTGATTGCCTCGCGTGGTCTTTTTGATTGTTGATTGTGATTGCCTTGTGTGGTCATTCAGTGCATCCTTATTCAGTGCATCGTCTTTTTGTTTGTGCTCTAATAATTCAGTGTGTGCATGTTCAGTTCTTGGCCAGGTCTCCTGGCTCTCATGTCGTATTATTATTTTCGCCTCATCAGTTTCGTAACTGCTCGAGGGTTGAACACCTCGGAGTCCTCTATGTGATGTGCTCCCACAGGTTGTGCCGAACGTCCTTAAGAGACTTCGCTTCGCCTGAGACTTTTCAGGACCTGGCCTCAGTGGCCAAGATGGTCCCAGCAAAGACGCAAAAAAACTTGGTTGACGGTTTACCGCCGGTTCCCAGCCAACCGTCAACCTGGTCACTGCCGGGAACCTCGTAGAGCTCCTTGCACGCGTGAGAGTGCTCAGTATCAAAAGAGAGGGCTTCCGGGAGAATTTCTCGAAAAAGAGAAAACATTATTTTTTTGATGTCGACATCAATTTGTTTCCCCCAAGTGTTTTCATAGTAAAAGTGCACCTGCAGAGCTCATATTAAGACGCAGAGGCCCTCATAGTCGTTTACAGGTGCGAAAAATCTGCTTTCTTAAAATGAATGGTGAAATATATCTTTCAAATCTTAGCGAAACCGACCAAAAGTTGTCACATTGTCCTCTCTGCTCGAGTCGACCAACTAGCTCCTCCCCGCGCCGGAATTCCTCTAGCTCATCGACCCGAGCTTAAGAGACAATGTGACGACTTGGGGTCGGTTTTTCTATCTTTGTATGAAATTTGAAAGGTCGTTTTAAGAACAGGTATTTTTCCCACCTGTAGCGGGTTATGCCGCGTCTGCCAGTTAAATTCTCAGGTCTGTAGCTGCAATATTACTATCGAAAGACTTGAGGGAACCTTCGGCCGTTTCGAGTCATCTTGACACCACGATTTTCTTCTTAACTCGAGATTTAGAATAGCTACAGAGCTGATACCTATCGAAGCGGATCCAGAATCGTATGGCGCGTTTGTCTGTACCATCGAGAGATCTGAACTCAGTCTGCTACTCGAGCTAGGTCCGCCAAATTATTCATATCATATGAGTCATTTTGACGAGTGCTGTCGGTGTGCATTAACTGATCCAGTATCACCCGGCGCGTTCTTTTCTCGTTCGCAGATGCAATGTTACTATCACGAAAACCGACGTTGGATGCAAACGAAAAACAAGTATTTTTCGAGCTGTTTCCTTCACGCTCGAGAAGCTTTTCCCGTGTGTCCCGAGCAGCGCCGCGCGAGAAACGAGCTCTACGAGCGGTAACCTGGTTGACGGTTTACCGCCGGCCCCCAGTTGGACCACCCGGCCCGGGCGGACAAAGTGGCAACTTTTGGGTGGTTTTGCAATTATTTGAAAGATATTTGACTATTTTTTTTGAGAAAGCAGATTTTTCGCACCTGTGAACGACTGTGAGGGTCTCTGCGTCTTAATATGAGCTCTCTAGGTGCACTTTTACTATCAAAACACTTGGCGGAACGAACTTCATGTCGACATGAAAAAAAACATGTTTTCTCTTTTTTTCGAGAAATGCTTCCAGAAGGACTTTTGGTCGGTTGAAAATTTTGTTCTCGAAATTCAACAATTGTTTGAGCTCTAGTTTTTTTTCCCGTGATATCCGATCTCATTCCCGCTCGCCATCTTGATCTCAGCTCGATCGGGTACTTTTACTGCCTCAAAGCGTCCAGGCGGGATCGGTCGTTTCGAGTCATCTTGATACGCGCTGTCGATATATTGGACTTAACTCGAGATACAGGACAGCTACAGAGCTGGTGAGCACACCTCATCGAAGGACAATGATCAGGCACGTTCGTCTGTTGCATCCAGAGGTCTCAACTCGGTCTCCTAGCCGAGCTAGGTCTGCAAACCTGTTCGTATTGTTCGAGTCATCTTCACAGGCGCTCTCGGTTGTCTGTACTTAACTCGAGCTATAGGACAGCTACAGAGCTGATACCCACAGAAACCGATTCAGAATTATCAGTCGCGCTTCTCTGTTGAATCCACAGCTCTAGAGAGGTGCTGTCAGTTTTCCGTACTTAACTCGGGCTGTAGGGGGGTTACAGTGCTGGTAGTCACAGGAATCGATTTGGAGACATCAGGCGCGTCCGCCTGTCGAATCCAGAGCTGGGAACTCTGTCTGCTGCCCGAACTCGGTCCGCGAAACTATTCGCATTTTTCGAGTCATCCTGAGAGCTGCTATCCGTAGCCATTTTGGCTCAAGGGTTCGAGACGTCAGGGTTCGAGACGTCAGGGTTCGACGTCGAACAGGGCCCACGTCAGGGCACGCACACAGGCTTGCCTCAAGCCCCCCTCTCGTGCGGCGCGTGTTTGACGTGTCGCGGGGGCTGTGTCCACGTCTTGAATCCTTGCTCTCGTTCTTGACATCAAGATATCGTGGGGATCGCAAGAAGATCAGGATCTGTCTGGATTTTACAAAAGACCACTGTGGGCTGTTGGATTGAAAACGGACTCGCAGGGAGCATATATTGTGCCATCAGAAGACGATCAGAGTGAATATTCCACGTCAGCTGACTTTGGTGTGGATTGTGGCCCACATCCGTGTGATTGGTTGAAAGACACATCAGGTAGTGTGCCGCGATTAACGACGCAGGAGAAGAGAGAAGATCAGATAGCACTGGAAAATTTCCACCAGAGGCATTTGTTCAACAGGAGGCGTACGATTTCAAGAAGATTGGGCAATCAGATAGATACCAGGCTGCACTTCACACATTACGTACAGTCAAAGAGAGAAACAAACGACGTTCATCAGCAATCATGGCGGATGACAGAATAGAAGATAGCAAAATGGGAGGGAATGCGAGCAGTGAGTGGTTGAGAGAGGTGAGGGCGAAAGGGGGGGGCACAGGTTCCAGTGCTTCGAGTGGTCTGGCCGCGGCTCCTGATGCTGCTGTCCAGGCGCCTCATTTAGCTACAGCCCAAGTCCCCAAGGCTACGAGTGGTCTGGCCGTAGCTCCAAGTGCTGCTGTCCAGGCGCCTCAACCAGCTACAGTGGCGCCCGAGGAAATGTTCAGACAAATTTTGAAGGGCCAGAGTGAAGTAACTGCGACGGTCAGTGAGTTCAAAGCATCGGTTGCAGCTGACTTACATGTCATGGAGGAAGAGATTGGTAGAACAACGCCAGATGTCAAATGAAACAAATGAAGCAGGCCCAAGCTGAAATTCAGAATCTGAAAAATGGAGACGCCCAATCTTGCACAAGCGCTTCGACTAGATATGGATCAGGTGACACGGGCAGTGGTGCAGGGCATAATTCGAACTGGGTGCCATCATATATTGAATTCAAAGGTTGGATATCACGTGAGGGTTGGAAGAATAGAGAGATAAAACAAAGGGAGGCCATGAAACAACAGGTGCTGACCGACAACATAACACAATTATTGGGATTGGCATCGCTGGACGCAACACATAATGCTGCTTTTGATCATGCGAGAACTGCGGGGGAGAATACTGGCAGGTACTGGCCATACACACGCGGGCGGATCTATTTCAAAAAGGGGACGGCAGTGGAGATCATATGGCAGGTTCGGAATTGTTTTGACAGTGAATACAAAAGGGGTAACACTGATCTACCGCCGAATGTGAAGTTTCATGTAGAGTGTGCGCCATGGAGAACGCCCCATGTCCAACATATAGGTAAGTTCCAGAGTTGCTTTGCGGAAGTGAAGAAAACGACGGGGACAATATGCAAGGGGGAGCCAGGGCCGCCAACATCATACATATGGTTTACACAAAACCCACAAGCAGATCCAGACACGAGAGTGCTGATTACTGAATGGGGTGTACACAGCGGGTGGGCGCTACACACTAACAATTTGAGGAGGGTGGAGCCTGAGGTGGATCAGGAGGGGTTACTCACGAAGCTCAGACAAACGAACAATTGACGGTGCCAACCTGCCACTCAGCTCGTGGTGGCAACTTGGAATGTCAACATGAGGAATAGCGAGCTTTTGCCAGCAATGCTGGAGTTTTGTCATTATGATGTGCTATGCTTGCAGGAGTGTCAGTACATGTCATCGGAAGCATTTGAAGCATGTGGGTGGCAGGTGCGTTTCAGTGTGTGCCGACGGGCTGCTGTGGCCTTCAGGGGCCCATGGGCGGCGACTATTTCGGACAGTAAGTGTGGAGAGAGGTTTGCAGTTGTACAAATTGCATCTGTGGTCGTGTCCTCGGCGTACCTACCCACAGTGCAGCGGGGAGATGATAGACTCGATGAATATGTGACGTTCTAGCTAAGCTGTGTGCATGCATGCAACTATGTAGCGAGCAATACCAGGGGTCAAAAGTATTGCAGTTTGTGGGGACAGATGCGCAGACGGAGCTGGAACCAAATCTCTTGGGGTTCACTGGAGAAGGATTGGAGGAGGTGTGGATGAGGTCGGAGGCGAAGCATCATGAGGAGAGGAGGGACATGCTCGTGCGCTTTCTGAATCACTGGGGTCTTTGTGCAGCCAACACCTACGGCGTGCGACAAGTGACGCACAGGCCGTGGAGTACCAGCAGTTACTCCAGGGTGTTGGACTATGTATTTGTGCCGACACAATTTGCAGGTACCGAGGTGGCTCGGACCAACTGCTCATTTGAATGCATGGTGGAATTTGTTGATCCTACACAGGATCGAGCGTCACGCTACAGTGAGGTAGGGATGAGGATAAAACATGCGTCGGTGCGCAAGCCTTTCGTGCGACCCAGGCCCCCGAGCCTCATCAATTGGGCCCCGGAGGATTATGAGCCAGCAAATGTGTTCAGTACACTGGCCGACGTGCAGGTGCAGCAACATATGAACCAACAGGGTGACATAAATATACAAACAGTGGGAGAGATGCTTGTGAGTGCTGCGACGATGTGTAGGCATACAAAGGGCAGGGCGGATACTAAACCAATCAAAAAACCTGACCAACTGGTGGACGTTGAAGCGGAGTTAAGGAGGGGTGTCTTCGGTGAGCGTAGGAAACAATTATTGCGACGTCAAAAAACACTCCGAAGAAAGTTCAGGCGGGGACAGCCCCTCAAGGACTCCAATGGCCCCAAACATGGACCCCGTAGGTGTATCAAGGAAATGGTCTGTGACGGGATACTGACAGAAAATAAACAAAGATGGGTGGAGGAGCTCAACAAACACGTCCAACGGTCATATACATGTGATGGGGGGGGAGGAGCTGCAAAGAGAGAGTTGCATCGACTACGGACACAGTGGGAGGCAGAGGGCAGAACTACGAACAGGGTCATATCTATGGGTGTGTTGCTGGGGGCTCGAGCCCGATTGAAGGGCGGGACCGCAACGGGCTCTGATGGCCTGGTGGCGGGGATTCTCAAAGCAATACCTTGGAATGCATTGAGATTGATACGACACTCATTTCAAGAAATTCATGATCAGAAAAAGCCGTCACCAGATTCGTGGAGAAAGTTGTGCGTGCAGTTCATTCCAAAAATGAGCATGATCCAAACATGCGGGGAGACTCGTGCAATATCGCTGTTAAGCGGTATGAGCAAGTGGTACATGGCGTGCCCGCTTATTCTTGTGGAGGAACATGGACATATCAAAAAACTGGCGACATGGGTTCCAGGAGAGTCACAAAGTTCATCACATGACGGCCCCTTTACTGCATATGACACGTCATGCCACTCTCTGGGGAAAAGGCGAGTCTGTACATATGGGGATAATGGATATAACGAAAGCGTTTGATCATGTGACGGTCTCGATGGTGATCCGCGCGATGGAACATCTGAGGTATCCAGCAGATTTGATTATTGCAATTGTGGAGCGTATGATTGGAAACACAGCAGTTTTTGATTTCCAGGATGTGTGCAGTGAAGAGATCCTGTATAACAAGTCGGTGCGAACTGGAGGGAAAGAAGGTCCAGTACTCTTCAATATTGTGTTGGAGGCAATTTGGGCTTCTATTGCTGAAACATGGGAAGCATGTAACTATGGGGTACGATTGGAAGGCGAGGGGGCACAACAGGCGCTGGTCAACCATCACATATGGGCTGATAACGTGGTGCTGTTGGCAGCCTCGGCGAATCAGCTGAGGAATATGGTGAGTATGTTGACTGTTGCCCTCAGACGGGCTGGTATGGACTGGAAAATTGAGAGTCTGGAGTATCTGGTTTTTGGGCTGAGGCAGAACCAGGGGCCACAATCATTAGTATGTGAACTGGGAGATGATATTTGTACGCGGGCTGGAGACCCCAGCCTGCCCTATCAATTACGTGAGGCGGTGGTTCTGCCGAGAAAAAGTGAGTGTGACATACTGGGGGTTAAATTTGTGACGAACCCGAGGGATTTCCATGCAGTGCGGCGCCGTATTGATGCAGGCAGGCGGTGTTTCTATACTGATATCAAATTCTATCGATCACGGGCGGTGAGCATGAGGGAAAAATCCAGACGGCACCAGAGCAGAGTTCAACATATTATATGCCATGGATGTCTGGGGTGGAGCTGTAATGAACATGTGCTTAACATATTGAGAAGCTTTGAAGGAAGATGTTTGAACACAATGCGAGGATTACATAGAAAAGAAACGGAAACGTGGGAGGAGTTCAGGGATCGCAGTACCAATAGCTCCAGGGAGATGTTCAAAGAGGGGGGGTTCAAAACGTTGGTGGAGAAAGTCGTGAGATATAACTTTGGATTTGCCGTGGAGGTATCCCATTATAAGTGCCACATATCGTCCACTGTGTATAGCAAATCGTGGCAGCAGACGCTGCGCTCCATGTTGCACGTATCGGGGGAGTGGACGGTACAGAGGGATGAAATGCTGGCGGCAGTAAGTCGGACGATGTCGAGGGAGGGAACGAGACGGCTCAGAGGCAGACCACGAATCGTGGCGAGCAGCTGGCATGCACCCTTTGAAAAATGGAGGTCTCTTCTATGGCACGACACGTGCGTGGTACCGACGGATTGGGAGGAGTTTGTGGAACACATATCACATATACCCAAAGTGCAGGATATGTTTGTGAGGAGGAGTAAGGAGAGGAGGATGGGAGGGTTTGCGAAGACACCGACAGATGACGAGTTGGCCCGACGTCTGGCAGTTATAAATGAACAAACTACGATATGGGATACTGGGATGGAAGGGATTGCTGTTGAAATGTGCGGTGACAGTAGGACGGTCGTACAATGGCTGAGGGGAGTCTGGGCTTGTGACAACAGTGGGTATGCCAAACGGATCGCCAGGATACAAAATATCATGTATGACGTGAGTGAACAACACAACATACGATGCCCGACGTACGGAAGGGATTTCTGGAAACATATCTATAGGGAAGCCAATGCCTATGCTGATGAGCTTACACACCATGCGAGAGAAGGACAAACATCAAATACATCAGAGGATGCTGGGATGGTGGAGTGAGCAGTGAGGGTGCCGCAGGAGGTCACTGGATTGAAGTTGCTCCAGAGAATGGCCCGTGGACGCTCGTGAGCTCAGAAGCCTACATGTTTGATGTAGGAGCCACCGCGACGGAGGCAGAATTATCTGCTGCCGAGCGCCTGTGTACAGGTGTGGAGCACATCGTTAAAGAAATTTCCTCTGCAAAACGGAGGAGGCGGATTTAACTGGCTCTGGCCCTTAGGCTTGGGCGCGCGCGCCCTGTGTAGCCTGACCAAACACCAAACACCAAACTCGGGCTGTAGGGGGGCTGCAGGGCTGGTTATCAGCTACAGAGCTCGGGGGCGTTGGGCTGTTGCATCGAGGGGTCTGAAATCGCTTGGGCTGAAAAAGTATTCGTTCTCTGCAATTTTTGTTCGACATTATATATTGTCAGGAAGCTCTACGAGTCCCCGGCGGTAAGAAAGGTTGACGGTTTACCGCCGGCGCCCAGTAACTTCTGAACACACTCATCAACGATTCATCAGAGCTAGAGTATTCTCTCTTGTCATATTTGGTCTCATTTCCGCTCGTCATCTGAATCTCAGGTCGATCGGATACCAAGTACTGTCAAAAAGCATCCCGGTGGGATCGCAGGTTTGTGCCGTCTTCGCAGGTGCTGTCCGTTTTCTACACTTAACTCGAGCTGTAGGATAGCTAGTGACTCGTAGAACTTCCCTAAGCGCGTTAGCGGGGAAGCTAGAAGAGTAATTCCGGCGCGTCGGGGGGCTAGTTGCAAAACAGTCCCGACGGAAGTTTTGCATATTTGCTCTGTTAAAATGTAATGTCTCGAAATTTGAACATTCGTTAGAGCTCTAGTGTTTTCTGCTGATACTTGATCTTATTATTGCTAGCCGTCTGAACCTCAGCTCGATCGGGTACCACTGCCAAAAAGCACTGAGGTGGGATCGGCTGTTTTGTGTCATCTTCACAGGTGCTGTCGGGTTCTTGTACTTATTAACTCGAGCTGCAGCATGGCTACAGAGCTGGTAGGCACATCTAATCGATCTAGAATCGTAAGGCGCGTGGGTCTCAAAGAACTAAATACCCCACTCCGTCTGCTACCAGAGCTAGGTCCGCGACTGGCGCCGGCGGTAAGCCGTCAACCTGGTTGCCGCCGGGGACCTCGTAGAGCTCATCGCACGCTCGGGAGTGCTCGGAAAAGAAGCAGAGAGCTTAATATTAATTATAAACTATTATATATATATATATATATATATATATATAAAAAATATAATAATATATATATATATATATAAAAAGGACAACAAACATATAAATATATATAATCTATGAACATGAAGTTGGTTTCGCCCTCGTAGAGCTCTCCGGCATCGATGAGCTACTGGAATTCTGGCGAGGGGCGCAGCTAGTTGGCCAACCTGGCCCGGGCGGACAATGCGTCAACTTTGGGTCGGTTTTGATCAGATTCGGAAGATATTTGACAATTTGTTTTGAGAAACTAGATTTTTCGCACCTGTGAAAGACTATGAGGGCCTCTGCGTGTTAATAAGAGGTCCGTAGCCGGACTTTTACTATCAAAACACTTGGAGGAACCAACTTCGTGTCGACATGAAAAACGCAAAATTGAAGATTCCACGAAAATCTTCTGCGAAATTCTCTGCTTCGATTCTGAGCACTCTTACGCGCGCAAGGAGCTCTACGAGGTTCCCAGCGGTGACCAGGTTGACGGTTTACCGCCGGCGCCATTTTTCTTGTTTACGATAAAAATACAATATCGACATGAAGTTGGTTTCGCCAAGTGTTTTGATAGTAACAGAGCTCCTGCGGAGCCCATATTGACACGCAGAGGCCCTCATAGTCTTTCACAGGTGCGAAAAATCTGGTTTCCCAAAATGAGTTGTTAAATATCTTTCAAATCTTAGCAAAACCGAGCCCAGGTCACCACGTTGTCCGTTCTGGTCGGGTCGACCAACTAGCTCCACCCCGCGCCGGAATTCCTCTAGCTCATCGATAACGAAGAGCTTTACGAGGTACTTCTCGTACTCTATTATTATTTCGAGCTGATGATCAGTTTCTGGACTGAACTCGAGCTGCAGATGATGTTAAAGAGCTGTTCCGCACAGCAATCAGGAGGGAATTATCAGGCGTGCTAGTTCAAAGTATCTAGACGCCTGAACTCGGTCTGCTATAAGCGCTGTAGCCGAACAACTATTCGTACTGTGTTTGTTTTGGAGATGGTGATGGTTTTCTGATTTAAATCGAGCTGCATATCAGCTACATAGCTGCTCGGCACAGCAATTGGAAGGAAATCATTAGCCGCGGTAGTTCACCGTATCTAGACGCCTGAACTTGGTCTGCTATCAGCGCTGGGGCTGAACAGCTATGTGTATTCTGCATTTCTTGGACATGGTATTGGTTTTCTTGATTCAGTATGAGCTGCAGATGAGCTACAGAGCTATTCGGCACAGCAATGGGAAGGACATCATCATATGCGCTAGTTCAAAGTATCTAGACGCCTGAACTCGGTCTGCTATCAGGGCTGGAGCCGAAACAACTATTCATACTGTGTTTTTTTTGAAGATCGTGATGGTTTTCTTGACTTAACTCGAGCTCCACATGAACTGCAGAGCTGTTCGACACAGCAATTGGACGGAAATCATCAGGCGCGCTAGTTCAACGTATTCGATCGCTTGAACTCGGTCTGCTATCAGGGCTGGGGCTGAATAAATAGTCGTACTCTGTTAATTTTGGAGAGATGGTGATCGTTTTCTTGACTTCACCCGAGCTGCAGATGAGCTACAGAGCTGTTCGGCACAGCAATGGGGAGGAACTCATCAGTTGCGCTAGTTTAAAGTATCCAGACGCCCGACATCGGTCTGTTATCAGCGCTGGGTCTGAAAACTATTCGTACTCTGTTTTTTTTGGAGATGGTGATGGTTTTCTTGACTTAACTCGAGCTGCAGATGAGCTATAGAGCTGTTCGGCACAGCAATCGAGAGGAACTCATCAGGCGCGCTATCCTAAAGCACCTAGACGCCTGAACTCGGTCTGCTATCATCACTGGGGCCGAACAACTATTTGTACTCTGCTTTTTTTTTGGAGATGGTATTGGTTTTCCTGACTAGGCTGGAGCTGCGGACGAGCTACAGAGCTGTTCGGCCTGCACGGTTTCTTCGTTGGAGGGCGGTCTGTGGAAGTATATGCTGCTGATCGGCTGTTGCTTTGATCAATGCAGTAAAACGGCATTGTATGGCCGTGGAACACGTTTTGGGTAGCGTTTCAACCAGCTCTTACACCATTCTCTAACCTGTTCGAACACCTTTGCATTCTCACATGTTGTGCTGCACCCTTTTCCTTGTTCCTGCATCCTATTCCGATGCCTATGCCTCAGTGGCTCGGCAGTGTGATGATAAGAGGTGCCTTCTCTAGCTACCCTGTGCTCCGTTTGGGAGTCTTAGGGCTCAGCTGTCACAGCTGTCCGCGCCCTGACTCAAATTCACAAACCAAGGTTGACGGCTTACCGCCGGCTCGCAGTTAGGCGTATCTTCGGCATCGATGAGCTAGAGGAATTCCGGCGCGGGCGGAGCTAGTACCTCGTAGATCTCTTCGGCATCGATGAGCTAGAGGAATTCCGGCGCGGGGTGCAGCTAGTTGGCCCACCCAGCCCGGGCGGACAATGTGACGACCTGGGGTCGGTTTTTTGAAGATTCTGAGAGATTTGACGATTCGTTTTGAGAACCAGTATATTTTTCACGTATAGTGGATTATGCCGCGTCTGCCTGTCGAATTCTCCGAGGGGCCTGGGGGGCTTCGGACTTGCCGAGGAATGGGCTGGATCCGTCGGCGTGGCCCACTCGACGTTAACGCGCTGGGAGGGCATGGTCATGGCGGGCAGTTGTTGGCGAGGAGGGCATGGGTGGTCGGCGCGGGTTCAATTGGGCAAGGCTGTGCTGCGAGGTGCGCACCTCCCCACCCCTCCCCCTTCCCTTCGCTGGCGCTTCGCGAGGGCGGAGTGGCTGGAGCGCAGGGAGGGCTGGCCCGGTAGTGGGCGGCGCCTCCCCGCTCCGGATCGCCAGCGGGGCAAGGGGGATGCGCGTGGATAAAGGGCTGGATCTTCGCGTTGCGGTGGCGCCGATCAAGTGGGGCGTGGCGTCGCCTCGAAAGGGATCGATGATCCGAGTGGCCTGGTGGGGGGGGTTCGGATATGCCGGGGAATGAGTTGGATCCTTCGGTGTGGCTCGCTCGGCGTTCCACCCGATAGGGCATGGGCCAGGCGGGCAGTTGTTGGCGAGGAGGGGGGGTGGTCGGCGCGGGCTAAATAGGGCAAGGTCGTGCTGCGATGTTTTCATCAGATTGCCCCTTCCCCCCCCTCTCCGCTAGCGCTCTGCGAGGGCGGAGTGGCTGGGGCGGGGGGGGGCTGGCCGCGTAGTGGGGCGGTAGGGTGCGCAGGGATGAAAGGCTGGATCTTCGCGCGGCGGCGGCGCCGACCTGCATGTTGTCGCTTCGGGAAGGACCGGTGACTTGGCCGAGCTCCAGCGCGGCAGCGTTCGGGGGTCTCGCGAGGCGCTTGCCGCAGCTGGCGTCTGACGGATTGGTGGGTGGCCTTATGCATGGGAATGAGCTTGATCCGTCGGCGCGGCCCGCTCGTCACTCGCGCTGATAGGGCAGTGGCAGTGTAGCGGGGCGAGGAGGGCGGGCGTGGTGGCGGGCTTGATCTTGGCGTGGCGGCCGATCTGGCCAGGTTATGCATGCTTGTGGCGCGGAATGGGTCGATGGCGCACTTGAGTTGAGCTCGGCCGCGTCGATGGCGTCGGATGGGGGCGGGGGGAGCTCTGCGAGGTCCCCGGCGGTAGCCAGGTTGACGGTTTACCGCCGGCGTCCGGCGGGCGCTGCCTCCTCCTCGGGCGTGGCGTCGCCTGGCGGCCTTGCTCCTGGCGATGCTGGCTGGATTGGCGGGGCCGCAGCAGTTGCTGCGCCGACTGCGGCGACGGTGCGACGGCTGGCGACGCCGCCGCGTTGGACGCGAGGCTCGCCGCGCCTGGCCAGCAAGTGGGGCCGGGGCGCCAGTCGCAGGACGCTCCCAGCGGCATGGTGACGTGACTCACTGGATCACTACCGCGACAACACGTATCGCCTCTGGTCCAATTCGAAAAATTTGATATACATTGACGAGAACGATTATGAATACATGTGGTCTGACAATATTACGACACGCGCAGCTGGGTATTCGATTATCATGGCAGTCGCACTTGGGATCCCGCATGTTATGACGAACATATGTTTGGATGATTGAGTTGGCCCATGCAACGCTTGCGTTACATTGACCTAAATCATCATGCCCCAGACAAAATGTTTGATTTCTTGTATGGACTTTGTCGACGCAATGGTGCCTGAACGCGCCCAGGCAGGTCGCCCGCCGCAGATACTGTCATATCATGGACCTCATGTCCATGGGACGTCGGGCACACGCTGCGACATGTGCTAAGCATTGCGTCTCATGCCTCATCTCAGTGATTTAATCCCTCTTGAAGCTGTGATTGATATACTTTACAAGCCTTTTGGGGCCTGGAGAGCTTCGCGACTGGCGTTTACGCCATTCTTACTTTGATCCGTTATCGTAACAGCTTTGATCGCATATGCAATCTTGATAGGTCTAAATTATTAGGGCCTGGAGCGCTCAGTGGCTGAATGATTTTTCTGTTATCATTGATCAGTTGTCGTCGCAACTCCGATTGCAGTATTTATGAGGTCAGGGTTTGGGTTGCAGCGCGCCCATATATTTTCACGCGCCTCATATTTGAATTGAATATGCGTTATGGGCGCATGCTGCACGCATGACTTTGTGTGCCGGTGGAAACGCCCGCGTCGCTGTACTTCAGTGGCGCACTTGACGCAGGACTGTCTTTTCTTCACTCTTTTCCTTTCCCCCCAGCCCCGTCGCCTTCGGTGGCGGGGGGTCGCCCAGGCGCTTGAGCGTTTTTTTTGGGGGCGCGCCCTGGGCCCGCTAAAGGCGGGTAGACTCTCCGATGCACCTTGTGCGGCGCGGTTGGTCGTCTTCTTTCATTCTTATCCGAGATGGGCTTCGTTTGGGGGCCACAGGGGATGGACGGGGTCCTCGCGCCTCTGTTCCCGAGTCCCGCCTCTGTCTCCTGTGGGCCCGAGGCCCGCGTTGGGCGGGCGGGGCTCGGGGCGGTGTGTGTGCGTGTGTGTGTGTGTGTGTGTGTGTGTGTGTGTGTGTGTGTGTGTTTGTGTGTGTGTGTGTGTGTGTGTGTGTGTGTGTGTGTGTGTGTGTGTGTGTGTGTGTGTGTGTGTGTGTGTGTTTGAAGACCGTCCATATCCCTTTTCTATCCATCTATCCTGTTTTCCTGTCGGATCAGGCACTGGACATCTTGCGCGCCCCTACTTGCGCGGGCGCATGGGCAGAAGAGACTCCTCTTGTCGCCCCATCGTCCTCTACCTACGGACCACGCGGTAGGTTTGACTCATTGGTTGTCAACCTTCGTTCGCCTTCCGTGGCGCGTCCCGTGGCGAGCCCCTCTGGCACGTTGCGCGGCGCGTCCCCTGGCACGTCCCGTTTTGCGTCCACTGGCGCATTCCGTAACGCGTCCCCTTAGCGCGTCCCGCGGTGCGTCTCCATGGCGCGTCCCCTGGCACGTCCCCTGGCGCTTTCCGTGGGGCGTTCTGCGGCGCGTCTTCCTGGCATGTCCCCCTGTCAATTAGATCTTGGGCAGCTACTACTTGCTCAGGCAGCGCGAGCTTAAACTCAATTTCAGTTCCGTCAGGAATCGGATTCACTACGCTCAGCATCAACTTTGCCTGTCGCCCAATCAGGTGTCTTTGAAACGTTGCCATGCCGTGCATGTCTATATTCCTGTCCGGGCTTGCGGGTCGATCGCGTTGGCTGCGCCATCCTGGACGTTGGGACCCACGCGTGGTCGCGTCGTGGACAACAAAGCAGCACGGAAAATGCTTTTGGCCGTTCTAGGCCTGTGGGGGCTTCGCCACAAATCAACCTGGGGGAAAGGGTTGGCTCTGTTAGGGACCCCGTAGTTACAAAGTCAGGACAACCCTCGGCACTGGGGATATGGTCTAGGGAACGGAAGTATGGACGGGTCCTGTTTCATGATGAATCGACGCGTCCAACGCCGAACCAGCGCGGCCCCGCCGGGCCCAGGCAAGAACGTCGCAGGTGAGCCCGAGGCGAAACGTTGGCAGATCCTTGGGATCCCACGTCTCGAACAAAAACACAGCGCCGCAGGAAACACGACTGGAACCCCAGACCCACTCTCTGCAGCATTTTTCGGGCCAAGTGGATTTGCGATGACCCCGCAGCTTCGAGGCCTGGCGAAAAAAACGCCCAGCGTGAGGAAACTGCAAAGTGCCCGGATCTCGTGGTAATTGCACATTGGGCATGTTCTTCTACAGGAAGTATATCCAAGAACAGTCAAACATAGTCAGGGCACGATTTTGTTTGTTTTTTTATGACATTTTGTTGATCAGTTTTCGACAAGTTCGCTTTTTCTGTCAAAATCTGCTCGTAGAAGGACATGCCCGACCTAATGGTATGTCTAAATTGGATTACTTTGTGTGGCGCAAGCGGGTCGCCGGCGAGAGATGTGCGATCGTTCCTTGATTGCGTACTCTTGCGGGCAAAAAGTGTACAACTAGTGCGGGCAGAGGAGCGAACTCTTACCCTTGCGACAACTATGGTTGGGCGCGGCTAAGGCGAGGATGGAGTCCGTTCCAGCGCGTTTCGGAACGCTGTCAGAGCGTTCCATAACGCTTTGAGGAGGCCGCGGCGCCGATACATCCTCCCGAGCCGCCGGATCTCAGAGACTATTGATTCATTCTCACCCGAGTTTGTGCTTCGTCTTATATGGCGTGTGCCAGGAGCCGCACTGCGGCATCTTTGAACAAGCATTGCGCCCCGCGCGCAATCTGTTGCAGTCAGGCGCCAATGATCGAAAGTGCTGCTGCGTTTCTCCCCGCGGGCCCGCTGTGTGGGAATTCCTTCAAGACAACTGAAAAACTCACTGGCCGACTGGCACTTGCAAAACTTACGATCCCTCGGGGCGACTCCGTGCCATGCGCGTGCGCACCCAACGAGGGTCTGCCGCCGGCTCCCGGAAGTTTGCGGCGCGCCGTAACGGAGACGGAACAACGGAACGAGGAGCAAACTGGCGACGGCGAACCTATCTTGTGGACGCCCGAATTGGGTACGGACCCGACTACGCATGCTGTCCGCAACCGACAGCGGCAGCTGTTGGGCAGGCGGCCTTCTGTCTCGAATGGACAGCGTCCACGGTGACACCGACAGCGAACTCGGTTCAACGTGGGCAGGAACTGCTGTCGGTCTTCGTACTTATTCTTTCCGTGACCATTTCGATCGCACCTCTGCTGCGCGCCCTTGGGGAAGTGAGCTGGGGTAGCCTTCTTAAAAGGCGGCGGGTTTTTCAGAAACTTTTTTGTTTTTTTGAGAACTTGCACGGGTTTATGGAGGCGCGAGGGCTTGGAGAAACCCCGCCGCCTTCTAAGGATGCCTGCTTCCCCTGGCTTCCCCTTTTGGCTCGCCGCCGAGAGTTTCGTGGGGGCCCAGGGTGGGCGAAGTTCGAAGGTTCGAGGGTCAGGTTTTTGGGCGTCTCGTGGGCTTTCGGCTGCTTTCCAGCCTCGGATTCCCACCCGGGCGCGATGTGCGTCGGACCTACTGCTCCAACTGAGTGTAGTGCTCGCAGTCTGCGGCGCCCGCCATGCCCGCACGTGTTTCTGGAGGCGAACAGGAAGACCTGTCAAGAGATGGGCTGATGCTCAATCCATGATCATTAAATGGCTTCGCTCACTTCGCATGCCCATCTTGCAGTAGTGGTGCTACATGCTTGTGTGATTGTGGCGAGCGACAAAGAGGAGGAGGACGGGGAGGAGGAAGAGGGGGGATGATGCTGGTGGTGGTGATGATGATGGGGTGGGGTGGGAGTAGGAGTAGGAGTGCGAACAGAAGGAGGAGGAGGAGGAGGAGGGGTAGGAGGAGGAGGGGGAGGATGAGCAGAAGAAGGCGGAATCTATTCGATGGTTGCTTAGGCAATGTTTTGAAAGCTTCTCATGGCTGCCTCGGTTCGAGGATGGCGCTGGTCCATATTGTATCGATGGTGCCATGCGTTGGCGTGCTTGTGGTGAGCGAGAAGGAGAAGGAGGAGGGGGAGGAGGAAGAGGAAGAGGAGGGGGAGGAGGAGGACGAGGAGGAAGAGGAGGATGAGGATTGGGGGGGGAGGAGGAAAAGGGGGGGATGAGGACGAGGAGGAGGCCTCTCGATTGCTGTAATGACTTATTGTAGCGCTTTTTCGTTGGAGGAATGAACTTCGTTGGCGCAGAGGGGGGGGAGGGGGGGGAAGGAAAAGGAAGGGTTGGTGAGGCGATGGGAGGTCTCTCGGGGGCCTTCTGGAAGTATTTTTGGGACCTCCTGGGGCGTCGCGGGGGCCTCCTGAGTGCCTCTCGGGGCCTCTTGGGGCCTTCAGGGGACCTCTCTGCACCCAAAGATCGAAATGTCCGTTCGGGCCCCCTGTCTGGGCCCGCTCTTGGATCCGACTTGGGAGCCGCCATTCTGGAGGCCTATGGGGCTGTCTTGGGGCCCTCTGGGGCTGTTTTGGGTGCTCTTGAAGGCTTCTTTGGCCGTGTTGGGGCGATCCTGGAAGACTGTTGGGCCGTCTAGCCGAAGAGGCGAGAACGCCCAATATCAAAAGGAAATCACTAGTTTCTGTCTCTGGGCCCTGTTGGGAGGTCTCTTGGAGGCTTCTTAGGGCGTCTTGAAGCCGCTTTGGGCTGTCTAGAGGCCATCTTCGGCGTCTTGGATGGCTCTTGAAGCGTCTCGGACCATGTTGAGCTCTCTTGGAGGCCACTTGAAGCGCTACTGTGACCTGGCCGGGACCTCGCCGGAATCTGCCCGGGACCTTGCCCGGCTATTTTTCGTCTTGGGACCCCCAGGGGCGGTCCCGCGCGCGCGAACTAGAAATACTGTTAACAGTTGCTCCAGATCTGAGCGCGCCCTTGGCCTGTTGGGCCGGCGAATTTCATGATTTACCTCGCGCGTTTTTCACCAACCACTGCCTGCCTGGGCAGTCCCCTTCGGCTGCCAGCAGGGGGGAGATAAGGTTTTCCTGCGGCCAGATGGGCTGTTGTGCGGTCTGGTCGGCTTAGTGCGGCCAAGAGGTTTCCGGAGTGTACAAATGCTCGAGAACGGTGAAGGCCCCCCCTGAAGGGCTTCCTTGCCCCCCTGAAGGGCCGAGGGGCGTCGGTCAGCACATGGTGGAGCGCGGATGCCAACAGTGAGACACTTAGAAACATCGGGAAGCGGCTATCTTGGCAGCAGTCGTTCTAAAAATGGAGGCCGGATAATTACCCCTCGGGGCAATCTTGGGGCGCTCTTGGGGCCCTGTTCGGCCCCTCTTGGGGTTGCAGCCGCCGCGGAGCCCAGTCAGGAACAGCGCTTGGTCATGGCGACTACGTGGGACGAGGCGGAAGAGGCGAGCGTGGAAGCAGGAGGAGCATGCGGCAGGAGGAGCTGGCAGGAAGGGAGGTGGGGGGGAGAAGGAGCTGTCAGGAAGGGAGGCGACGACGACGACGGGGATGATTGTGATGTTGAGGAAGATGGTGGTGATTAGGATGGTGACGACAACGGCGGTGACGAGGATGACGATGACCATGACGATGACGATTACGATGACGGTGATGATGATGATGATGATGATGATGATGATGATGATGATGATGATGATGATGGTCGTCATCATCAGGATCATGACGATGATGATCATGGTGGTCATGCTAATGATGATGCTCATGCTGATGATGATCATTATGATGATCATTTCTGTGCGGATGGTGATGATGACCACGCTGATCATGTTACGAACATTGTCACACTCATGCTGATCATGATGATCACCATGATAATGATGCTGCTCCCCTCCCCCTTCTCCCTCTCGCCTCCCTGACTTTCTGCTGACGTGGGAGGAGGATGGAGGAGGGCGTTCTGCTGACGGAGGAGGAGGTTGAGGAAGATCAGGAGGATGTCGACGAGCATGATTTTTGTGCTAATGTCGATCTGGCAGCTGATGATGATGTTGTTGCTGATGATGCTGGTGGTGCCGATGCTGATGCTGATGCTGAATATGATAAGTAGGAGGACGATGCCGATGACGACGACGATGACGATGGCGATGACGATGCTAATGACGATGATGATGACGACGATGATGGTGGTGATGATGAATGTGATGATGATGGTGATGATGATGACGACGACAACGGCAGTGACGACGATGACGATGACGATGACGATGATGATGGTGGTGATGATGTTGATGCTGAAGACGAATATGACCATCATCATCATGATGAACATGTCCGTGCGAATAGTGATGATGACCATGCTGATCATGGTAATCACGAAGATCATCACAATCATGAAGATCGTGATGATCATCGTGATAATGATGCTCCTCCCCTCCCCCTTCTCCCTCTCGCCTCCCTGACCTCCTGCTGACGGAGGAGGAGGATGGAAGAGGACGTTCTGATGATGGACGAGGAGGACGAGGAGGATCAGGATGATGAGGATGAGGACGAGCATGATTTTTGTGCTAATGCCGATCGAGCTGCTGATGATGATGTTGTTGCTGATGATGCTGGTGGTGCCGATGTCGATGCTGAAGCTGAATCTGATAAGTAGGAGGACGATGACGATAGACAACGACGACGATGACGATGACGATGACGATAATGACGGTGATGATGCTGATGCTGATGCTGATGCTGTTTCTGCTACTGCTGCTGCTGCTGCTGCTGATGATGATGATGATGATGATGATGATGATGATGATGATGGTGTCTCCAGATGGTCCTATGTGCGGCCACCGTCTTCTGGGCGGGATCGCAAGCCCTTAAGGGTTGCCAGGATTTCCAGAGCTGAGAATGGAAACCTTTACATAATACTTTTAATTGAAGGGTTAGCGCGGGCCGCAGTATGACCCACTTGTGCGCGCGCCAGGCCGCAGAAGAACTCAACGGGCCGCACAAAAGTCCACCGGGCCGCACAAGACAACACTCGCTCCCGGCAGGGAGTGGGCGTCAGGCCGCTCGCCCGCCCTACCCGCAGCCTTTTTCTTGCCCCCGCCCTGGGGACCCGCACCCGGCCGTGCCCCAGGGCGCGCGCGGCTGGCGTCCCGCCGCCCATGGCGGCCAACGCTGCCGACGTGGCGCCAGAGGCCGGCGCAAAGCTTGCGGGTTGGCCTTGTTGGATCAGGGGGAACGTCTGGGGGGGATGGACTCAGGTAACCGACTTGGAGTTTCGAGGTTTTCGGGTTCGACGTGAGGGTCCCCCGACCCGAGCTTGATCGATCTGTGAGGGTCCTGGGGCCCGAAGCCGGGCGGAAGCGCTCGTGGTGAGAAAATGTAGCGCCATTTTTCCAGGGTCTCGCTGGTCTCCCTCCTCCTCCTCCTCCTCCTCCTCCGCCCTCCCCCCCGCTGACGGTGATCGGCTGGCCTGGCCGGACGGCCGGGCGGTCGGTGAGGCGGACGGCGCCGCGGACGCCGCCGAAGCGGCCCCAGCGGCGGCCGCGCCCGAGGCGCCCGCGCACGCTCTGCTGGCTTTCTCTGGTTGACCCGAAAGGGGTTCCAGCGACAAGAGGGGTGGTTCAATAAACGATTTGGTGCAATATACTTGTGGGGTGGCCATCGATTCAGGGCGTGCAATACATTCCGGTGCGCAAGTGTATTGCTGGATTATTGCGTGCAAAACACTACTTGCTTTGCAATACAATACCAGCGCAATAATGTGCAATACAATTTCCCCAAATTTATTGTACCACCCCCTTATCAGCTGGACCTCCTTGAGGTCGACCAGACCCTTCCTGGAAGACGAGCGGACTCAGAGCTGGAGCTATCTGGGCGTCTTTGGTGACCCAGCACCCAGAAGGGCGGGGGCGAGGTTCGAGGTGCTGCGCTCGATCAGTTTTTTTTTGTCTGCTTATTGTTTTTTCCTGGGGGTGGCCTCCCAGGGCCGTTGTGGGGCCTCGGGGTAGGCAAAAACGGATGTGGGGTGAAACACTTGCCCTAGGCACCTGCGCCCGCCCCACGTGACCCTCCTTAGAGGAAGAGAGGACTCAGAGGATCGGGGAACAAACGATGACATAAACATGAACTCTTGGAGGTCAGCGCGGATTTCTTGGATCGGCGCTGGGCCCCCCTCCCTGGCGCGCGGGGCGTGCCAGGGGCGGCGCTGGAGGCGCCGCCGGGAGGGCCCAGCGCCGATCCAAGAGATCTGCGCGGACCTCGAACAGTTTATGTTTATGGCGCGCCCCGCGTGACCCTCCCCTCCTCGAGGAAGAGGGGACCCCAGACCTCCAACGTTCTGAACAGTTATGTACGGATTCGTTTCGCCCCTTTCGGCCTCCGGGGGCAGGCCCGTTTTTGGATTCTAACGGTCAAGTTTTCCGTCGGATGTTTGTGGTGGGAGTTCGCGCCAAATTTCAGACTGTGTCTCGTCATCTCCCTGACCGCCCCGTCGGGCCAACTCGAGTCCTCCAAACTCGAAACTGATGTCTTCTCCCCGATCAGAGGAGGCATCGAGGAAGAGAAGTCGGAACACAAATTTTCGGAGGGTCTCGCGAATTTGTTGGATCTGCGCTGGAGCCCCCTTGCGGCGCCTTCGGCGCCGCCACTGGCGCGCTGCGCGCGCCAGGGCGGGGGGTCTGGCGCAGATCCAAAACATCCGCGCAGACCTCCAACAGTTGATATACTCCGGTTTGTAACTCCGTCTCCGAATGGAAAATAGAAGAGATACTTAAGAGTGTGCAATATTCCAACATCGCTAACTACCCTCCTAGGCATGCTTGCGTCAAGCAGGCACGGAGGACAATTTTGGCCGTTTTCGGCCTCTGGGGGTCCGTCCAGAAGCATTTCGGGATGCGAAACCAGCCTTTGGGAGAGGGCTGGGACTTCAGGGGCCCGGTGTTGAAAAACGAGGCATCGGATGCCTGGGAAGACCTCAGAAGAGGAATGTACCGATACGGCTCCCCTTCTTGTTGGCGCCTGTTTGGGCCTATTGGGAGGCCTTCGCAGAGAGGATGGGTCCAGCGCCCATCCCAGAACTTCGCGCGGAGCTCCGAAAGCTGTTGTTGTGTGCTCTTCTTTACTCAAGTGGCTTGTGCCATTCCGCCGGCCACCAGACGGAGTGAGAGCTTGCTTGCGAAGATCGTGGAAGTCACCTAGTGGGCCAGGAGCCTGTTGGATGACCATGAGGGGCTCCTGGGATGCTTCTCAGGGGCATCTTGGAGGGCTCTTTGTGGCGTCTGGGGGTTTCTTGGAGGCCTCTTGGGCCTCTTGTGGGCCTCTTGGAGGCTTCTTGGCGCCTCTTGGGGGTGCTTCGTGGCCTCTGGGGGCGCTCTTGGGGCCATCTTCGGGCGAACGGCTCGAAATGTCAGTTCGTACTCTCCCTCCTGGGTCCCTCTTGGGGCTCTCTTTCGCCGTCTTGGTGACGCCTGGGGCCGTCTTGGGGCCCTCTTGGGGGCCTCATTGGCCGTCGTACCTCCCGCCCCCCCCCCCCCCCCCGATCGATGTGCGGGAGGGGCTACACTTGGCGGCGCTCACGATCCCCAGCGCCGCCTCCTCCCGCCTCCTCCTCCTGCCTCCTCCTGCCTCCTCCTGCCTCCTCCTGCCTCCTCGGCGCAAGCCGAGCCGTTTCGACGCGGCCAGGCCCTCCGCGGAACGCGAGCCTGCGCAGTCCAGGCTGCAGCAACGCGTGCGGGGGCACGAGCCCCTCGCGCGCCCTCGTGCCTGGCACGCCGCAGTAATCGCGAGTCTGCGCGCGTGCCAGGCGAGAGGCCTCCCTGCTCACAGAGGGGAACACGAGCCCCTCGCGGGCACAAACATCTCTCCAACGATGCCCCCTCCCACTTTTCCTTTTCTCCCCACCAGGACTTTTCTTTCTATCCTCCTTGTTGAGGGACACCGTAGATAGAACGGTTTAAACACGTTTAGAGGAGGAGGAGGAGGAGGAGGAGG
>CAUYUJ010003366.1:0-2500 GCA_963575745.1 Prorocentrum cordatum
CCTCCTCCTCCTCCTCCTCCTCCTCCTCCTCCTCCTCCTCCTCCTCCTCCTCCTCGACCTCCCCTCCTCGGGTCGCCCATCCGTCCCCGGGGGAAGCCGTCCACTGGTGCGGGTGCTTATCGTATCGACCCCAGTGCTGGTCCCGGACACCGCGGAGAGATCGTTCCGCCTGGAGCGATCGGCCGTTTCCGAAGCGTCAGATCGTTCAGTGTTGGGCCTGTTTTCCACCACCACCACCATAAGTTGGATGGGGAAAGAAGGAGGAGGACGAGGGGGAGGAGGGGGAGGAGGACGACGAGGACCCCCTCCCCCTCCAACTTATGGTAGTGGTGGTGGAACACAGGCCCATCATTCAACATCGACCGATTCCGGTCTCGCCGGCGGCGTTCAGCGTGGAACGCCAGCGGCGGGGTCGCCGCCGGTCGACACCGCGCGAACCATCGGAACGCCCGGCCCTTCTAGCTGGTTGTCGGTAGCGCGCGCTCTTGGTGTGTCGATGATGTTTTGTCTGATGCGATTGCGATCAAGATGCTGCTGCTGATGATGTTGCTTGCGGTGATGATGATGATGATGATGATGATGATGATGATGATGATGATGATGATGATGATGATGATGATGATGATGATGATGATGATGATGATGATGGTGATGCGGATGCTGATGCTGATGCTGATGATGATGATGGTGATGATGATGCTGTTGTTGATGCTGATGCTGATGCTGATGCTGATGCTGGTGTTGGTTCTGGTGATGGTGACGGTGATGGTGATGGTGATGGTGATGTTCATGATGATGACGATGATAATGATGCCGATGATGAGGATGGTGAAGCTGGTGAAGCCGATGATGATGAGAATGGATGGTGATAGTGACATCGATAGTGATGATGGTGATGATGGTCATACTGTTGGTGATGATGATGTTGATGACGATGATGATGATGTTGATGGTTATTATGATGATGACGATGACGATGACGATGGTGATATTGATGATGCTGATGATGCTGATGATGATGATTGTGATGATGAGCATGATAATGATGATGATCATGTCGATGAGGATGACGATGAGGATGATGGTGATGATAATGACATGTGATGAGGATGCGCATGAGGATGCGGATGATGAGGAGGATGAGGATGATCATGATGAGGAGGATGAACGTGATGGTGGTGACGCTACTGATGATGCTGATGATGCGGATGATGAGGAGGAGGATGAGGATGATGATGATGAGGATGATGCTGCTGCTGCTGCTGATGATGATGATGATGATGATGATGATGCTGATGCTGGTGCTGATTATGCTGCTGATGATGATGGCGACACGATGTCGATGATGATGATGATGATGCTTATGATTATGATTTTAATGTTGATGATGATTTTGATGATGATGATGACGATGATGGTGATGTTGATGATGATCATGATGATGGTGACGTTGATGTTGATGTTGATGTTGATGTTGATGTTGATGATGATGATGATGATGATGATGTTGATGCTGATGATGATGATGATGATGATGATGATGATGATGATGATGATGATGATGATGTTTGTAGTTGTGCCGCCCCTGGCGCGCTTCGCGCGCCAGGTAGAGGGGCCCAGCGCAGATCCAACACATTCGCATTCTGGACTAAGGGGGAAAGAGAGGGCGCGAGGAACAGCGACTGGGGGAGAGCGCGCGAGGGATGCGACGCTTGGCTCCGATTGTCTCCGCGCTCCTTCTCCCCCCAGCCCCCCTTTTCCCCCACCCACTTCTCGCGTGTTTCCTCTCGTCGTCGTCGTCGTCGTCGTCGTCGCCGTCGTCGTCGTCGTTGTCGTCGTTGTCGTTGTCGCTGTCTGTCGTCCGCGTCCGCGTCCGCGTCCCCCGTCCGCGTCCGCGCGTCGCCGTCGTCCTCGCCGTCCTGGGCCTCTGACTTTGGCACGGGGGGGGGGCACCAGCAGGTCGGGGGCGCCCCTCCGGGCACCGAGTCCGCGCTCGCCGACCCTCCCCCCCGCCCTGCCGGCCTCGCTTCGCGCGCCCCCGCGGGCGCGAAGCGCGCGGTCGATGTGTGTGTGTGTGTGTGTGTGCCGAAGCGCGTGCTCTGATGGGGCCCGGGGCGCAGGCACCGGCTGGCACTGCAGGCGGAGATTCCTCCCCTCCCTCGTGCTTCCTCCCTCCTCCCTCCTCCCTTCGCCCTCCTCCCTCCTCCCTCGTGCCTCCTCCCTCCTCCCTCGTGCCTCCTCCCTCCTCCCTCGTGCCTCCCTCCTCCCTTCACCCTCCTCGTGACAAACGATGGCTTTTTTTCGCTCGGTTTCCAGCTTTTGCGGTTTTCGACCAGCCAGGACGGGACAGACGGCGGCAGCCCAAGACAGAGAAACAAAATCGACACTACACAGCCGCACCGGACCGAGAACGGTGCGAACGAGAAAATCCCAAACGGAAAACGACAACAAAATGCCAAGAGAACGTCGATCTCGAGCACGAGCGAAAAAACGCCCGCAG